>JAEQBH010001362.1:0-600000 GCA_016808115.1 Tetrastigma voinierianum
CACCACACATATCACACAATTATGTTACACAAAACACCAACACGGAACAATGTATTTGGTCTGTAATTACAGTATCATATGATACCAAATTATGTTATCGTTGTGCTTATTTCAGAATTACCAGGATACCCACATCTTCGCAGCCCTAGGTAAATCGCTAACGCTTCCTGATACGTCAGACACTCCTATCCCGTAATCATTAATGAACCCTTCCAACTCAGGGAACTAGATATCTAACCCGATACCACATCCATCATCCCATTTATCGAGATCCACTCCAAACAAAAAATCGACGCAGTCTCCTTCAGACGGGAAGCTCTATCTAAAATACAATCAGATAACAATACATCATACGACTCATCCCACCAACATACCACACTCAGTCATTCACAGTACTTCATAGCCACTAACGCATCACCAACTATACCTTCAAATACTATACATGCAACTATGTAGTGATATGTTTACAAGAGTTCAATTATAAGAATTTTATATTAAAATGATATATTAAACCATCGTTCTAATAATATATTATTAATACGTTCAAAGCCATATTCACTTTCCGGTATGTGTAAATTTTTGACGCGCCAACGCCAGAATTTCAGCTCGAGAGTACACGGTATAAATCCCACATCAGTGAGCAAAGCCCGCAGAGTGATAATCTCCCAAGGCGTCATTTCCACCGGCGTCACACAATGATCAAAATCCAACCAATACACATTCGGCGAAATGTTCAAGCATGAATGTCGCATGTCGCAATGGAATGTCTTCATGCCCATATCCCGAGTCACCTGACCGACTTTCACACATGCCTATGTCACGTGACAACCGGCCAATCGTGGTACCAACGACACACATATACCAAGCCCTTATCACTTCACCACCTAACACGCGGTGCCAATGGGAAAACTAATCCCGAGTCAATCCCGACTCCTATCACACAACTCCAAGTCTATGTGATAACCATGACTGCGGCAGGTCTTTATTAAGCAACATAACTTTTCTTGATCGCCACCGCCACGTCTCTTGTAATCTATGTTTTAGTCTTTTCACCTCGAGGGGGTTAACGATCCCCTTCTAAGTTTTCAACACATTATTTATAGTTATTTTTTATGTTTTAAACTGCGGAGAGATTTGAAAGGACTTCGCCCAGTATTTGAAGCTCACTACCCATTCATCAACACTTAATGATGAATGAATCATATCCATGCACACACACCCAATATGTTGATGTCCCTGCATATGCAATGCTAATGCTGTCACTGCAAATTCTCATGTTACATGTGGGCGATGCACACTACATGGAACATTCTAATCAATCAGACACTTCATGTCAAGTACCATGCAACAAATATCGCAAAGTATAAGTTCCATACATTTCATGCCAATCTTTATGTATATCGTAAAGATCATGCATATTAGCATTCACTAAGATGACTAAACAAGTAATGTCATATAGCCTTCCAGGCTAACTCTGGCAATTCATACCCGCACACATAGCCTACAACATGCCATGCAATGTTCATGTCAAAACTATTTTCAAATTGACACAACTAAATAACCCGCACTTGCAAACATAGATTTTCAACAAGGTTGTGACACCACCGCCTTCCACAGGCACATGGAAAAAGAATATTGACTCAATGAGCTTTCAATAGAGTCTAAGAACACCCTTAAACGGAGTTCGACACGAAAGATATGGTTGTCCGAAGTTGGAGGCAAACAAAACAGGAAATGACCCCTGTGTCCCACCTGCACACTTGGTATAAACACCAAATTTCAGCAAGGTTGTGGATACCAATTAACATCCACAGTCAAATGGATAGGTTCTTGACTCAATGAGCTTTCCATAGAGTCCAAGAACATCCCAATGGAGTTCAATAAAGATTATTTTGGGCGGCCTTTCATTCAAAATCAAATTTAATTCGCTTACACTAGAAATGGTCTGTGATACCCGATTTCGGAGTGTCTTAACTTACAATTTGACACTATTTATTTGTATCATTTGAAGATAATGCCCTTAGGGTTCTTCTCCAACTAGAATCACCCAAATCTGATCAATTAAAACTCAAGATATGTCCCCAAACAACAAGACTACCTTCTCGCTTTTCAAACACAACTTAAACGATTCACATAGCCCTCGAATTTTATTTCATAGTCCAATGAATTTGGATATACCAGTATTTCAAGGAATTATGTTCGCCTATAAGTCTAGTTTACCCATTAACACCACTCAATTGATGAGGCATGGCGTTATGGCCAAAACTCAAATTATGGGGTCTCAAAAAGATAAACAGAAAGCTTTCATTCGAACATAGCTCCACTTTGAATGCATTTCTCTGAGTCCAAAGGGGCTCAATTGATAGATCTATTTCAAGGAGATATGTTCGCCTATGGTCTAGTTACCTAAAATTAGAATCACTCAATTCCTGATGAGGGATGACCAAGTTATGGCAAAACACAAATATGGTCGAGAAAAACTGACAACATTCTCCACTTCGACACCCACACACACGCCTTAGATGGTAAATTAAACCGAAGTAAAGAGCGGTAAAACCCTACTCTAAATAGTGTGATTTCCTAGAACATCGTTTTTCTGCCACTAAACTCCAATCCTGACCTTGGTGAAATTCCAGATTCGGTACCCACAGAGCCTCGTCACAGAGATCAAGTTTACCTCAAATGGCACAGCTCGACCGACAAAACCTCATAAAATAGCTGGAGAAGCTTGCTTTTTTTGTCCCTCCTCTCTCTCTCTCTAACGTTTGGTGTTAGACCAAATTGTGAGATCTTTCTTGCTTTTTTAGATATTTCTTGATATTTATACATGAGACACATGGCTCACATCAAAGGCCACAATGTCGCTTCCCAGACGCTGCTTTAAATAATTTATTTCATTCTGGTTTAAATTCCATATATCTTAAATGGACATTCTTTAAATATTTGACATTTTTCGAGATTTTTCTAAAAACTCTGCAGTACACTCGATGCCTCTGCCTCCTAAAATTCGTGAAAATCTAACTGTTTTGGAATTTAACAAAATTCACATGGGTGACTAGATTTTGCGAGACTATTCCAACGGTGAAGTCCGTTTCGTCATCCGAGATCTAGAAAGAATTTTGGAAAAATTACCATTTTGCCCTTCCTAGCAAAAATTCAAATTTATAGTTTTTTGTCCCGGGTCTTACATCTTCCGTCGGGCCGCGCAGCAACCAAGGCATACTAGACCCCTGGGCTGACCTTGCCCCCCATCGAGCATCCAGCTGCCAGCGCGTGCTGTACCTGCTTAACTCGCATTCCACTTACACTGGCGCTCCCCGCCGCTTCGGCATCCACTTTCGCCATCAACGCTTCATGATTTGAGCAGTTTCATCTTTCTCCACTCCTACGACCGCCTTTCAATGGCTTCCCGGTCTCCCAAATTCAACGTGAACCCGCTCCACCTCCACTGGGATGCACCCATGCCACCGGTCGAACTGTCCACTCGCCAGAGTCGTAGCCTCCCCATATCTCAGCCAGACCGAATCCCTGATGCAGAGGGCTATGTTTCAATGGCAATAATCGTCACGAATGGACATGGCTGGCGATAATGGCTAAAATGACTAGGAAATAATACTAGAACATTACATAGCAGTTACAAGAGTACCAGTTTCGTCGATTAAGCAAAGTTACGGTTGCGGACCAACATCCCATCTTCAACCATCTGCAGGAGTTCCTCTTTACCAGCAGCTGGCCGAGATGAAACTTCTTCGCTCTCCTCCGCCTCCGCACACGCATCCGCACAAGTGCTAGGTATAGATCATGTAAGTAGTCAGCTCGCGATTCGCAAAGGCTCTACCGACACGATCTCCCCGGACGCCTCCGCCCGGGGACAAAACCCCTCTGATATGTGGAGTTTCCGCCCCCGAGAAAGAAGATACGCACCAGAGCACCTGGCCGAAAGTACCGTGGATCGCCAGCGCGCATCTCGGCCGGGTATACCGCCTTCGGGCCGTACTGCCTCGCCGAGGACGGATCAAACGATCATCGCGGGGGTTGGAAAGCTCTCACTCACCAAGGTGACATTTTCAAGTCGTTGTCATTCAAACTCGACTTCAGCGTAACTCCGAGATGATTATTGCCCATTACTCCAGTGATCTCCCCCAGAAAGATGGGCAGCATTAGCCACCCGTTAGAAGCCAGCATCGTATTTCAACTTCAAGCAACAAAAGTTGTGAACCAAGTCAACATTTCATCGCCCTCTCCTTCTTTTCCTCAACCGGGAGCACTCAGGATATGGGGGAACACAAGGGACGAAATCTTCCACTCTGGCCCCATGTGACTCTTTGTTCCTGACGCCCTTCCTTCTTCTTCAATACTCTCCCAAAGTGTAAGACGAGAGCCTTTTCTTGTCACAGCGATCGCTCCACACGGTTACCTTTCTGGCCTCACATGGATGCCAGGACAAGGCCTAATCCTCACTAGTAGAGTGAAGGCTGTTGCCCGAAATGAGTACCTGACGCTAATTCTAGACTAACCACCTCACCGTGTTCCCCGGCCGAGACGCAGCCTGCCTCCAGAGGCTTTCACTGGTGGCCCCTGGTAGTAACGTACGTTCTTTTACAATTTATATGGTAGAAATAAATGACCGGAATTAATGCAGAAACTGGTGATTACTAATTAAATTCCACCCGTATTTAAAGTAAGAAGACTTCTATGATGTCGCCTCCCGCCGTAAATCTCCAACAACTTCCGATTTTTTCAAACTCGCCTCTACCCAATTAACTAGTTTGGCCCCTCCTCGACTTTTCTCTACACGCGAATAAGGTTCTCACGTTGATGACTGACAGAGGCGCAAAGCACACATGCTGGAATAACGAGGAACATCACCGGTTTACGAAAAACCCGAAGGCTTCCTGAGCGCCTCACCTCATCCAAAGTCCTGACCAGATCAAATCCTTCGCCTCGACTCGCACCTGGGAGTCCTGTTATGAATTGCATCAAGGCTTTGGGTCGACATGGATACCTTCACTACGTTAGCCTAAGGTGGTAAAGAAACTTCCAATTAATGAAAGGTCCACCGATAAAGAAGGTTTATACACAACATCCGGCCATAATCCGAATGGACGCTTTGGATGAATATAGGTAGGTGCTTCATAAAGTGTAAGAATTGTCGACTGTGGACAACACTGGAGGCTTAAGCCTCGGCTGCAGCCGTTCCCGGTGAAAAACATCGCTAGGCCTCGCCACACAGACCTGAACGTGTCCCTCCACAACCAAAGTCATTTATCCTGATTTTAATAACAAGACTGTACTCATCCATGAGCAGAGATGATGCCGCCATGGGTGGCGGCCACCACTCTGGCTGGGCCTCGCTTACGCTACTGATTTGCAGAAGTCTCTTCCCGACCTTCTCACCATAACAAGAAGCAAACAACAACACAGAGGCAAAATATGGTAATCGTCCCGGGTCAGGTCACCAAACCCGCAAAAGACGAGAACCTATGTGAACCCATTGGACCTAGAGAAGATTCACCCAAGCCTCAACATTCTGCGACACCTCACACTCGCCACTTAAATGGTCAACGATCGGTGACTGTTACACTGCATAAAAACGGCGTTTACTGGAAAACTGAGAAGAAACGAAAGCTTAGTGAAACAAACTGTAATGTACCGCACATTCGCTGCATGCTCCTCAAGCGGTGGAGGAACAGGTGATGGAACAAAGAAGAGAATGAGTAAATCCAACTATGACCTCCCATATACTGCTGCCTAGAGTTCACGATGACAACTGATCACGACTCATCACCTCTACGGGCAATTTAACCCGCAACGCTTTGCATCCTAGTATACGTACACTGAGCGGCCAGCCCAATCCGTGGCTATCTTAATCGCTGAGTTTGGGCCGGTTCCACTGCGTTACGCTCAGAGAAGCATCGAGGGTCAACCATCCCGTTATCAAATGTCGCCAACTTAGATCCATGAGTCGATCCCTACCTCCGTTAAACTGGGCACAAAAAGAATAAATTACGTGCAAGGGCGCAAAATATCATAAAGTGTGATTTTTACACTGCGCTCAAAAGGCGTCTCACACCACATGGAAAACGCCTACAACAAAGCGATCACACTGGGCAAATACATGTCCCAATATGAAGCAGAAAAAAAGAAGAAGAAACCTGTAGAAGAAAAAAAAAAGAAGAAGAAACCTGTAGAAGAAGAAGAAGAAGAAGAGGTCCTAAAAAAAAGAAAATAGAGAGCCCCGTTGATTTAGGAGTGGGGGTTCTTGGCTGTAGAAAATTCCATTCGAATTTTCGAACCACCCAAGGACACAACAAGGCAGAGGGGCATATAAGGAGATAGGTGAGGCTCGAAAATATTCTCCTAAGTGCAAATTAGCATGCCCCAGCTCGGTCCTTGCGGCCTCCGGCCTGATCCATAGTTAAAAATCACGTCCAAGCCCCCTTTAGAAGCCTCTTCCATGAAGCAATCAAAAAAGTACAACACCGATAATGTCCGCGCACGTCAATCCATCTCTCCCCTCAAGCAAAAACCAGCACAGCTATAATAAAGGGATCTTACCCCAAACATTTTATAGAGACCCCTGGGAGCTTCAAGGAAACCCCAAATAACTACATCAAATGCAACACCAAAAATAGAGGCTCTCGTACGCGCATACTGAACATACATGACACACCAACGCTCCCCCACACCAAGCTAGTCATAAACGTTCTCTTTTTCCAGTCGGGGAAGACTGACCTCCCTAGCCCAAAAAAAAGGAGGCATTGTGGGTACTAGGCCCGCAGCACTCTACCATTTTCCGTGCCCAAACACTCTATCCATTGCTGCCTGT
Organism: Tetrastigma voinierianum; assembly: GCA_016808115.1. Taxonomy (NCBI): domain Eukaryota; kingdom Viridiplantae; phylum Streptophyta; class Magnoliopsida; order Vitales; family Vitaceae; genus Tetrastigma; species Tetrastigma voinierianum. The sequence continues at coordinate 6,830 of JAEQBH010001362.1, forward strand.
ATATCACCTTCCACGCATAGGATGCAACACCGCAGACTTATCCCTCCTAGTCTGGGACATCTCTAGGAAGTCACCCTGGCTTAATGATTACCCGGCTGATCTCTCAGCTTAAAGACGTGCACCCCCCCTCCACCCCCCCACATACGTAACCATTTTGGAGGTGGTCAAACATTTCTAAGGCAGCGCTGCCGACTCGGGCCATCAAAAAAAGGAAGAACAGTCATGGCGCTCAAAAGCAACGCCCTCTCTCCTGCTTAAGGAAACCGCCACTTTTCATGAAAGATCATCTTCCTCCTCCATAAAGCAATTGAGGAATCACAATAAGAAGGTATGCAGACATTCTCGACTAAAAAGACGAATACCACTCTCTAGATTCCCCGATCCGACTTTAGGCATTTAAAGGCGGTGGGTGCACCACCAATGCTTTCTTTATTTGTTTGCGTACACGCCGGCAGTTAATGCCCGACTACCATGGACTCCGCAGAATTTAGCATCACAAACGTCAGCCATTTCATGTTATTTAACTTCAAATATTTCTTTATTTAATTATTTTAAAATTTTATTTCGAGGGGTTGCATTTGTGTGGATAAGATTTGAAGTTAATGTTGGTCATTTTAATGTTAGCTGATTAAATATTTCTTTTATTTAATTATTTTAAAATTTTATTTTGGACGGTTGTATTTTGCAGGTATAGATAAGATTTAATGTTGGATTATTTAATGTTATTTGATTAAAAAAAAATTTTGTTTAATTATTTTAAAATTTTATTTTTAAGGTTGCATTTTTGCAGGTGTGGATAAGATTTGAAGCTAATGTTGGTCATTTCATGATTTATCAAATATTTATTTTATTTACTCATTTTAAAATTTTATTTTGGGGGGTCAGATTTTGTGGTGGATAAGATTTAATGTTTGGGTCATTTAATGTTATTTAATTAAATATTTCTTTATTTAATTATTTTAAATTTTTTTTTTTGGGGGGGTTGTATTTGCAGATGTGCAAGATTTGAAGTTAATGTTGAAATACGAGTCAAGCAGCAGGTGAGAAATTATGTTTTCTATTCAAACTTTTCGAAAACAAGGAAAATGCGTTTTAGTTACGGTATTGTAAGACGAAAAACAAATTTTCAAAACAAAGAAATGAATTCACTATTTTCAACATTTTATATACTTAACTTAAAACAGTAAAAGTTGTTTTCCTTGTTTTCTCAATTAAATTCAACCAAATTCAAACTAAATTGTGTTTAGTACTGAAACTGAGCTAAACTAAATTGTGTTATTTAAACGATTTTCTCTCGAAAAATGAAAACTAAAGATAATACATCGTACTTTCATTTTCCACTTCGATAGTCAAAATTTTCATAACTAAACTTTAATGTTATTTGATTAAATATTTCTTTTACTTAATTATTTTAAAATTTTTATTTCAGTTGTATTTGGTAGATGGATGATTTAGAAGTTAATGTTGGGTCATTTAATGTTATTTGATCAAATATTTCTTTATTTAATTATTAAAATTATTTTGGGCTGTACTTTGCAAGTGTGATAAGATTGAAGTTGACGCAAACTTAGGTTTATTGACAGTAACCGAAGAGGCAGATCCTTGCGAAATTGTAGAGCGTGCTAGGAAGGCTTGTAAACACGCTGAAGTGGTGAACATTGGGCCTCACCTCCTCCCCATAAGAGGCTCAACCGACCAATCCAAGCCCAAGCCCATTGTTCTGATAACTGCCCTACCTCTCAGCACATTCCTGACATCCGCTGGGAGCAGTGGGATGAGCCCCGTTTGTCATGAGGATAATATTTTTTGTCATGGTATTTTATTTTTCAAAAATAAATTAAGAAATAAATTATTTATCTTAATAATTTTATTTTTATTTTAAATTTTTAAAATTTTTAAAATATTGAATAAATTAAAAGATAGATTTTTTAAAAAAGGGTTAAATACTATAATCATTTTTTATTTAAAATTTAATTTTCTAAAAATTTAGATAAAATTTTATTTTTTTATAGATAATATATGAATTTGTAAATGTATTTAAAAAAAAACAGTATCATGAGGAGGATTTTCTCATGGTATTTATTTTTAAATTATTTTTAAAAATAATTAAAAGTATTTATAATAATAATTTTATTTTTTAATAAATAATTTTTGTATAATATTTTAATAAATTTATAAAAAATTAAATAAAATAATTATGATAGGTAATTAATTTTTAAGTTATTTAAAAAAATAAATATCTTAGGAAAAAATCATATTCCATTATACAAGGTAATATATTATTTTAAATAAATAAATTTTATCTAAATTTTAGAGAAAAATTAAAATCTTTCATTTTTAAATCATTTTAATTTATTCAATATTTATATAATATTTGTGTAGCATAGTAAAAAAATCTAAAAAATTAAAAATAAATTATTATGATAAATAATTTCTTTCTCAAGTTATTTTTGAAAAATAAAATGACATTAGAAAAAAAAATCATCTTCTTTATAAATGTTAAATTTATATATTATTTATAAAAAAACTAAATTTTATCTAAAATTTGAAAATTAATTTTTAAATAAAAATAATTTTCCTATCAACTAAAAAATATTTTAAAAAATCAATATTTTAATTTTTATCTAAATAAAATTGAAAATACACATGTAATTAAGATGGAAGGAAGCGGTGATTAATTTGGAATGATAGATTATAGCTTTGGAATGATAAATAACGGCAGTTACCAAAACCGTTAAAAAATGACTTACTTTTCTTTACTTTTCTTTTTTTGGATAGTGCAAAGTTCCAACATTTTAAAGTATAAAGGTAGCTCAAATATTCCTATTGTTTATTCTTCACGTAGCATTCCATTTGCAATTTGAAATTTTATTATTATTGATTTAGAGATTAAAAGTCGTTACCAAAATGATTTTCAGTTTGTAAATTTCGTGTGAATTTAATGATTTGTAAGTTGAAAATTTCCGATTTCCTCACTATCTTGTAAAGCTCTTTTTTATCATAAGTGTACATGTTAAAAATGAGAAAGATTAAGAACTCTTTCTTAATAATTCAAATTTTTATTTATTTTTAAATTAAAAAAATTAGCTCATCATGTTTAGCACAAATGCGGTGGAGAGTTTAATGTTTAAATAGACAGGATATAAAGAAGGGAGGAGTCTTCGGTTCAAGTCCCAGTAGGGACAGTTTACTACATTGTAACTAAAGTGTTTAACTATAAGAAAATCAATAAAAATTAATAATTTTAAATCAATATATCATATTTGGAGTTTATGAATTGATGTTTTTTTTTATTTTTTTTTCCGTAAATGGTTGTATTGAAACAAATTCCATTTATTGTTTCATTTTCAAATCCAAAAGCTCCATTCAGATTAAGGTTGGGCTGATAGTTGATTCACCCAATCAACTCTTGTAGGTGGAAAAATTGAATTTCCCAAAGAATTTGTATTTCTCTCAAGTTGCAGAATAAATTACATATTTCTTTAAGGTTACAATCATATCAATTTATGCTATTAGAGTCCTTCACATGGCATTCCTTAATTGGCTCCCAATCGATCATGGTAGTGGGATTCGTGAGAACGGGGTACATAATGGGATTTGTGGAAGTTGAGTTCATGGTAATCCACGTGTCAATTAGTACTCACCTCTTGATTAAGTTTGCATCATCGCGGGGGGCCAGATAACCGTAGCTCTACCTATTGTGGTCGGTCTTTAGTCCTTGAGTTCAAGGAGTGGCATGCCCGAGGTGACGTAGGTGACATGACAAAACTAGTGCACCTGTGCAAGTGCTCGATATAGGAATCCCCCAATATAGGGGTGCCCAGGGTTGGGACTAACACCCTAGAATCGGGCTTCCTTGCGTTGGCCTTTGTTCGAACTTTCTGAGTTAGGCTTCATTCATGCGACACGTGGAATTAGACTTATCCCATTCCACTAGCCCTCCCTAGCGTCAATGTAGACTAATCATGTTAGATGTTGATATCTGACCTTAATCCGCCTGAGCGATGCGATTGTGCAGCGGTCCTGTTGTGTCTTATGTCGATGGAGTGGCGCGGTGGATTAGACTTGAAGATCGTGTGTCGTTAGGAATGACCTTAGCATTTAATGCTCCTTTGAATGTCCCGCCAACAATGATGGGCTTTTAGGGTTTTATGCTCCATTTGTTTCCTTTTTAGAACTCCTAACTGTTGCTTTGACATCTTTCTATATTACCCATTTTCTCTCCTGATGACTGGATTTCTCTACTCTTGATACCTTTATGCAAGTCATCGTCTTCTTTGTTGTCGACTCACCCTGGCGATTGTCGGAGCCCTCTTACTTGTGCTATGAATTTTGTTGCTCTATCTTTTGAAGGTCTGATTCAGCGTCTACCTTCCCTCTCCCTCCCCCCTTTTTGCACTTGCAATGGTCATCCACTTCTAGGTTTGGGCCTATGGCTTCCTTTTGTACATCATCTTCTTCTTTCCTTTGTTTGGGGGGTGGGGGTGCTCTCCGCCTTAAGCCTTCGAGGTTGGTCCTTTTTTTTTTTTTTTCTTATGAGTCGTCGCTTCCTTTATGACTAGATGAGTGACCTAGTTTCTCAGCTTTGTCTTGTGTCAACGGTGACAACCCTTAGAGGCGGATCGAAGGCGATAGGAAGGATAATCGAGCAATAGAAGATTCATCTTATTCCGACTCAGAGGGTACACAAACCCGTGTAGATGCCGATGGTTATAATGTGGCTTAAGCCTATTGGGAATGAACTTCATCTATTAGCCTGAGATCCATATCACCAAAGGACTAAAGTTCCCTCTACCGACTCTTGTACATCGTTTATTCATTACACCCGCCTTCGCTCGGTGCACACCCATGTGAATGTTATCCAGGTTCTTTTAGGAGTGTGCATGTTGAATCGCCGATCCGACATCCACTTAGGGTTGGACGAGGTTCTTTATGCCTATACCATAAAAAGAAATAGTTTGGGCAAGTATTACTTTGTAGTCGGCTAGGCCATTACGTATTGTCGGCTGCTTGACCACTGGCAAGAATAAATTAAATGAGCAACATCTTATTATCATTACATGGGGTGGCGCGAGATCAGATGATGCGGGGTTTAGGGTAAGCTTAGACACGGAGTGGGTCGGAGTGTTGGTCTTCGGGTTACGACTGACTTCGATGCTTACTTTATTTGGTTTGGCACTCTTATTATTGGGTTCTCGGCTGCAGTTTAGAGATTTTAAATCCTACCAATGCTTGAGAATATCAGGAGTCTCTGAGATCATCAGAGTTCATATCCTAGAACATTCCAAGAAAAAATTTATCGAGGTCGACTAATGCATATATATGTTATACATCATACCCTAGCCGTCATATACATGCTCTGATACATAGAGAAAATGTTTCTCTCAAGTCTGCTCCCTCTCAAACGTCTTCTTCTCTAATTCTAGGTATTGGCTAACACCCAGACCTTGAATCACGCCATCCCTTAGAGGTCTTCTTCAACCTCTTCGTGTGGATTACCATTGAAGGTGCTGCACTTGGAGCACTTGGTTTGTTGCACATCTTCTCCGGGTGAGGCGTCATGCAAAGGTAATATTAGTATTCTTTCCATTCTATGGCATGTTATTTGATTTTTATGAACCGTGACCCTTGGGCTGGATATCGATAAGATCTATTTTCCATTATGTTTTTTGATTCATGTTAGATGAGACCTATACTTACTACATTGAGCTATAAGTTGCAGCTCCAAAGTGTTTCATAAAGTCCTAATCGACTGAATTGTCTCATCCTCGTAGACAGAGCTAGTCACTCTCACTTCCTCTTAATCGAACAAATATAATGGGTAACAAATTTCTGCGATAAAGCACGAAAAAGAGGTTATCGTGTTAGGTGGGAGCGATGGAACCAAGCGGATCCATTTCAGTAAAGTTAGAGAGAACACCTTACATAGGAAGGCATCATTGCCGCTTTGAAGCGTCATGACTTGGAGAAAATGCATCAGGTGGTCAAAAGGGTCTTGTAGCCCATCATACATTTAAAACTTGGGTAACATAAAGTGCGGAGGAGCATCCTAGTGAAGGATGGCCATGACAAACAGAGAAGCCAACATGTCATCTAATGCTTGCATAGCTGGATCTTGGCTTCTAGGCGGAGAAGAAGTCCTATTTGTATGTGCTCGATTCCTCTCCTCAACAACTCTACTTCGGTTGCAAATACGAATTGGGGGCTTATTGATTAATGTTGACTACTAGGGCTTCCTCTTGACGCATTGGCTTAGTGATCGACAAAACGTCTTGAGGGGTAGGATTCATCGTTGTAGCACCTAGAGCGACATTCTCTTCTTTTAAGGCGGCGTTGGTTGCCAAGAAAGAGGACAGTTGTTGCTGATGAGACTCCTACTGCTCCTTAAGCATTTGTCCCAACGACAGTAGCTGTTGCTCCATCGAGGGTAGAGGGTTGTAAGGCTCGACTTTGCCCATCTCATAATCTTAAAAGGAGGTTTGAGACATCTTAGCTATGAAACTGAGAGGTAAGCATGGGAGGTTTTCTTCCCACAAACGACGCCAATGGAAAAGCTTAATTTCCCAAATAATTTTTATTACTCTCAAGTTGCAAAAAAAATTACATATCTCTTTAAGGCTATAGTAGAATCAACATATACTATTAGAGTCCACCACATGGCGTTTCGTAACCGACTCCCAATCCATAATGGTTGTAAGACCCAGGAAAAAGCTAAAAATATTAAATTTAGCTAAGAAGGGCAAAATGGTAATTTTGCTGGAATAGGAAAGGCTAAAACCTGTTATTTTTCTAGATCTCGGATGACGAAACGGACTTTACCGCTGAAACGCCCCGCTAAATCTACCATCCGCATCGAATTGTTAATTCGAGACCGTTGGATTTTTCTCGAATTTCGAGGCGACGGGCATCGAGTTGACCCAAAAAACGAGATGTTTAGAAAAATCCCAAAAAATATCAAATATTTAAAGAATGTCCATTTAAGATAAATGGAATTTAAACCGGGACAAAATAAATTGTTTCGGGACAAAAACGGATAGGGGAAGCGAGACACGTGGCGCGGTGTGAACCACGTGTCTCATGTATAAATATCAAAAATAAAAAATATCTCACAATTTGGTCTAGAACAAAACGTTAGAGAGAGAGAGAGAGGAGGGAGAAAAAAAAAAGCAAGCTTCACTGGTAATTTTACGAGGTTTTGTCTGTTGAAACTCGGCAAGCCGAGAGCTAAAGCTACTCTACGTGACGAGAGCTACGAGTGAATACCGGAATCACAAGATTTCGCTAAGGTCCAAGGTTTGGGTTTTCACAAAAACTGAGAAAAGGAGGTGTCCCGAGAAATCACGCTATTTAAGGTAGGGATTTTCTCCTACTCTGATTAATTTTTGTCTAAGGGCATGTGTGTGTGTGTGTCCAAGGGAGGTGCTATCCAGTTTTCCCTTTCGACTCCATGATCGTGTTTTCAAGCATAACCCTGGTCATCACCATCCGACCGAGGGATTCAAATTTAAGGGTAAACTAAACCTATAGGACAAACATATATCCTTGAAATAGGTATATCTAGTTCGACCCCTTTGACTCATACCATTCAAAGTGGAGCAACACGCTATGTGCAAAGAAATTCTCTGGGACACAAATGTTATTTTTCTTATTGTTGGCCTCCAACCACCCACCATAACTTCGCATGAACCTCGTTTCTGGTGTTCTTAGGCTCTATGGAAAGCCCATTGAGTAAAGATTCCACCCATATTCTTGTGAGGGACAGTGGGTGATCATAACTTTACTGAAATCTATGTTTTTCACCAAGTGGGCAAGTTGCTTGGTTATGTCGATGTGAATAGCTGGGTTTTGACATGACCATTGCATGGAATGTTGTAGGCTATTGTATTAGGTAGGAATTGCCATGAGTTAGCCTAAGGAAGGCTGTATGACATTATTTGTTTAGTCATGGATTGATGGATGCTAATATGCTAGATACGATATCTATATATATATTGGCATGAAATATATGGAACTTATATGCTGCGGATATATGCTCGCATGGTAATCGATAAGGAAGCATAAATCATGAGAATGGTTTATGTAGTGTGCACCATAAATGTAACATGAGAAATTGCAATGACATTAGCATTGCATATGCACAGGGACATCAACATATTAGGTGTGTGTGGTCATCCATCATCAGTGTTGATGAATGGGTAGTAAGTCAGATTGACAACTTCCAACAAATGACTACTTCGCTCAAAGCATAAAGTGAAATATAATAACATGTTGGGCGAAGCAAGAAGGGGGTCGCACCTCGTGAAAAGCCCGAACATGGATGTAAGACCCATGTGATCCGAAAAGTTCTAGGTAAGAGACCGCTGCGGTGATCCGAAAAATTGCTACTCCAAAATAAGACACACAAGCCATCACATAATGAAATGTGGGTGATAGAGTCGGATTAATTTTGATTAGCTGCCCAAAGGGCACTCAGTGACAGGGGTACCAGAGAGCCGATAAGGGCTCTGATATATGTGTCATTGGTAATACTAGTGATGTCACACTCCTGGTATAGGTAATGTGAGGAGTTAATGAGTGACTCAGATATGGGCATTTAAGACTTCCATGCATGACATGACATTCATGTAGACATTTTCACTCGATGTGTATGGGCCGGGGTTTGATCATTGTATGAGTACTTAGGTGGAGAGTAACCCTTGTTGGAGATTATCACTATCGGGATTTCACCGTCAGGTATGGACCCTACCCGATCCACGCCTACCGCTTAAAATGAAAGAAATGTGGGTTGATTTTCGAGTTTTGGAAAATCCGGTCCGAGGAGGAACGATTTTTCGAGTCGCTACTTACTTTCATTTTTACTGTTTTTTAAAATGGAAAATGAAGCAAGAACAAAACCCCATTGACTCCAAATAGAAAACGTCTACAAAACTAGATTGGTTCTGGGGATCAAGCATCTATCAGGAAGGTACTATGAGGTAGCACCTCTAGGCCTCAAACCCATCTATACCGTGAATTGGGTATGTGGAGCATATGGGTCAAAGATCAAACAAATTCCTCCTAGGCTACATAAATGACTTAATCACACCATCCTACTCAAGATTCAACATAAACACTCAACCAATCAAAACAATGGTGCGCACTCATGATCCCCAGCCAAGCACGCATAAGAGGTCACTAACAAACTTAAATGCACCACAATGTCAAAGTCTAAAAAGACCATGTACGCATATGAATACAAACAACGCCTACACGCACTGATCTCAGCCACTACCGAGGAATAGACAGTGGCAAATAGTACACCACACACCATTTAAAACCAACACATCTGATCCCAAAGCAAAGAAGGAAGCAAATAAATGAGGTAAGGATTTGCTCCTTTAGCACAATATCCCTTTAAAAATCCCACAAACCAAACCATACTTACCAATCCCACATTGCCCACTATCCCACTTTGTTCAAACCGAAACTAAACTAATACCCTAAAGGCAGCCTATAGGTTCCTGAGGCCAGAGCACACCATAATAGATTCTGGCTTGAACATGCTAAACAGGGGTCGCCTTCAATATCGTCTTGTACAATCAGTTGAATCGATTCTCAACAAGTCCAAACGATTGAGAAAAATTATGAAACTTTGTCAAAAAATTCCTCATACAGTAAGGAATCTAACAAAACAAACGGTGCATGATTCCAAGCCCGAATGAGTGAGAACCAACTGAAACATCAAGAAAGTGGTTCTAAAATGGGGCCGCAACTAAGCACCCTAATTTTATTAAAATGAAGACCACGGATTCACTAATTATACAATGTAGACACCTAGATCCCTAGAACCAAAATGAAATTCATCTACCCAAATCCCATGAACTTAGTCGCAAATTCAACTACATAGCTTCTCCACATACAAACACTGCTCCGGGAAAGTCATGCCATTCACAAAACGTCCCAAGACAAATTTTTGGGAATGAACCCAAGTAACCATTCGTATATGCAATGCCAAAGGCTCAAACCATCCCAAGGAGATAAGATAAAACCTTGATATCACACACCATTCGCCTAATAATCGTGAACCCGCTTCATTCAACCTAATACACAACCCAGCTATTGCCGAAAATCGAACCTAATGAACCGGCGAGGAAGCCTCAACCGGCTCATCCTGGGCTGAAAGAAGTTCTCGCCAGACCTTCCCGCGCAGTCAAGAATCCAAAAAACAAACGGAGTGCAATTCACTCGAAGGTGAGAGAATCAACACAACAAAGGCACCAACTACTATTTCGGAAAACTTAACCTAATGAACCAGCTTGTCCAATTTCCCAGCCGGTTCATCCAGTTGAGGAAAAACCTCAAATTTGGTCAGAAAATTCCTTAAAGAATAAAGAAACTAACAAAACAAACGATGCATGATTCTCAAATTTCTGGATGATGAGAACCAACTGAAACAAACCATTGTATTTTCTAAAACCGAGGCTGCCCAGCAAAAACTGTTGAACCGGTTCCCACGTATGAACGTGAAAACTGTACCATTCTTTTCAAAGGAATGACACCCATGGAAGTCCCCATAGTCATCATCACCGTGCGCACTGCCGTCTCTCGTGAGATAATCGGAATGAAATATGCAATGCATACAATGACCCTTCTACTAAACTGAACTCGCCCTAGACCATCAGCTTACCTAACAACCGTACGGGCTGTACCAAGCAAAGATATATTTTATTCATGATCGAGCATAGGAAGAAGATATGAAATAGAGTGAAGCAAGGGTCTAGTTCTTACCTTTTCCACTAAACGCAGAAAAAAATCCAAGCTAAGCATCCGAAAAATCGGGAATGTACATCTAAGCTCCTAAAGTGCCAAAGGTCCTTATGACCGTGATCTTTCCTTTTATACCGATTCCCACCTCAACCTCTAAGCCCAATTCTCAACCTTCCGAGCCCACTTGGTGTTTTCCACCTTCAAACTTCCGGAAGAGCTCCATTAGCCTCAAACCACACTCCCAATAACTCCTCTCACCAATCGTTTCATGCAAGGACTTAAGTTTTCACTTGTTTAACACCAAACATCTTTACATGGATTCATGGTGGGTCGCATGTAACTCAAGCCAAAGCCCAAAATGGACTAGAAAATATCGCTCAAGACCGATTCAAGTATATGGCGCTCCATAAGGGATTTGGCTCTAAAATCACAAAAGCGAAGCCCACACAAGCTAGCCCGACGAACGTGTTGAACCTGGAGCAAGCAACCTCTGCCGAGATGGTTGAGAAAATTATGAAATTTGATAGAATGTTCCTGAAGTAATATGAGACTAAAAAACAATGCACAATCTCCAGTTCTACGAGGGAGATATGATCGGAACATGAGTGCTCAAAATCACCCAAAAAAATGTTGGTTGTATTCACTGCAATTCGACGAACCAATCAAACTAATTGGTCAACTGACAAAAATTGCGAATTTTTGAATAAACCTCTTGGCGAATAAGGAATCCAACAAACCAAACGGCACGATCTTGGGTTCTGACAAAGGAGATATCGATCAAACAAGCCTGCGTTCGAATTTGACATACCCAATAAACTCCGATTTAGCTAAACCCTTGGGGGGGCCCACTTGCTTCCTATGGCACGATGCTAACAAAAATTTTCCACGATGACATCAGCGAACTACACGCACTCAATGGACTACATACAAAGCCCACTCGAGGTCGAAACCCGATCATATAAACGGGCTCCCAATCTGCGCTATGAGAACGAGCAGGGTGAGTGACACCCATAGGATAAAATGGGTGTTGAGGGACAAAATTGTTGGTCTATACTGACCCTTCGTGCATGTCATGTAGGCTACGAATTCGCATTCGGGACCGCACATATGAAGTCGGATGTGGCTTTTAACCATATTTTGTGGCGCATATCGGAACAATCGCTTTAATATATCATTTCAGATAAGTGTGTATAATCGAGCGCTTTGTAAACATATCAATACATAGTTGCATGTATGGTATTTAGCAGGCGTGGTCAATGGGGACGAGGGTCTCTAAGACTCATGAATGACTCTATTGCGGGTATATCGAGCCTGTACGGTCACGAATGTATTGTTATACAGTGTTGTATTTGATAGAGCTCAGATAGAGGAGGTCATCTGATTTATAAATTATCATCCGATAAATGGGACATGATGATGTGGTTGCTGGGTTACTGCACACCCATCGATTCTCCTGTGTTAACGGTCATTAACCCGGATCTCTGGATAGTGTCATAACTTAGTATCGTAGGATAGGCACACTAGCACCTGTAGCTCGAGGAACATGGAAGCCTAGGCCAGGGCCATTAAGGTGTCCGAAGGCGACATCACAAATACCGATGTCCGGTTTAGGTATGTGTGACGCCCATACTGGCTGTGGACAGATTAACACTCCGCATGCTTTGTATTTTTATGTGTGCTTTCGTGTATAACATGATGTGTGTTGCATGTTGTGTGCATTTATGCATGATCAAGTATATATGGAAAGCAAAGAACACTAGAGTTAGAGAGCATGATCATAGGTGTTTGGGAACTACTATTCATTAGTGGTTGGCATCATGAATGAAATATGGCACAAGAAATCTAAGATTTGGTGCTTGACAAGTGTAGATGGCTAGTCGTGACTATGACGTGAGGTCGCCCACTAGGGCATCGCCCACCACCACTGCTTTTTACCCACAAAGCTCATGGAGACCATGGGCATACGCCACTATTGTATTGTGCTAGTGTAGCCTGGGTCGAGAGGAATGAGCAATTTCTAGAGGCTTAGTACATCATCCCCCCAACATTCGTATAGACCCATCAGTCGACCATTGGTTTCGGGCTGTGACGAGGAGGGTATTGCAGGCCATGGAGATCATTCCGCTACTACACTGATTAGGCTAGCGCTTTTCGAAGCAAAGGTGTGAATCCCTGATATGGTGGGATTGGGTGAAGACCTCCAGAAATGTGGAGGCGATGACTTAGGTAGATTTCAAAGAGCTATTTTTTATGAGCAAGTTCTTTCCAGCATCTGCCAGGCATGTCAAGGCCCGAGAGTTCTTAGAATTACCGCAGGGAGACATGACAATACTAGAGTACGTGGCTAGGTTTACTGAGCTAGCCCATTTTTTAGATGACTAAGTGGCCACAGATCTGGCTAAGGTGAGGAGATTTGAGGATGGTCTGAGACTATCCATCGTAAGATCAGGGGACTTCTCCCGCAGATATAATTTCATGAGTTAGGATAGCTATGGACATAGAGGGTGAGATAGGTTGATAAGCAAGAGTATCCGAGATGCTGATCGGTAAAGGAAGGAGGGTCAGCCTTCTTCGAGTTCGGGAAAGCGGCAAAGGACTTCTGTTTCCCGAGGATCACAGGGACAGGGCCGAGGCTATCAGAGCCAAGGTCAGCGTCGGGGCTATCAAGGCCAAGGCCAAGGTAGGAGCACGAGCCAGACAAGGCAGATGCTTTGTTTCTTCTGCCAGCAGCCTGGACATAAGAGGAGGGATTGCCCATAGAGGCAAGGATCCTAGGGTTTTAGGACGCCATAGTCCTGCCACGCTGGACCAAAGATCAACACGCTGCTCTAATTATGGCTCAAGGAATGGGACTGTGCTCCGTGGTGCACAAACACCTTCTGCTTCACAAACAAAGGTAGAGGCCAAGTTATGGGCTTAGTTGTACAGGCCCACGTGCCAGATTTCGAGGACTCAAGGGCGTGTCTACGCCATTACCCCTATAGACTGAGATAGTAGACCAGTCGGTGATATAGGGTACTTTCTTGCTCTTTCATTTATGGGCAAGAGTTTTATTTGACTCTGGTGCATCTCATTTATTTATTGATGCATTGTGTGTGAAAGAACTGGGCTTAGAGGTTGAGAGACCTGAAAAGCCGTTGTATTGTGAGTTCTCCCAGGGACCAGGTGAGGGTCGATCGTGATACGCCTGATCGTGAGCCAGAGATCTCGGGTGGATTCTACTCACTGCGGACCTTCTCTAAGCATGCATATGCCCGAGTTTGATGTCACATTGGCATGGATTAGTTGACTGCACATCGTCACACCGTGATCAGAGGGTTACTACCTACACACCGGATGGTGTTTACAAAGATGTTCCAAGGATAAGTATGATGTTTACTCCCATAGTGCACGCACTGTGCAACGTGACAATATTGGGCTCACAAGAACCCATTCCTGCAGGACGAGGCGAGACAGATTCAGTCTACCCGGTGGTTTATGAGTGCACGAGGATGTTTTTTCTGATGAGCACGGATTACTCCGATAAAGGATGTAGACTTTGTTATCAGTTACACTCGTACGTCAGCCCATTTCTATGACTCCACATGATTTACGCCAAACAGTCAAGAAGAACTCAAGGTCCGCATACGTGATTTACTGACAAGGGTCGGCTAGACGAGTACTTCACCTCAGGGGCTCGTTTCGCTTTTGTGAAAAGAAGGATAAGACCCTTCGCCTATGTATCGACTACCAACAATTTCTTCGAACAAAGATTATGATCAAGAATCCAGATCCACGCTCAGGATCGATGATTTTATTTGATCGCCTAAGAGAGGCGCAAGTCTATTCCAAGATGTGATCTCCGCATTCCAAGTATCAATCGAGTTAGGAGGCGATATCCCTAAGACAAGATTTAGATGCAAAGATGGGCATTTTGAGTTTACAAAGATGCCTTCTGACACTTAATGCACTGGGGCTGACATTCATGGATCTCATGCATAAGGTGTTCCAACCCTATCTAGATCAGTTTGTTATAGTCTTTGTTGATGACATCTTGATCTACTCCTAGTCTAAGGAGGAGCATGAAGATCATTTGAGGATTATTCTCCAGGTTTTACGAGAACATCAATTGTACGCCAAGTTCAGTAAGTGCGAGTTTTGGCTTATTGAGGTGTTATTTTTAAGACACCTAGTGTCGGCTTCGGGTGTGTCAGTGGACCCCAAGAAAATCGTGAGGGCGCTTATGAGTTAGAGAGACCAAGTCGGGCTGAGATATGTAGCTTCGACCGGTTGGATATTACAGGAGGTTTATTGAGGACTTCTCCCGATTAGTTGGGCCTATGACTAGATTGAATCGAAAGGAGGTCAAGTATGAGTGGAATGACTCGTGTGAGATGGCATTCCAAGAGTTAAAAATGAGGCTTACATTAGCTCCTATTATGATTGTCCCGGAAAGGGGACAGAGGTACATGATATATTGTGATGCCTCGAATGAAGGATTAGGATGTGTTCTGATGCAGTCCGGGAGAGTGGTAGCTTATGGTTCACGACAGTTGAAGAACCACGAGCGGAATTACCCTACGCATGACATGGAGTTGGCAGCTATAGTCTTCGCTTTGAAGATATGGCGCCACCATTTATATGGTGAGCAATTTGAGGTATTTTCAGACCATAAAAGTCTGAAGTATATCTTTACTCAGCAAGACCTTAATATGAGACAACGTAGATGGATGGAATATTTGAGATTACATCACTCATAGTGCATCATCCCGTAAGGCAAATGTGGTGGCTGATGCACCTGCCGGAAGTCACGGAGCAATCGCTTGTATGGCTTCCCCGGGAGTGGTTGATGCTCAAGACCTGCGGAGGTCGATTACAATACATACGAACGCACTCGGGTGTTTTCGGGAGTTTAGTGGCTACGCCTTCCCACCGGTGCGCAGAGCGCGGGATTGAACCTGGGCGCGTGACGGCGAGATAGTGTCTGGCTAGGACCGAAAGTACAATCGCTACCTGCGGACAAGGGTTGGGCCATTCGCCACCGGATGGTAGTCTTTAGTATAGTACTTATCAGGGTTCCCGCCAGCGTCAGAGAGAGATCCTGAATTCATTTGTTCTGCTTTCAGAGATCCAGGTGGCACGAAGATGTATCATGATTCACGCCATTATTACTAGAGGAGATAAAGAAACATCAAGAATTTTGTTCGACGATGTCTCACGTGTCAACAGGTAAAGGATGAGCATTAGAGGCCAATAGGGTTACTCCAGCCATTGGAGGTAGCGGAGTAGAAGTGGGAGCATATCACGATGGATTTTGTGACTCACTTGCCACGGACATCCCGGAAGCATGATGCGGTGTGGGTGATAGTGGACCAGCTTACTAAGTTAACACATTTTTTGGTTGTGCAAATTACCTTCACATTGGAGGAATTCTGCAAGTTGTACATACGAGAGATTGTATGGTTGCATGGAGTGCCAATCTCCATAGTATCAGATCGAGATCCCAGGTTTACATCTCATTTTTGAAAGAGTTTCTAAAGAGCCATGGAGACACAACTTGAGATACGAGTACTGCCATCCATAGATCGACGGTCACGAGAGACTATACAGGCAAGAGATTGGCGCAAGAGCATGCGTCCTGGATCTCAAGGGTAGCTAGGAGGAGCATTTACCCTTGGTCGAGTTCGCCTATAACAATAGTTATCAGGTGAGTATACATATGGCGCCCTATGAGGCATTATATGGGAGGCCATGTCGATCTCTAGTTTGTTGGACCGAGGTAGGAGAGAGATCCACCCTGGGTCCGGAGTTGATTAGTGACACCTCAATGGAGGTGGAATTGATACGTAAACGTCTTCTCACGGTTCAGAGCCGATAGAAGAG
Source organism: Tetrastigma voinierianum (assembly GCA_016808115.1). Classification (NCBI taxonomy): domain Eukaryota; kingdom Viridiplantae; phylum Streptophyta; class Magnoliopsida; order Vitales; family Vitaceae; genus Tetrastigma; species Tetrastigma voinierianum. The sequence continues at coordinate 23,438 of JAEQBH010001362.1, forward strand.
TTATGCCGATACACAACGATGACCTCTAGAGTTCGAAAGCGAGATCATGCCTTCTCAAGCGTTTTGCCAAGAGAAGAGTGATCGTGGTTTGGCAGCGGGAGTTATCGCGAGGTATATTGGGCCCTTCGAGGTACTGAGAGGGTGGCATAGTTGCTACCTACTAGCACCGGCCGGTCGAGTCTATTGGAGTGCTCACGACGTATTCCATGTCTCCATGCTTCGGAAATACACTCTAGATCCAACTCATATGTTGATCGAAGGAAGGAAAGTCAAGGATGCTGTGATGAGACCTTCGAGGAGGGACCAGTGCGCATTATAGATAGCGTCGGGACCAGGTTTGCGACGCAAGACTCCGTGGAGGGGCTAGTGAAGGTGCTATGGCGGCACCGAGGAGTGGAGGAGGCAACATGGGGAGTGTGAGGGACAATCGACGCGCATCGCCTCATCCTTCATTGGGGGATGCTAGTATGTTTTTTAGTCATCGGGTAATATTCAATGACTAAGGTATACATATGCATCGCGTATGGTTAGGAGTTGAATTTCAATTCTAAATTCTTTTAAGAAAGGAAGAATAGCACTGAAAACAAAATTTTAAATTTAACAAGGAAGGGAAAAATGGTAATTTTTCCAAAATAGGACAGGCTAAAACCTGTAATTTTTCTAGATCTCAGATGATGAAACGAACTTTACCGTTGAAATCGTCTTGCAAAATCTACTCACCCAGACGAATTTCGTTGAATTCCGAAACCGTCGGATTTTTTTCGAATTTCGAGGTGACGGACATCGAGTGGACTCCAAAAACGGGATTTTTAGAAAAATCCTTAAAAATGTCAAATATTTAAAGATTTTCCATTTAAGATAGATGGAATTTAAACCGACGAAATAAATTGTTTCATGACAAAAACGGACCGAGAAAGCGTGACACATGGCGCGATGTGAGCCACGTGTCTCATGTATAAATATCAAGAAAATATCAAAAATAAAAAATATCTCATGATTTGGTCTAGAACAAAATGTTAGAGAGAGAGAGAGAGAGAGAGAGGAGGGAGAAAAAAAAAAGCAAGCTTCTCCGACAATTTTACGAGATTTTTCCGGTCGGAACTCGGCAGGCCAAGAGTTAAAGTTGCTCTACGCGACGAGAGCTATGTGTGGGTATCGGAATCACAAGATTTCGCCAAGGTCCAAGATTTGGGTTTTCACAAAAATCAAGAAAAGGCGATGTCCCGGGAAATCACGCTATTTGAGGTAAGATTTTTCTCCTACTTGGTTTGATTTCTGTCTAAGGGCATGTGTGTGTGTGTGTGTGTCCAAGGGAGGTGTTGTCCAGTTTTCTCCTTCGACCCCATGACTATGTTTTGGCCATAACTTGGTCATCACTCATCCGAATTGAGTTATTCAAATTTCTGAGTAAACTAGACTTATAGACAACATATCTCCTTGAAATAGATATATCCAAATTCCAACCCCTTCGAACTCAGAAATTCATTCAAAGTGGAGCAACACGCTATGGTGTGCAGCAAGAAATTCCGGGGTGGGACACAATTGTCATTTTTCTGATTGTTGGCCTCCAACTTCGGATGGCCTTAACTTCTTCGTACAAACTCTGTTTCAGGTTTTCTTGGACTCTATGGAAAGCCCATTGAGTCAAGATTCTACCCATGTTCCTTTGGAGGACAGTGAGTGATCATAACTTTTCTTAAATCTATGTTTTGCACTAAGTATGCAGGTTGCTTGGTTGTGTCGACGTGAATAGTCGAGTTTTGACATGACCATTGCATGGAATGTTGTAGGCTATTGTATTAGGTAGGAATTGCCATGAGTTAGCCTAAGGAAGGTTGTATGACATTATTTGTTTAGTCATTGATTGATGGATGCTAATATACTGGATACAATATCTATATATATATTGGCATGAAATATATGGAACTTATATGCTTGTGATATATGTTTTCATGGTAATTGACATGAAGTACAACTTATGAGAATGGTTCATGTAGTGTGCATCATACATGTAACATGAGAAATTGCAGTGACATTAGCATCGTGATACTTACGTGGACACAAGATATTGTGTGTATGGTCATCCATCATCAGTGTTGATGAATGGGTAGTGAGCTTGTACTTTGGACGACGTCCAATAAATGACTCACGGTTCAAAGCATAAAGTGAAATATAATTAATGTGTCAGCGTATAAAGAAGGGTCAGCATCCTCGTGAAAAGCCCGAACATGGGTGTAAGAGACCCGCGGTGTGATCCGAAAAGATTCGTTGCCAAAAATAAGACACACGGTTATCACATAAACTTTGAGTTGTGTGATAGGAGTCGGGATTGACTCGGGATTAGTTGCCCATTGGCACTTGCATTGGGTACTGGTGAGCTGGTAAGGCTTAGTATATGTGTGTCATTGGTACTACCAGTGACAGTTGTCACACTTGGCATAGGCATGTGTGAGGAGCCTGAGTGATCGATATGGGCATGAAGATTCCAGCATGACATATCAGCATTCATGTGGTGACATTTTCAATTGGATGTATTGCTGGTTTGATCATTGTATGAGTACTAGGTGGGGAGAGTAACCTCGTAGGGAGATTATTACTACTGACTTTGCTCTACCCGGGGCCGTGTGGACCCTATTTCACAGTACAGTCGGGTGCAAGTGATCAATTCGCATTCAGATCAAGTATGAAGAAAGCTGGATGTGGCTTTGACATACTTTGTATATGTATATTAGAACAATCGCTTTAATATATCATTTGTATAAGAGCGTAGGAATTGAACTCTTGTAAACATATCAATACAGCCGCCAGTATGTATAGTATTCAGTGGTATGGTTGAATAAATAGTGGTCACTAAGTGACTCATGAATGATCTTCTTGAGCAAAATTGAGCCCGATGGGTCATGTGATGTAATATTACATGTGTTGTATTTGGATAAAGCCTCCCGCATTACCGTAAAGACTTTGTCTCGATTTTTTGTTAAATTATGTGTATCCCGGAGCAATGAGATTAGCGATGATGGCATCGGGTTACCCGACACCCACCGGTTTTCTCAGGTTGACAGGTTGTCAACGGGACCCCCAAGATAAGGGTGTCACAATGGTAGTGAGATTCGTGGAAACGGGGTGAGTAGTAGGCTTCATAGAAGTGAAGTTCGTGGTAGTCCACGTGCCAATTAGTACTCACATCTTGACTAAGTCTACATCATTGATAGAGACTTAATCTTCACAGCACTACCTGTTATGGTCAGTCTTTGGTTCTCGGGCTCAAGGAGTGGCATGTCGGAGGTAACGTAGGTGACATGACAGAACTAGTGCTCCCACGTAGGTGTCTGGTATAGGAGTCCCCCAGTATAGGGGTGCTAAGGGTTGGGCTTCACATCTTGGGTTCAGGCTCCCTCGCTTTGGCCTTTGTTAGGAGTTTTTGAGTTAGGCTTCATTCATACAACACGTGGGATTAGATTTACCCCATTCCAATAGCTAGGCTACTTGATAAAGACTTTTAATTAGTTATGGATAGTTGAATATGATTCGAACAAACAACATTCGATGAGAAAAAACTATTTATAATATTCTTTCTATCCATATTAAAATATCAATATTTTCTTTTATCATTCTCTCCTCACTTACGTAAATCTTATAAGAAATTGGTAATCAATGGGAACAATTAGATGAGAAAAAAAAAGGAATATATTGGTGGAGATTCTGGTTTTTATCCATAATTATTTTATATATAAATAAATGTTTAAAAAATTATTTTAATTTGTTTATGATGATTATAATAATTCAAACTTCATTTTCAAGTTGATATTAATTTTGTAATTTTTACTTTTAGTTATTTAATATGATAAAATTATAACTTAAAATAAACTCAACTTCAAAATGAATTTTTAATTACATGATATTAAAAGGTAAAAATTATTATGTTTTTAAATGTGTATCGACATTAGAAATAAAAATGAAGATGAAATTAAACAAATATTACCTAGTTTTATTTATCATAAATTATATATTTAATAACATTTTTTCGAATTGTAGTACGTTAAGTGACACCATAAAATTATTTTTATAATAACTCTATTTGATAGGATCACCTCTTTCTTTCTTTTACATTTTGTCATTTAATTTATTGTCGATGTGTAATGGAGAAAAAATAAATTTCAACACATGAAAAATAATTTTCTTTGGAATCTAGAAAGCACGGTGGAAGATTTTAAGGATAAAGCCTTCATTTCAAATTTTCTACACGAACAAATATCATAGTTGCTATCATGGCCCTCCAAAATTACATTCAAAGAAGTGTGTCTATAGATCCAACATTTCAGAAGTTTTATTCCAATTCGAAATTTGTAATAGAAGATGAGTATGATAACGAAGATTTTCAAGATTCTAAACGACTTCATAATGTCACATATAAAATAAATTTATTGTGAGATGAGATAGCAAAATCACTATTGGCATCAATGAATTGATTATTATGTTCTTAAATTGAACTTTATGAATTCAATTATTATTGTACATTAATTTTTTTTCCTTTATTCATGGTTATAAATTTTTATAATTTCATATTATTTTTAGATTTTTTGTCTACTTTTCTATATACATGTGCATTGTTTTTATATCTTTTTATCATGTCTATATAAGTAAATTGACATTCAATCATCTACTTTACCAAGTTATAATTTATAATCAATTACCAATATTGGCTACCAACTATCAACTAAACCAAACATGCCCTAAATAAGTATGATATGATTAAAAAAAACCTTTCAAGCCTTTAGCCTGGCTCAAGTGGTAAAAGGGGGACGGTGTATGGGAGGTCTAAGGTTCGAGTCCAATGAGATTAGAATACTATAACGATGTAATGTACAAGCGAATAGATATCAATTCAATTTTGAAAATCTAACATTTTATCAAATTTTTTCTTCATTTTATCAAAAATGTCTTATTATTTACTTGTATATATAATATTTTCTTTTAATTGACATATATATATATATATATATATATATATATATATGGGAAATATTATATTTATGTTGTAAATGAGGTCCTTTACATGTGTGGTACATGACCACATGCATGAACCGATCAAGTAGTGGTAATGACCACATTCATTAGATAGTTTAATAACCTACATTACTCTTCTTTAAGATGTAGTAATGAAGGGTTATTTGTAAGCTTATAAAAGGTGTACCGCTCTTTCTACTAAAATACTGTAGCGCTATCAATTCTTTAATAAAACAAAATATACATCCTTAATTTAAATATTACCCATAACTGTTTTTGAATAACGCATTTACATAAATTGGCATTCCATGCCTTTTCAAATACAATTACAAAATTTTTATGGAGTTCACCCTGGTTGTCCACAAAATGTAAAATACATTTCCATACTTTCAAAAAGATATATAAAAAAAATGTGATCTTCTTATGAAAACTTTTACATCTTTGAGTTCAATGCAAAATAATTACAAAATATCATGAATGAAATGATATACATGAGACGGAGCATTTACTTATACTCCACCCTGTTTGACGGTGACTTGCGCCCTACGATCTTCGGTCCTGCCACTTTCTACTCGATACCTAGGCGATGATAAAAACAACTCGTTAAGCATTTTTATGCTTAGTGGTTCTATATAATACTCTCTTCCATTTTAATTTAAATTAAGTCATGCATTTTTCTAAAACAATGCCCTTTTAACCTTTTTGAATGATCAATGCAATACAATACATATATTCATTTCATATTTATTCATTTACTGTTTATTGATCATTCCAAATATGCACTTTCATATGCAATAAATCATTTAAAACACAAATCATGCATTTCAAAATTTTCTTTTCATTTTGCCCTTAAGCGAATTTAACCTATGCTTTTGGTGCACAGAATAACGAATCACCCGCACGATCCCGTTGGGCTGCATGCCGGTATAAAAAAAAAAGTTTTATAACACAGTACGATCCAGCTAGGCTGTTGACTGGTTATTAAAAATCAATTTGTGAACACTACCGATACTGTCCTATTGGGCTACGGATCGGAGTGACACCTCATTACGATCAGCACAATAATGCTCATTTGACCCTTATTGGTATACCAATCTATCCTTAACTCGAATTTTAATGGTTAACATTTTATTAAGGGCATTCAAATCATTCATAGCAAAATACAATATAGTATATACATTTTTATACAAATAACTCATTTTTCAATACTCATGCAATTTTTCATATGCAAATCATTTCACAATTATTTGCCTCAAATCAATTAAAACACTACAATATGCAGTTTATTGAAAATCATTTCAATAATAGAACAATGATCGAAAAACTTGAAATAAGAAGAGATTAAATGGAGAACAAACTCCAAAATGGAAACAAAAGAGAGAGTCAAAGAACAAACTCAAAAATGGAAATTAAAGAGAGAGTCTAAGAACAAACCAAAAGGCTTGTTGCACTTTGATTCCAATCCTCGGAATCTCGATCAATTCAGGCCTTCCTCCTCGTCAGCCCCTATTCCAATACAATTAACAATCATATTATTAGTTGGGTATTCTAGGAGTTTTATTTTGGTTTACTTTTACTCGACTCCCTTTCGGTACATTGTTCATTTCGTTTTTCTCATTTCCTCATCCTTAGACATTCTTATCATTCTATTAGCTAATGCGGGCAAGAAACAATGTTTGCCCAACGATTGGATCACCGAGGCAAAGCGAAGCTTTACTGAGGCGGCGTGGTATGAAACATTTTTCATGTAACTTGTATACTTGCAAGAACCCTTTCATTCACTTATTAGGATCCTCATTAATCCTCATTAAACCAAAACATGACTTGTAGGTACTTCAGGAGGAGCATCAAGCACGCCTAGCGCATCGTAACACCTGAAATTCCTCGCCCTTACAAAGTTCGCCTAGGAGGGGAGCTCGCGCCAAGCGCGGCACCTCACGCCTAGGCATAAGGGTGTTGGGCTGATGTAGAATGTGACCATTTTTTGCCATTTTCACCGGAAATCTTCCTTCCAAACCAAAACCAAACCACAATACACCATGAAATCTTACCCAAAACAAGTTACAACCTTTCAAAACACTTTTATACCACATTTAGGGTTTTATTAAACCCAAACACAAGTAGAAAGGGGGTTAGGGTTTGGTTTTTCTTACCTAAAACCTTGATTCTCCTTCCTTTCTTCTTCCTCCTTGATCAACTTATCCCTTGATTACATGGAGAAGAAAATCAAAATTCCCTCTCTTCTTCTCTCAACCAAGCCCTAGCTCTCTCTCTCACTCTCTCTAAAAAGTATGAATGTGTCTATTTAAGACCAAATTTGTCTTATACCTTAAGTCCTCATAATATCTTGTTTGGCTTGGTAATAAAATTTCCTATTTCCCATTTTTCTCATTTTAACTCTTCATTTCACTTTCATTTCCACTTCATTTCATTTCATTTTAACATTTACACTCCTCATTTATGACCCTTAGGTCCTTATTTGACATTTTTACCAAATTTATTTGGCTCTTGTAAAATTTTCGGGTTTTTTTTATCATTTTTCGTTTTTAGCCATTTAAATGCCGGAAAAATATAATTTAATTTATTTTATAATATGAACATGTTATAAAAAATGTTAGGGTATTTTCAAGGCGTTACAAAAGACCTTCTTCTCTACTCTAATAATATCCCGAGATCCATCTCTCCATCTCTCTGGCCTCCCTTTCTCTTTCTCCTTATCATTCTCTCTAATCATCTCTTAATTGTCTCTACTGCATTCATTCTCTTTCTCAACAGTATACTTTTCAATTTTTTTATTATAACATAGTTCATAACACGTTATTAGCACGAGTTTGCTCTAAAGGTAATTTCCTAACCCTAGTTTGGAGTTATTTCAATTTTGCATATCTATAATTATACTCTTATTTTTCTTATAAGCCAAAATCTATATTGTTATTTGTCAAAATCAATTCTAATGTATATCATATATCAAATATTGTTGACAATGTCAAATATCACAAAACTTGAGTTTGAGGCACTTGACATTACTGGAAAAAACTACCTATCTTGAATCCTTGATGCTGAAATACACCTTGATGCAATGAATTTTAGAGCTACCATTAAAGAAGAAAATAAAGCATCCTTGTAGGATCACACAAAAGTGTTAATTTTCCTTCAATACCATCTCCATGAGGATTTAAAAAGTGAATACCTTACAATAAAAGACCCTCTCACTCCATGGACTAAGTTAAAAGGGAGATTTGACCATCAGAAAATTGTGATTCTCTCAAAAGCTCGATATGACTAGATGCACCTGAGGTTGCAAAATTTTAAAACATTTAGTGAATATAACTCCCCATTATTTACGCTCAGCTCCCACTCCAACAACAACAACATTGTCACGCCCCTACTGTAACACCCCAAATTATACCTTGATAGTTTTATAACATGTTTAGGGTATAATAAAAGTAAAAGTATATTTTTCTGGAATAAAATAAGGCTAAAAATAAAATAAGCAAAAACCCGGAATTAATACAGAGTTATAAATTAATAATTTTACTATTCAGACTTGATTCAGCTACGCAGGTGATCCCGAATCAACAAAATTTAAACCTGTTCTCCTACTGCCGTAGTCAAGCTACTGCAATATGCTGGTTCAGGTCGAACACGGATGGGTTTTCTTCGTACAAATTATTTGAGTGAAATCAAAACTGATGAATTAAATTTGGATTTTCAAGTTTGGTTAAAACAAGGTCAGGATCGCAAAACCGAAAAATAACAAATAAAATGTAAAATAGAACTCCTTGAAGTTTCAGCCACCGGTTTAGGTTTTAAGGCAACTAACATGTCCTCGGGTCTTTTCCTCAAGATTGGGAGCATGACATAGTCATTTCCCGAACCGATCTTCATTTAGCTTTAAAAACTAAACCCTATGATTTTCCCTTTGAAATATGACATTTAACAAACATTCATGGTCCCGCATGCTGAAAACCTACCTCCCTGACTATCTCACAAGGAAAATAGAGGGCACCAATGGATATCATTGAATCTAACAATAAGCATCCAATGAACCCTAAAAGATTGCCAACACCGGTCTATCAAGATGCATTTAGAGATTTAAACCTAGAGTGAAGGACAGAACATAAATGAAAATAAATGCTCACGATAAAAACCTAAGACTCGCGCTACCTCAAATCCAAAGCCCGCAAATTCATGAGGAAGAGGTCTAGCTTTCAAGCATCCTCCGAGCTGTCATCCCCGTATGAGTGTTTGGTAGCCGAGAAAAATGAGTGGTTATGAGAGAAGAGAGAACTAACAAAAGTTCTCGCACAGCTAATCGAAAGATTAAAGTTAAGGTTACAAAGCTATAAGTCGGGCTTTATATAGCCAACAAAAATGTGTGAAATACCAAAAATACCTAAAATACATGATTACAATAGGGACAAATGGTAAAAATACAAAACGAGGTCGCTGGAACCAAAAAACACAGTGATTACGCTATGTAAGCACTTCGCTAGCACAACAAAATACAAGGCATAGCGAAATTCAAAATTTTCGCTATGCACAGCGAAATTTCGCTAGCTTAGCGAAAATTTGTGCATAGCGAAAATTTTAATTTTCGCTATGCACAGTAACTTTCGCTATGCTAGCGAAAAACTGTGCATAGCGAATCCACCGGCTCCTCGCATCCCGCGGCTAATGCTCCTACGTATCCCGCAAACCCGCCCAAAGAGCCCTTCTTTTCTTATTTCTTCTATTTTCTGCTCTTCTTTTCTCCTGGTCTCTGATCTATTATGTTGATTTTGACTCGAATTCTTCATGTTTGGATCGACTCAACAATGTTGGCATGATTAGCTTGCAAAAACTACAAAAATTTCCACAAAAATGCGACGTAGAATCAATGTGGACCTTAATGTAAATTAGGTTACTAGAATGATTAGTATACTGTGTGCTAATTCTCAAAACCTATAATAAATAGTGTGGCTCAAAACAGCACTTTGGGTACTAATCATTAAATTAACCTACATTGCTAGTCCCTTAGCAATGAAAGAAAGAAAGAAAGAGAGAACATAAGCAAAACGAGCAACAAATAACGTTCACAAAAATTATATTTCAGAAAGGTTGTGGATGAGTAATGCCTAACCCTAAGTAAGAATCATCAAAGTCGTGTCCAATAACTATCATGAGAGAATGAATGCCATACAAAATTGAGTATCAAAAGAGCCTCCTTCTTGGTGAATCAACCGGAAACTTCCACCAAAATCTAAGTGTTTTGTTTGATCAGCCTCAACAATAAACCGGCTAAACCCGCACTCTCCCTCGAACCTAGCTACTACCACGACTCAGCATGCTAACCAACCTAACAGATCAGACCCACCTCTTTATTCCATTACTCTTTTATGCTGTAGGGTGCAATGCTGAGGAATCAACCTCACCAAAGTCCATGTAACAGGGATCTACCAATGACTCCCAACCAATTAAGGCTTAGGGCACCAAGTCATGAGGATCTTTCGACCACTAACTCTTTAGGTTTCACCCCGGACTTCGAATGATTTCAAGACTCCAGCACCTACAACTTGCTCAACTCCACCTATCCACCCATGTAGCGAGCACTAAGTCGGTGGCTCCCAACCGAAGGTTTAGGGCACCGGGCGAAAGGCTTTCTCTCCCATATACCCCTAATTGCTCGGGTTTCAAGGCAAAGCATTGCAATATTTATTCTTTTTCTTTCTTTTTTCTCTTTTTCTTTTCTTTTTTTTTTTTTTTTCGAAGACGATTGGCCTTCTTTTCCACAGGGTCCTAACCTATTAAAGGCGGTTAATGAAACTAAGGTAGGTTATGCAAAGTAAAGGAGGTTGCATTTTTTCAAATTTATTATCAAACCTAATGTGCTCGTGTGTGGTTAGCTAAAGTTGGAAGAAAAATGTTAAAAAGCAGCAAGACCAACTAATCATCCACCAATTAATAGCATGGAACCGATCTAACATCAATAGAATTGGACAAATTTTTCAATTTTTTAAACTATGAGCTAGGGCAAAACACACAAAAATTTGGCCGCAAAAACTGTGTCCAAATTTTGAAAAGTAACCCCAGATAGTATAACAAACTTTTATAGAAAGGGAACCCAACAAGCCACTTAACATCACAAAATGGGGTCTGCACAAAATAATAACAAAACATAATACAAGCCACTTACCACTTCTCTAACCGAAACATCTGTCCCAAACGGGGCCTCGGATTGGAAAATTAGAGAAGGAAGTGTTACCTTGATGAGATGATCATTGGTAGATGGGAGACTTCGCAGTTTTCCATCGACACCTTATTCACTCCGTTTGAGCTTCAAATAAACAAGTTGCAGGCTAGTTAGAGGAAAAAGTGACCAAATTTGGAGCATTTTAAAATTACACTTTCATAATAAATAATCTCAAAAATGTTCTTTCTGACCATATTTGGATTCTACACTCTAAGCCTAACGGTACCAAGAACGCCTAAAACGGAGTTCGGGACGAAAATGATGAAATAAACAAATTTTTAAGAAAAATGCAGGGCCCATACGAAAATTTTCGCTATGCTACAATAATTTTCACTAGGTTAGTTTAAATTTCGCTAGCCTAGCTTAGTGGGTTCTGATTACAGCTAAAATTTCGCTACGTTGCGAAATTTTCACATAGCTATGAATTTTCTACGTCTATCAATGGTAATTTTGGTTTTTTTTTTTTTTTTTTTTGAAAATCAAATAAAAAATAATTCATAAATAAAAATAAAAATAATAATAATAATAAAATAATAAAAATAAAAATAAAAACAAAAACATTTTTTGAGACAAATTTGTTTTTTTTACATAAAAACGATTATTTTTTTGTTTTTTTTTTAAGAGAAAAAAATTTAAATAAAAATAAAATAAAACAAACGCTTTTGTTTTTTTTTTTTTTGTTTTGTTTTTGTTTTTTTTAAATTATATATATATATATATATATATATATATATAAATAAAACAAACGTTTTTTTTTTATAATTAATAAAAATAAAATAAAATAAAATAAATAATTTTAAAAATTTTGAAACACTCAGGCGTTGTTTTGTCTCTGCTGCTGTTCACTGTATGCCATTTCGCTAGCTAGCGAAAATTTCGCTAGGCTAGCTTAGTGCCTTGCTAGCTAGCGAAATTTACTGCTTCTGTATTTAAAATTTTCAATTTCCTCGCTATCTCTCGAATTTCGTTAGCTTAGCTTAAAATTTCACCTGTATTTTAAATTTTCGCATTTTGCTAGGATTGCGAAATTTTCGTTAAGCTTGCGAAAATTTCTGCTACTCCAGATTGCCCTGATTTTCAATCCAAGCTTCAAAATTTACATTTCTGCTTCAAAATTTGCACACAAACCGCAAAAAATTAACACAAGAAAATTAGAAAATTTGCAGAAAGCAAAAATTAATTTAAAAACATAAATTAACTAAAATGATAAAATCTAAGAAGAAAAATTAACGAAATCAAAATAAAATACGATAAAATAAAAACAAAAAGCTAGAAAAATTAAAACAAAGCTGGGAGGACTGTGCTCCCCAAAACCACTTCCTTAGGGCCTGAGGTCGCTGAACCGGGCGGAGCTCTAAATGCTGCTCCCGTGCTCCAAATCCGAACCTAAGACCCGAACCAACCACTGTACATACATGTGAGCGCTATCTTCTTTGAGGTAGTGGCAAAACTTGCATAATGGCCACTAATCAAGTTCTTCAAAGATAGGCGTTGATGGGTTGGACTTAGCTTTGGGAGCAAAGCCGTGTGTTTTGGGTTTGTCATGGTGTGTTGGTACATGTACACCGGCAAAGGGGTTATAGGTGGCCTCGCAAGTACCAGGGATCGGGCCATGAGAATTGGTTGAGCAAAGCCGGCCGTGGTTCTTTCCCCGCCTATTCCACCGCCAGCAACAATGCAATGATTTCTTCTTGGTTCTCCCTTGGAAAAACAACATCACACATATATGAGGATTCAGCCAATCCTTCAAATAATTCAATAAAATCCTCTATATGCCCCCGTGACAGAAAGCAGTTCACATTGCTCCCACCATTATGTCGGGCCAAGCACCATCCTTCGGATTTTCTTCCTTTGATGAACAAGCCGATTGGTGAGCTTTGAGATGGATTCCCATAGGATGTCCACTTTTTTTCACTTCACTTTGGAACCCATCCAATTCCTTTGCTCGTGGAGCTCATCGTGTCGCTTCGACAGCCCGGATAGCTACTACTCCTCGCTTCCTCTTATGAAATTAGTTCACTTGTCGCTTAAGTTCAAGATGGCTTGTTCAATAGGATGGGTCAGGTTGTTAATGAGAAGTGGGGGCATAATATGGAGGTTCAGGAGGTGAATATTGTGGAGGTCTTGGTTCCTATGAGGAATTTGTGTGATTCCCCCAACTATGGTTGTAAGTACTACCATATGGTGAACTCATCCATTGGTTTCTATAGTCCCTCATGGACATATATGCTCTAGGGTTTCTCTCCACTGAGTGCTCACTGTATTGTTCTCCCTCTTCCATTTGGTCACAATTCAAACTCCACCGAAAATGTAATCCGTTAAAGATAAATATGGCACACAAAACAAATTCAAGAAGAAGAGCTTTTTTTTTTTTTTTTTTTTTTTTTTTTTTTTTTTTTTTTTTTTTTTTTTACGCTGAAATAAAAATGAATGTAAATGATAAAAGGAAATTCACCAAGACTTCAGATGAGGATCACAAGTGTTCCACAAATTGTCAGAACGCACTTAAGGCAATCATCCCCAAGAATCCGCCCATTTGATTCGCGCTACGTTAGGGGTATCCGAATCAACAAAATTTATACCTAAGTTCTCCATCACGTAGTCAAGCTACCGCAATATAGTGGCTCAGTGGCCTAACACGGGATGGGTTTTCGTGACAAATGATTTGAGTGAAATCAAAACCTGTGAATTAAATTTGATTTTCAGTTCGTTAAAAATAAAGTGGGTCAGGATTGCAAACTGAAAATAAATAAAATAAAATGTAAAATGTAACTCAAGTTTCGGGGCCACCGGTTTAGGTTTTAAGGCAACTAACATGTCTCGGTATTTTCTCAGATTGGGGAGCATGACATATAGTCATTTCCTGAATCGATCTTCATTTAGCTTTTAAAAACTAAACTCTATGATTTTCCCTTTGAAATATGACATTTAACAAACATTCATGGTCCTGCATATGGAAACCTACCTCTGACTCATCTCACAAGGATAGTAATAGAGGGCAACTAATGGATATCATTGAATCTAACAATAAGCATCCAATGAACCCTAAAAGATTGCCAAATACTGGTCTATCAAGATGCATTTAGGAGATTTAAACCTAGAGTGAAGGATAGGAACATAAATGAAAATAAACGCCACCATAAAAATCAAGACCGTCGCCTTACTCCTCAAACTAAAGCTCAATAAATTCTCCTCTTCAAGGAGTGAGAGGTTCAGCTACATCCTCTGTCATCCTCGCAGGAGGTTTGGCAGCCGAGAAAAATGAGGGAGAGAGAAGAGAGAAAATCGAACAAAATCTCGGGCGGTACTTCGAAAGATTAAAAAGTTAGGGTTACAAAAAGCTATAAGTTGGCTTATATAGCCAACCAAAATGTGTGAAATACCAAAAATACCTAAAATACATGATTACAATAGGGACAAAATGGTAAAAATACAAAACGAGGTCGTTTGGAACCAAAACACAGGGGGGTGATTTTCGCTATGCAGTGAATTTCGCTAGCATAGCGAAAATACAAGGCATAGCGAAATTCAAAATTTTCGCTATGCACGCATTCTCGCCAAGCTAGCCAAATTTAGCCAGTTTAGCTTAGGCCTTCCAGGCATAGCGAAAATTTTACTTCGCTATGCACGCGAATCTTTCGCTATGCTAGCAAAACCGTGCATATGAATTCATCGTTCCCCGCGATCCCGCGGCTACTACCTGGTATCGCATCTCCGCAAATTCGCTTCAAAGATCTCTCTTTTATTTCTTCTATTTCGCTTCTTCTTTTCTCCCTGGTCTCGATCTATTATGTTGATTTTGACTCTAATTTTCTATGTTTGATCGACTCAACAATGTTGGCATGATTAGCTTGCAAAAACTACAAAAATTGCCACAAAATGCGATCAGTAGAATCACAGGGACCTTAATGTGTAAATTGGGTTAATTAGAATGATTAGTATACAAAAAGCACTCAAAACCTATAATAAATAGGGTTCAAAATAGCACTTTTTGGGTACTAATCAGGACCCAAGAGTCATATAAAAATTAGTTCATATGCCAAAGTAGGATTTGAATAAGTTAAAAGGAGAATAGAATGAAAATAATGCAAAAAGTCAAAAAAGTGACAAGGCCTTATTTTAGTCTAAAATATCTCATTTTGGGGCATTTATGTTAGGGCAAATCGGATAAGGGAGAAAGAAAAGAAGAGAATAGAAGAGAGGAGAAAGAAAGGAAGAAAGGAAGAAGAAGAAGAAGAAGGAAGAAGGAAAGGCAAAGGTATGGATTTTTGTTTGGATATGTATAGGGATACTTGTTTGGAGGTTTGAAATACCTCTTTTTGTGTAGAATCCTTGTTTGGAATTTTTGTTTGTTTATTGTTGCATCGACGGAGAAAATATTTGTTTAGAAAAAATGTTTGGTTTTAGAGGAGATGTTGTCCGTTTTTTTTAAACCCATGTTTTTGTTTTGACAATAACTTGGTCATCACTCATTCAAATTGAGTGATTCAAATTTCTGGGTAAACTATACTTATATGAAAACAAATCTTCTTGAAATAGATGTATGCAATTTTGGACCCCAAGAAAATTCCGTAAAATTCACAAAGCCGAGGCTCGCTGCTCATACGCTTGATTTCATAACAGCTGTATTTGTAGTCATGGGTGCCGTAGTTTCACTCATCCAAATTAAGTGATTCAAATTTCTAGGTAAACTAGACTTCTAGGAGAACAAATCTCCCTAAAATAAGTTTATCCAAATTTAGACCTCATTGGACCTATAAAATTCATCAAAATAAGGAAACAATTCGGTCCCTGAAATCTGTCTCAGAACAGTCCCCTGAACTAGAGTAATTCCGGTTGTTTAAATCATAACTTGAGTTATACTCATCCAAATGAGATCATTCAAATTTATGTACAAACCAGACATCTGGGAGAACAACTTTCATGAAGAAATTATAATCAAATTATATCTCTAACATTCCCAGAAAATTTTCAAATATATGACACAATTCCATATTCTATTCCTAGAAACTGTCCAAGAGCAGTTCTAAATGTTTATACCATATCTTCCAAATTATGTCTCTAGTATACGGTTACAAGAACAAGAATAAAGTGTAAGATGACACGAAAAGTATATGAAATATGATAAGAATTGAAACATGTTATGAAAAAATAGATATGAGAAATGGATAAGTATATGTAAATGTTATATTTGTCATAAGTATATGCATGTGTCTAAAGTGAGATGATCCTTATTAGGGGTCGTCCACGAGTATTATTCCCACTAAGCTATAAGCTTAGCACAAGTGTTTCATCCGTGTAAGTACAAAAGAGGAAACTAGAGGACAGGACAATCCGCATTAGCAGTCAAAGTCAACACATCACTAGGCACCCACTGAAAGACCATTTGGTCTAATGTATATGTACTTTTGTTTCTTTTGTAAGCAATGTAAATATTGTAAATGTTGAACACTTCTATATATGGATCTTGTATATATTTTGTAATCCGCTGCTACAAAATATAGTACAAGTTAAATGTTTAACATTATATGAATGAACAAGCTTAAAGTTTATAGTAAACAGGAAAAAAAATGACACCCTCGCTTGACACCGAGTGCCGAAATGAGCGCCACGCTTGCGGTATCGTGAGCCTAGGTTTAAGCAACTCTAGAATAGGGTATATGATAGAAAATCATGTGTTTAGTAATGTGTTGGCCTGATGTGGATGTCTTTGTGTTTTGTATAGATGGATCGTCCTCCGAATTTAGCCAAAGAAGCAACTGAGAGTGTTAACCCAGGAGATCAAGGGTTGCCCACTTCAAATCCTTCTGAATCTGTTAGAAGTGAGAGTCATGCCCCAATCGAGCCAAATGAAGCCTTGCTGAGAATATCTCAGGACATGGCTTGGGTGTTGGAGAGATTGACAGCTCCGAAAGCCCCGATAGATATGGTAAGAAGACATGGAGCTGAGGAATTCCATGGGTCAAACATGGAAGAGTCCGATAAAGTTGAATTCTGGTTGGAAAAGCTGTAAAGAATAGTGGAGGAGGTGAGATGCCCTCCTGATTAAAGAGTGACATGTGCAGCTTATTGCAAGGCAAGCACATTAGTGGAAGCTAGTGCTGAGGAGTCTCGAGGCTTCCGCATCCCATGCCATGGGAGTTTTTCATCCAAGAGTTCGTGGCCAAAATATGTTCTTGATATACAGGAAATCAAGTGGAAGCAGCTCGAACTGGCAAAGGAACTTATCGGTGGAATATGAGAAAGAATTCAGCCATCTTAGCAATTACACACTGGACCAATCCACCGAGGCATTTCTGGCAGGTTTGAGGATGGACTAAACATCCATAAAAAGACATCCGCGCCCGTGATAGTACTCTAGCAAGTAAATTTCATCGCCGGTTCAAGCGACAATGAAAGTGGAGAAATCTGAGGCAAGCAGTAGAGAAAGATTTCAGAAGAGGAAGCTTTCTAGAGGAGCTTCTTCCTCCTCAGGTAAAAGGCCAAAGAGTCCCAAACTTAGTCAGTACATAGTTTTGCCACAAGGGGAAGAAGACAAGGAAATACAGTAGTACCTAGTACTGGTAGAGGTGCTTTAGCAGGACCAGGAGAAACTCTAGAGTGCCCTCATTGCCATCGACAACATTTGGGAGTTTGCAGATTGTTGACAGGAGGGTGCTTCAGATATGGAAGCATTGAACATTTTATGGAAAATTGTCCCAAAGAGTTAGGGGACAATAGGAATCCTCAGAGTAACAGCAAACTCGCAAAGACCAATTTGGTCGACTCAACAAAGGTAGAGGTCGAGGGGCCAGAGGGCTAGCATAGATTACAGGGAGGCACAAAGTTAGGAAATGTGATCAGTTTTATGCTTTTAGCGCCAACACAAGCATATATCAAGGCTCAGAGGACTGTGATGCACCGTAAGCAATTGCTGGTATACTTCTTTATGGTATTGAAATGCATGCACATCAAATCTCTAGATCTACCATTCATACGTATACTGAGCATGTAAATTAATAAGATGACGCTAAAGGAGCAATTATCATATGATATGCATATAACTAGTCCTTAGGGCACAAAGGTCAATGTAACTAGAGTGTATGGGCTAGAATTGCTCTATAATTATTCAAGATAGGGAATTTTTTGTCGACAGATTATTTCTATCATTAATGATTATTGAAGATAGTTGCCTAAAACCGAGCTATAATTGATTGGGATAAAAAGATAGTAGTGTTGAATTGATAGTACATGGTGTTCGGTCTAGCCCAATGTCCAATGTGATTTCAGTTATGCAAGCCCGACAATTGTTGAGAAAAGGATGTGAGGCCTTTTTGGCTTTGGTGCTTAACTCTAAAAGAGGTCAAATAGAATTGGAAAATATTCTGGTTGTGAAAGATTTTCCGGATGTGTTCCCCAAATAGTTACCTAGTATTCCACCTGAAAGAGAAGTGGACTTATCTATTGAGATTTTACCGGGAACAGCTCCTACTTCTAGGGCACCATACAGGATGGCTCCAACTTAGTTGAAAGAGCTAAAGATTCAACTATAAGAGCTTTTGGATAAAGGGTTTATCCGACCTAGTGTTTCTCTTTGGAGTGCACCTGTTTTGTTCGTGAAAAAGAAAGATGGCACCCTACGGATGTGCATTGATTATCGACAAATCAACAAGGTGACAATGAAAAACAAATACCCATTATCGAGAATTGAAGATCTCTTTGATCAGTTAAAAGGGGCGGGTGTCTTCAAAGATGTAATTCGCGCATCGTGGTATTATCGCCAATAGGCGGAAAGATGTCGATGTGCCAAAGACAATATTCAGAACTCAATATGGCCATTATGAGTTCTTGGTAATACCATTTGGGTTGACTAATGCACCGGCAGCGTTCATGGATTTGATGAATAGGGTGTTTCGACCCTATTTAGATTAGTTTGTCATGGTCTTTATTGATGATATATTGGTATATTCCAAAGATGAGTGGAAGCATGAGCAACATTTGAAAATAGTTCTACAGACTTTGAGAGAGAAAAAGTTGTATGCTAAGCTTAGAAAATGTGATTTTTTAGCTAAAGGAAGTTTCATTCCTAGGGCCATTGTGTCTCCAATGAGGGTATAAAGTTGCTCGCAAGATCGTTCAGATGAATTGGAAACCGCCCGAAGTGTTATCGAAGTGAGAAGCCAGCCTAGCAGATATTATATAATATTTGTGAAGGAATTTCATTATAGCTTCTCCATCACCAAATTACTCGTGAAATGAGTAAAGTTTGAGCGGCTCGATAAATGTCGAATAGCTTTGAACAGCTTGAAAGAAATGTCAGCACTAGTATTGACACAACATACCTAGAGAAAAGAGTACACCTCATACAGTGATGCTTCAGGCATTGGTTTGGGATGCAAGATGGGAAAGTAGTGGCTTATGCATCTAGGCAATTGAAGTCACATGAACAAAATTATCCCACTCATGACCTAAAGTTAGCTACAGTAGTGTTTGCTTTGAAAATATGGCGACACTATTTATATGGTGAAAAATGCAGAATTTATATAGATCATAAAAGTCTTAAGTATTTGTTAACGCAGAAGGAGCTTAATTTGAGACAACGGAGGTGGTTGGAGTTGTTCAAATATTATGACTGCATAATAGATTACCAATTTTAAAAGCTAATGTATGCCAGATGCATTAAGTAGAAAGGCAATGGCAGCTTTGTTAATACAACGCAGTGAATAGAGAATGGTATCTGATGGAGCTATATTTGCTCAATTAAAAGCGCAACCTATTTTAAAGCAAATGATTATATATGCTCAGAAAAATGATGTAGAGTTACATAAAAAGGTGCAGATGGTCAAAGAAGGTGATAAAACAAATTTTTTTTTGTGAAAAAGCTAGAAGTTAATATTTTTAGAACATATTATGTGTGCCAAATGATAAAGAGCTAAAGAAAAAGTTACTATTTGAAACTCATAATACGGTATTTACCATGCATCCTAGAGGTAATAAGATGTACCAGGATTTGAAACAGCACTAATGGTGGAAAGGAATGAAAAGAGATGTGACAGAGTACGTGTTAGCAAGTCAAAGCTGAACACCAAGTTCCAACAGGTCTGCTGAATCCCCTTCCAATTCCTCAATGGAAGTGAGATAACATTACCATGGATTTTGTGTTGGGTTTACCCCTCACACAACATAAACATGACTCTGTCTAGGTGATAGTTGATAAGCTCACAAAGTTGGCCCATTTTATACCCGTCAGGATGAACTATTCTATAGATCGACTAGCCAAGCTATATGTGAAAGAGATTGTAATGATTATGGTGTACCGCTTATCTACAGGTCGATAGAGATCCGTTTACTTGGAGGTCTAGAAGGAACTACACACTTTAGTACTAGGCTACCCTCAAGATGCATTCCATCCGCAAACGTATGGACAATCAGAGATTATCTGGCAATAAAACATGCTTCGGTGCTGCGTCATAGAATTTCCTGGAAGTTGGGATAGTTATATTCCATTAATAGAATTTGCCTATAACAACAGTTATCAATCAAGCATTGGCATGGCACCATATGAGGCTTTATATGGCCAGAGATGTAGAACTCCTGTGATGTTGGACAGAATTGAATGAGTATAACGTGATTGGTTCAGACATAGTAAAAGATACATAAGCAAAAGTTCAAGTTATTCGGGAAAGGTTAAAGGTTGCCAGTGATCGACAAAAGTCATATGCCGATTTGAAAATGAAGTACATTGAATATGAAGTGGGTGATAAAGTGTTCTTAAAGGTATCTCCATGGAGGAAGGTGCTTAGATTTGGGAAGAAAGTAGTTTGAGTCCGAGGTTCATCGCCATATGAAGTTTTGGAGAGAATCGAACCAGCATGACGTAAGGTACTCCCTCCGTGAGTTGTCAAGCTACGATGTGTTTCATGTGTCGATAAAAGCCGGAGATACCGCCTCGAAGTGAGTCGTATACTACCAAAGGCAAGAGATACAAGTACTGCTTTCTGACGGTCATATGATGAGGAGCCAAAGGCTATTCTGGCTCAAGTGGTGAAATAGTTGCGGAATAAGCAAGTACCGTTAGTGAAAGTGCTCTGGAAACACCATGGCAGAGAAGAAGCTACTTAAGCCGTATAAATAATGAGAGCACAATACCCGAGAACTCTCCGATTCGTATGAATTTCGAGAACTTAAAATCTTTTTTAAGGGGGAGAGTTGTAAGCACCTCAAATTATACCCCGACTGTGGGACCCTTCCTACCTAACCGCTTTTGAGTAATCAACCAGTCTGGATGCCCTGTTATCACTCAATCACTCAAAATCAACTCTTTACATAAGCGATTTCATTTTAGGGCAAGCCTATAAACATTTAACAAAATACATTTACAATGAAGGCATTCAAGCCTTTTCAAATGATTTACAAATGGGGAGACCAGAGTACAAAAATGTTTTTGCAAAATATCAAAGTTCAAAAAGAAAACATGGAATGAATGTACATGTCGGAGCATACTCCGAAATTTCCTTCTTTATGACTCGATTCTCCTCGATCTTGGGTCCGCTTTCGATCGCTATCTATCACTTGGTACCTGCGCATTGGTAAAACAATACGCTAAGCATTTTCATGCTTAGTGGTTCTATACAAATCCATTCTTCAGTTTCGCTTAAATCAAATCATGCAATTTAACACTTCAAAACTTTCAAACCTTTATGGATGATCAGCCAAATACAATACATAAACTTGTTTTATATACAATCAGTTATAGTTCATTGATCATCCCAAAAATACACTTTCATATTCAATATTTCACAATCTCAAATCAATTCAATTATGCTCACAAATTCAATTCAGTTCTGCAAATCAATTCAGTTATGTCCTTAACGAATTTAACATATGTCTTTGATATACAGGATATCAGAGTCACCGGCACGGTCCCACTGGGCTGCAGGCCGGTATAAAAACGTTTTTATAACACAATACGGTCCTGCTGGGCTGCTGATCGGAGTGACACATCAATACAATCATTCACAGTACTGCTATTTGACCCCTATTGGTATACCAATCTATCCATAATACGAATCCAAATCCAAGTAACATTCTATTAAGGGTTCAAATCTTTATAGCAAAGTACAAAGCATCTATATGTACATTTGTATAAATAGTTCACTTTCAATAGTCATGCAATTTTCATATGCAAACATTTTACAATCAATTCCTTCAAATCATTAAAACAATTCAATATGTTTTTCTTATGCATTTAGAACAAGCCTTTCAAATATTGAAACGAGAATAGAAAATATAGAACAAACATGCAAAAACTTGAAACGAGGAATAGAAGTCGGTAGAACAAACCCAAAAAGCTTTGCAGTTTGATTCCAATCCTCGGAATCTCAATCTTAGTTTGGATTTTCCTCCTCGTCAGCCCCTATTCCAAAACCATTAAAGAACAATATTATTCGTGCGTGCTAGTAGTTCTGGTTAGGATTGATTTTTGGAGTTTAATTTGAGTTCAAATTTTAACAAGCTATATATATATGGATTCTTGACTCAATGGTCTTTCCATAGAGTCCAAGAACACCCGAAACGGAGTTCAGACGAAGAAGTTATGACCTTCCGAAGTTAGAGGTCACACGTAGTCACACCCAGCCGAGCTGACCTGAATTGGCCGAGCTGACCTGGCCTCGGTAAAAGGACCATAACTTGGTCTACAAAGGTCCGAATTGAGAAATTAGAAAGCCTAAAATCAAGTTCATTGATGTGGCTACAATTTACCAGAAGGACTCACTGCTAAATTCCCTTTATTTCTTACCCAAAAAATCAATTCTAAGGTCCAGCTAATGTGTAGGATCAAAAATAGGGAAATTTTCTTGGTTCAAATTGCAAACTGCATTCCTTTCCCAAAAACACATCTATAGGAGCCTTAGAGCCCTCTCTCAACTCAACTCCTATCAAGAAATGTGAGTTCGGGGAGTTTCCAAACCCAAACCATACACAAGATAGAGGGTTCCAAACCATATATCTATTCTTTCTATACCAAAACTAGACAAATCCACACTATTGTACAAAAAAAAACGGATATTTCTTTTCCATACGGAACTTAATGTGTCTCCATACACACATAGTTTACATACCTGTGATCTTCTTTTCCTTTCCTTCTTTCTTCTTTTCTCTTCTTCTTCTTCCCTTCTCTTCTCTCTTCTTTTTCCTTTTCCTTTTCTTATGGATCACTCTTAATCGTATTTTAAAAAGGAGGAAACTTTCTCCCCTCTTCCTACATGCCATGCCCTTTCCTTGGTTTTTTTTCTTCTTTTCTTTATTTCTTTTTATATTTAGTCCCCCATTTCTATTATTCCTCATTTAAGTCTTCTATTATTCTCCTGCTCATTTATTTCTTCCTAATTCTCACTTAGACATATAAACTTATTTACAATTGACTTATGTCCTCATTTTAAATTTCCATATTTTTTTTCTACTACCTCGGGGTTTATTCGATTCAAATAAATTTTCATTTTAGCATATAATCATTTAATCAATATTCATATAATAATTCCTAAAAATACCTAAGTTGGCTCAATTATACCTGAATATATAATAATTTTTATTATAAAATTTAGGTGTTTTGGGGCGTTATTAATCGATAAGCTTTATAAATACGACATAGATAATAAAAGTAAGATATTTTCCGGAATAAAATAAGGCTAAAAATCAAATAAGCAAAAACCCGGAATTAATACAAGAGTTAAGGGTAAATTAATAATTTACCAATTCAGGACCCAAGGATCATATAATAATAAGTTCATATGTCAAAAGTAGGATTTGAATAAGTTAAATGGAGAATAGAATGAAAATGAGGGACCAAAATGCAAAAAGTCAAAAAAGTGACAAGGCCAAACATGGCCTTATTTTAGTCTAAAATATCTCATTTTGGGGCATTTATGTTAGGGCAAATCGGATAAGGGAGAAAGAAAAGAAAAGAAGTGTAACGCCACAAAAATGCCCTAAAATTTTTATAATAATTTTATTATATATTCTGGGTATGAATTGAGCCAAACATGGATTTTTCCTGGAAAACTGATAAATTGTTAAATTGTGAAAAGTGAAATGAATATGTAAGCATATGATTTAATGTTATATGCTAAGATAAGAAATTGATTGAACCCGGAAATAAACCCAAGTGAAAAAGGGCAAATTTGGAATTTTGTAAAATGAGGACCTAAAGATCAATAATAGAATAAGCTTAAATGCTAAAGTGAATTAAATGATAAATGGAAGTGAAATTAAGACCAAAAAGGAGAAAAAAATGAGAAATGGAAATTTGTGTGTAAGCCAAACATGGCCTTACACTTATAATGGGATATAAGACCAAGTGTGGTCTTATAATGCTCATTGGAGCAAAAACGTTTTGGAGAGCTTGAGAGAGGAAAAACTAGGGTTTTGTTGTGAAGATCAAGAGATTTGGTGTAGGGCTTGCTCTTTGGTGCAAGATCTTGCAAGAAGGAAGAAGGAAAAAGGCCAAGGCTTCAAGTGCAAGGGGTTTTGATGTATGACACAAACCCTAGAATTTCTTTAATGATGTTAGGATTAGAAAAACCCTAATCCATCCATGGGTTTTGCTCATGGTTGGTTAGGAAGGTATTAGGATAATATTGGGAGTGATTCTCATGATTGTTGGAAGTTTTTGAGGATTTCGTGGAAAACGCA
This sequence comes from Tetrastigma voinierianum, assembly GCA_016808115.1. NCBI lineage: Eukaryota > Viridiplantae > Streptophyta > Magnoliopsida > Vitales > Vitaceae > Tetrastigma > Tetrastigma voinierianum. The sequence goes on from JAEQBH010001362.1 coordinate 48,348, forward strand.
AAAGGGAAAAACCACAAATCAAACACGGCCCTCGCTCAGTTGGGAGCGCACCTTCGCCGCGACGTAAATTCCTTCGCCGTGGCGAGGCTAAAGGCCGTGGCGGGCTCCCTCGCTACGCGCAGCGAGCGTTGCTACGCCGTTAGTTTAGCAAAGCAGCACGCCGCAAGCGACACTGCTCACGTTGAATTTTCACTTTGTTCCGAAAGTCTCATATTCATACATCGATAGTTTAAGGACCTAATAAATTATTAATGAGGGTTCAAATAAGGATCAAACTAATTAAAAACTTATCGTATTCTACGAGTCTGCTTCAGACTTAAGGTCTTGAACCCAAGACCGTTAACAAAGATTAATCGTAATTCACCAAAAATGTATAATAATTGTTTATCCGCTAAAAGTGACGTAATTGTTATTGACTAGGGACGGGTGAGGATTACCTAACCTAGGACTGAGATCGAAGGGAGGGAAACGAGAGCCGACAGCTTTGGTTTGTTCACTGATCCTCTATTCTTATTTCAAGTGTTTTGGTAGTATACCAAATAAATCTGAAATGATTATATGGAATTAATATATCTTTGAAATGATATTACGAAAGTGCATATGGATTTGAAAATGTGATATTTGAAATATTGACAATTAATCGTGATATGAAGCGACACTGAATCAGAACGACCGTCAATTTGACATCTTGAATTGAATTGATACACCGAATCCACCAAATACGGATTCACCAACTAACCATCATGAAGGCAACCCGAAATTGTCCAATGTCCCACGGCAGATGCACCAATCGCAAGATCCATCACGACGTAAAGTGCATTAAATAAATGTCCCACTTGGCGGGATGCACTAATCGACATCCATCTTAATGGCGTATGGCATTTAAATACCACATGTCGGGGTGCACCAATCAGCATCCGACATGATGGGAGACTGAAATTGTGAAATGTGTAAGCACATTACCGAATGATAAAAATGACGGGATTCACCGAACGGAATTCGTCATGAATGTAATTGCATAGACAAAGTGAAATAACGAACTTGATGAGTGTAAATGAGATTTGTAAACTAAACACATCTTTAAGAGTGTATGTTTAAATCTCATGAATTGAATTGTCGAATGATTTGTTGCATGTGAAAATACATATTTGATATGATCAACGATTTGTAAAATGAAAGCATGTGAAAATGAATAAGTATGAGTATAGCTTGATATAAAAGGCATGGTTTAATGATAAATGCATGTCATATTGAATTGAAGATTGGAATAGAACTGTATAGAACCACTAGGCATGAAAATGCTTAGCATATAGTTTTTATCTATGCGCAGGTATCGAGTAAGCAAAAAGAGAAGGCCAAGTACAAGAAGCGCAGAGTCATAAAGAAGTGCGGCGTATAAGTATATACCCCGTCATATGCATATCATTTCTTTTGAACATGCGATATTTTGCGAACAAAAGAGTTAAACTCTGAACTATTATTTTGTTTATCATTTTGTAAAGGCGAGATATGCCATTTTGTAACGAATTGTAGAAGAGTAAATGTTTATGGGCCTACTATTTGAAAATGCTTCCGCGTAATTGAAAATTCTAAGAGGAAATGACATAAATAAATGTTTTGATAAGATAAATGAAAACGGTCGGAGTAAACCGGGCTCCGGTTCAGATCCGCCATTTGGGTCGGGCCGGGATTTGGGTCGCGACATTTTTGAAAAAGAAAATTTAATAAACGATAAATAAAAAGAATTAATCGAGCATCCCGAAACCGATCAGACCACAAAGGGGTGCTACAAGAAGAGAAGAGGGGAGAAAGAAGGGAAGAAAGGAAGAAGAAGAAGAAAATAAATAATAAGGTAGAAGAAAAGTAAAGGTAATGGGACAGATGGATATGTATAAGGATACTTGTTTAGAGAGGTTTGGGAATACCCTTTTGTGTAGAATCCTTATTTGGAATGGTTGTTTGGTTTGGTTGTGGTACTCAATGCAAAGAAAAAATTTGTATAGAGAAAAATGTCGTATTTAGTATATGCTGTCCGCTTTTTTAAACTCATGTTCTTGTTTTGACCATAACTTGGTCATCACTCATTCAAATTGAGTGATTCAAATTTATGGGTAAATTAAACTTCTAGGAAAACAAAACTTCTTAAAATGGGTGTATGCAAATTTAAACCATAGTGTATCTACAAAACTCTCGCAAAGTGAGGCCTGCTGTGTCAATTGACATGCTTTGATTTCGGAATTAGCTTTGGTATTTAGGCCATAAGTTGGGTTTCACTCATCCAAATTTAGTGATTCAAATTTTTGAGTAAACTAGACTTCTAAGAGAACAAATCTCCCTAAAATAAGTGTATCCAAATTTGAACCCCATTGGACCTAGAAAATTCTTCAAAGTAAGGGAACAATTCGATTCCTAAAATCTGTCTCAGAACAGTCCCCTGAACAGGAGTAATTCCGGTTGTTTAAATCATAACTTGAGTTATACTCATCCAAATGAGATGATTCAAATTTCTGTATAAACTAGACTTCTAGGAGAACAACTTTTATGAAGAAATTATGATCAAATTATGTCTCTAAAATTCCTAAAAAGTTTCAAATATAGGACACAATTCTAGATTCTCACTCCAGAAACTCGCCCAAGCAAGGAAATGTTTAGGACCATATCTTCCAAATTAAAAGTCCAAATGACATGATATTTAAACCATAAGAAACTTAATAATAGGTATATTGAGTTAGAAGATCACTTTCTCTAACAATTCGCTATTGTGGTCAAAATTGTAGCCGAAAATGGACTCGAGCCGCCGAACCTGCTCAGTGCACTGGTTACAACCCGAAATTTTATAAAGGTTATATAATTGTATTGTTATATGAAATAATACATCATAATAATATAATCATGATAACATGTGTTATGAAAGCTAAAGAGAATATACGTATAATTTTTTTATGAAAAGATGCTGAATGCTTATAAGATATTATTTGATAATGAATATCTCATAAGTATACATGATATCAATAGTTATTCATGTATATAAGATACCTTTTTCTGATACCTAAAAGATTGTTAAGAAAACATAATAAACCGATTACGCGACACGGTAGTCGGATATATAGCATGTCTATAGGATACGCTTTGTCAGAAGATACGCTTTATAGGATATCGAGACCCCGTTTGAGTCAATGACATAGATCCCGTTTGGATCATTATAGCGGCCCCGTTTGGGTCATTTAGATAGAGATCACTGTCTCATATAGTGATAGTACCTTCGGCTACATACAGTTCTTTCTCATATCCACTTCTAAGGTTTATGCAAGCATGAAACATAAAAGCAAATGAAAAGTATACGCAAATGAGATATAAATGATATATGATATGATATGAGAACCATAACACTGCTATGTGATGATAGTATACAGTTACAAGAACAAGATGTAAAGTGTAAGATGACACGAAAAGGATATGAAATATGATTATAAATGAAACATGTTATGAAAAAATAGATATAAGTATATGTAAATGTTATATTTGTCATAAATATATGCATGTGTCTAAAGTGAGATGATCATTATTAGTCGTCTCATATTATTTTTAATTAAGTTATAAGCTAGCACGGCGTTTCATCCTGTAAGTACGTAAGAGGAAACCCAGAGGACATGACAATCCTGATCAACAAATAAAGTCAACACATCACTAGGTACTCAACAAGGACCATTCGTCTAATGTATATGTATTTTTTGTTTCTTTTGTGGCAATATAAATATTGTAAATGTTTGACACTTTTTGTATATGGAGCTTGTATATACTTTTGTAATCCGTTACGTAATATAGTACAAAGTTAAATGTTTAACATTCTATGAATGAACAAGCTTGAAGTTTATGTTTATAAGAACAATAAAAATGACACCATCGCTTGACACCGGGTGCCGAGTTGGGGGCATCACACCTACCCCCACCTAGGCGAAGATAGGGGGTGCGGCACGGGACTGAGACTCCTTTACTTGATTTTCAGACCTTGGTGGGCCCATTTCAATATACAAATCTATATAACATAATATATATTATAAAACTACCATCGTAGTGGTGTTTAAACAGTTCCTTGCATTAGTATACATGTCAAGTCTCATTTACTGCATTTCCTATACAATTTCCACTATTACAAACTATTGCATTTATATTACAAAAACAGACAAAACTCACATAAGGTGGACTTCTACCGTTGTATTGGCCTTCGCTGATGCGGAACGCCATGATGTCCTCTTCAAGCATCTACACGATGAAAAACACCCGTGCTGTTTATAGCTTAGTGGGAAACATATATGACCACTTGAAGTGGTCCACATTTATAGAATACATATAACATAAAACATATGTCAGAATTTACGTATATAGAATTCTATAACAAAGTTTTCATATACATAATTCTTGTAACGGAACTTTCATATCTCCCGTAAGAGTTCAGAACAGATATCTTATACAGGGAGTACCCGAGGGTACAATACAGAACAATACATATTGATTTCTTATGCTTACTTCTTATTTATCATTCAGATTCTTATCATTTAATTTCATGTATCTTATTATTCGGGTATACAACATTTAAGTATATGCCTGCATAGACCGATAACAATGAATGAGAGGAACACAATACAATAGGTACCCAAAGGTACTGGTGACAAGACTAAACAGTAACGCGGTTCGCCATCGTGAACATAAGTGACGCCGCACTACCGTAGTCGGGCACATCGTAATATGTTTGCCCACGTAATGGGTTAAGCATCAGAAGACTAAAGTGTGAGTGCTGCCAAGCACTAATCAACATGTCCGCCCACGTGTCGTAGCACTAGAAGGGAGTGTCGGCATTTATTAGAACGGTTCCGCCTAATGCACGGCGTCAGATTGAAGGTGAGTGCCGGCACTTCAAAACGCAAGCTCGCTCACATAAATGTAGTGTCTTGAAGACTAGCAAGAGGTCGGGGCACTTATCAAAAATGCCTATTCATTCATTATTCGGGCCTTAAGTAAGCACAATTATGTGTTTCAAAATTCGTTATATCATTCTCTTAATCCCATTAGCAACGAGGTAAGAATTAATGTTTCCCCAATGACCGAAGCTCGCCTCATGCTGAGGTACATAATATTTTTTCATATAATGTTTATATTTGTATGAATCCTTTCATTCACTTATTATTATGATCTTCATTAATCCAATGGATGATTGTTGTACTAAACGGAAAGAGAGTAACCAAAACATAACTTGGCTGTGCACGCCTGGGCCGAAGTTCACTACACCTAGCAGAGGTTTGCCTGGTGTGGATCATGTTACGCCTTAAAGCGACTAGAAAGTTCGTAAAACTCGACTTCGTCGCTAAAGGTAGGTGGTGTTGGCAGAAACATAAATGGCCGCTAGCCATTTTCGTCGAAACTCTTTCAACCACACACATTCAATTTCGAAACAAACCATAAAACTAACTTAAACCAACCAAAAACACATGTATTGAAAAGTTAGGGTTTTCCTAACCCAACTTAAACAACTATTTCCAATACCAAAGTTCTAAACAAGAAAGATGTTCCAAACTAGCATCCTTAAAAGTATCCAAACTAGCATCCTTACTATAGTTTCCTTACCTGAACTTCTCATTCTTTTCCTTCTTCCTTCTTCTTCGTCTCTTCTTATCTTTCTTTTTTTCTTCAAACTATAGTGTCCCTAACCAAAATAAGCCAAAAATGAGGTATTTTGATCTTATTCACCTTTTTTTTTTTAATGTTAAGGCCATGTTTGGCTAACCCTATTTTTTTGGGTTTAATTTCTCTCTTTTGCATTTCTTATGCTCTTTTATTCTCTATTTGCAAATTTCAACTTGTCATATTTTCACTTTAACATATAATCTTTCATCTTATGCCACTGGGGTCCTTAAATTGGCAAATTACTAATTTATCTCTAACTCTGGATAAATCTCTAAGCTTTATCATTTTTCTTACTTAGCATTTATATTCCAAAAATACAAATTTTGTTTTTCTATACTACAAAATCAAATAACTACGGTCTAATTCGGGGTGTTACAAACATTGAGAGCGTAGATATACAAAATACTCTAAATTGATATCATGTCTTCTTGTTGCTGAGCAAAATAATGAGCTTTTGATGATAAATCACTAGTCCCGTCCAATTGAATCTAAACCATTCCTTGAAGTGAATGGGATATCGTCCCAATCCCGTGGACGTGGACGAGGACGTGGTAGCGATCGTGTTCATGGAAGGAATTTTTGATACCATGGAACTCATGGTAGTAGTCATTCAAATTCCCAGAAAATGAAAACCTCATGGAACCACCATAAGTAGAATAAGGACGAGGTGAAACAAGAAAATGGGAAGTCTATACAAAATAACCTTCTTCCAAGGCCTATGAGAATAATTGTCATAGATGTGGTATGAAAGGGCATTCGTCACGTACCTATCGTACACCCAAACATTTGGTCAATCTTTACCAAGAATCAATCAGAGAAAAAGGAAAAGAAATAGAAATGAAATTTACTTATATAAATGGACTAGACTCAACTTAGTATGATACTGATTTCTTTGGAGGTCCTAATGAAAAAAGGGACTATTTGATGAATGATGAAAATATTGCTACTAAATGATGCTTCGTATATCAAAATTAAATAAAATATCATTTTGTTATTACATCTATTACATTGTTATTTATATTATTTATAGTTTTTATTAGTTTTATCTGATATCCAAGTGTTATTGATCTCAAGATGAATAAGGGTGATGTATGTCTTGCTGACTATGCAACCACACATACAATTCTTCGAAATAAAAAATACTTTCTAGATTTGACATTAATAAATGTCAATGTAAGTGCCATATTCGGTATTGCAAACTTCACTTAAGGCTTTGGATGAGCAAACATAATGCTACCAAATGGAACTTGACTCTATATCAATGATGCATTATATTATAGCAAATCTACAAGGAACTTGCTCACCACATATATTCGCAGAACGGACATCACATCAAACAATGAATGAAGGTAGTAAATAATGTCTTTATATTACCTCTATTGTTTATGACAAGAAACTTATAATGGAAAAAATCTCAACTTTCTTCTCTGGATTATATTATACAAATATAAAATCTATCGAGTCATACATTGTTGTGAACCAAAAGTTCAAAGACCCAAAAACTTTTATTTTTTGACATGATAGACTAGGTCACCATGGGTCGAACAATGATACGGAGAATCGTAGAACACTCACATGAGCATCCACTAAAGAACCGGAAGATTCTTTTGCCCAATGAATACTTATGTGCTACTTGCTCACTAAGTAAATTGATACTCATACCATCCTTTAGCAAAATCACATTTGAGTCACTAGCTTCTTAGAAAGAATACATGTGGACATATGGACCTATCCATCCACCATATGGACTTTTCCGTTACTTTATGGTCTTAATAGATGCCTCTACTAGGCAATCACATGTTTGTCTCATTTCGACACAAAATGTTGCCTTTGATAGACTTGTTGCATAAATGATCAAATTACAAGCACAACTTCTTGATTATCCCATTAAGACCATCATATTTGACAATGCCAGGGAGTATACCTCCCAAACCTTACCGACTATCGTGACGTCTGGCTTAATAAATGCTGACATCTTGTCGCTTCATACTCATCAAAAAATGGTTTAGCAGAGTCTCTCATCAAACATCTTCAATTAATAGCTCAACCACTACTAATGAAAACCAAATCACCAACTTCTACATGGGGACATGTTATTATACAAGCTGCAAGCTTGGTTCGTATATCGATCAATAGCTTACCATAAATACTCTCATTCACAAATTATACTTGGTAAACAACCAAATATTTTTCATTTACAAATATTTTATTGTGCAATTTATATACCATTTGCACCTACACAACGCACTAAAATGGGTCCCCAATGAAGACTTAGGATTCATATAGGTCTTGATTTTTCGTCTATCATAAGACATTTTAAACCCTTAACATGAGATGTTTTTACAACCCGCTTTCTCTTCATCTCTATCTCCGTCTCTTTCTCTCTATCATTCTCTCATAATTATCCCTTAATTGTCTCTACCTCTCATTCATTCTCGTTCTCAACAGCATACTTCTTTTCAATTTTTCTTATTTTAACATATTTCATAACAATTTACAAATTTTGAATTTTTTTAACCAAATAGTTCTTTAACAAGCCCAACTAAAAACCACACAGTTGAGCCGGGCTGGAGTTGGCGGATCCAAAAATAAGTGCACCCGATAGACAGAGATGGTGGTGGAGGTGAGGTCTGAAAAGGACGCTGTAACCACCGCTTTGAGTTTTGTACCACCTACACCCCACCAACCCCAACCCCGATAGAATTTCTGTACATTGACCTCCCGCGTTCGGTCCTCCATTTTTGTATCTTTTGAGGACAGGATCCGATCTCCACAACATACTTATAACCTGCATCCGCTTCGTCATCACTTGGAACCCTTACCGAATTTGAGAGATTCAAATGGCAAATCCAGATGCTGCTCCCCGAGTTTTCTGCATTGGAACTGCCGACACAAAGCTGGAGGAGATCCGATTCTTGGCCGAGTCTGTTCGATCCAATTTGAACAACTTCTCCAGCACCACTTCTACTGACAAGGTCTTCCTCATTTCTATATCTTCTTTCTTTATAATTCAAGCTGATATACAAAGAGACTCTGAAAATAGAGCTCTGCCACTGCCATTTAACCGGACTGGTCCAAGGTTTACTCTTCTCAATGTTTTTTTAGCAACGGTTTGTGGTGCCGAAAATTTATATAATAATAAGGCATGTTTAGTAGCATACGTTGCCTTACTTCTAAAAAAGAGCTTCAAATATTTTAAGATCTTTGACCTCTTACTTTTCTCAGAAATATTATTCCAAAATCCTTGTATGTTTAGAAGAAGGTATCAAATTTGAAGCAAAAATGTGAAAACAAAAAAACCAACATGTGCTTCTGTAAAATTACAAAAATAAAAAGTCTATACTAGCTACGGTTTCTTTTCTTTATTATGCTGTCAGCTAAAAGATCGGAAATTTGATTTGGAAAGCTGTCTTTTTCTTTTTCTTTTTCTTTGTCTTGGTTTTGCACTCCCTCTACAGAACATTTAATAATATAAAAGTAAAAACATGGATGTGAGATCAGTGCAGGTTCTGTTCCGTTTGTTTGATGAACTTTTGGTTTTGAGAAGACACTTGAGAAAGAATCGCGAAATGTGTGGAGTTGGATCAGAAAAAGGCATCCTTGAGCTGAGACCACCTGGCTAAAAGTTAATAGGCTCTCTATAAATTGGGAATGTGTGTTCTTTTTAAGCTGTGGTATCCACTTCTGATCCGTCTATGGCGGCACTGATTCTTCCATCCATCAATTTTTACTTAATGTTTATAATCTCGTCATGGGAGAACACTATGGGAAACCAACCATGGTGAGTTCTATTCAAGCTCCATTTTGGCAATAGTATACATAATATTTACATAAAAATAAACCCCACAGAGGATAAATTTGATATTGACTATACTTCTGTAACAGGATGAATATAAGACATAAATAAACAAAGATAAAACTATAAAAAAACAATTGTATGTACCCAAAGAGAAGAAGAAAGATTGAAACTCGAGATTTACAGTGATTGGACTCATTCCTGACTTACATGCACTCTCCTTTAACTTCAATTCTAAGCTCTCATCTAGATTCATTCCTAAGCTTATCTTTCATTATATTAAGGATTCCAAATTAAGTTTCAAGGTTTACACTTGATTAAATCTTAATTCAATGGACAATTACAAGTTTCGAAAGAATTTTTCACTGAACACCTCAAGAGATAAACTAAAACTTGACAAACTTAAGTGTTACCCCATGCTTGCATTTTCCCCTCTAGTGACATTTGAACTCCTTGAGCAAAGCTTGCAAAAATAACAAATAAAAAAATCAATATAATTTTCAATTTATGAATTTTGCTCAATGATACAAAGAAACTAAGATTAATTAAGTATGCTAATAATAAAATGATAGTTTAAGCTCAACTTTTCTCAAAATAGCTTTTGACTCTATATATAGAATTTTTTAGTTTCTGGATTCTCAACAGCTTCTGATTTTTAAAGTTGTATGACATGTCTGTGGAAATGACAGGTACAAGTGACAGTAGTTGATGTATCTACCCATCAAAATGAGATTGACTCCGTGGGGGATTTTGTATTTGTACCTAGAAAGGATATTCTCTCTTGCTATTTTGGGTCTATGGAACAAGCACCTAGTCCACTGCCAGAGGATAGAGGCAAAGCTGTTGGAATTATGAGTAAAGCACTTGAACATTACCTTAAGAAAGCTCATGAGGATCATGTACTTGCTGGAGCAATTGGTATTGGAGGAAGTGGAGGCACATCTATTATATCATCAGCTTTTCAATCTCTTCCCATTGGAATGCCTAAGATTATCGTATCCACTGTGGCTAGTGGTCAAACTGGACCTTATGTTGGCACCTCAGATTTGATATTATTTCCATCGGTAGTGGATGTATGTGGGATTAACAACGTAAGTAGGGTTGTTTTATCAAACGCTGGCGCTGCTTTTGCTGGAATGGTGATTGGAAGGCTCCAGGCGTCCACAGATTCTTCAAGTAGTAATGAAAATTTTACTGTTGGCCTAACCATGTTTGGAGTTACAACTCCTTGTGTAAATGCTGTAAAAGAAAAATTGGTCAACGAAGGATATGAGACTCTGGTTTTTCATGCCACTGGAACAGGTGGAAGGGCTATGGAGGATCTTGTTAGAGGGGGATTTATACAGGTACAAGCTAAGTAAACACTATTGTGTATTGAACAAGTTTCTAGCATGATCACAACCCACATTTTGTTAAAAGTAATTGACCTTTCAGTCTTTGTCAGTTGACTAGAAAAAATGACTGGAAAAGTTTCAGGCCATTGGATTACACTTCTAATGCTTCTTCCTATGCATGTTTCTGAACTGGACTCCTAATTGAAGCAAATTTACTTTGATGTGTCTGATTTCAAGCTTAAAGTTGTTCAAGTAAAACTAAGGCCAATAATAGGAGATGGTGTTATTTGATTGTTCAGGGGTTGGCTCAACATTTGATTGGGTTTACTCAACCTGGAACCAAGAGTGTGTCTTAGTATCATTGAACGGAACTTTATTTGAGATAAGGAAGTGATTGAAATTTCAATTATCATAAAAATACTTGTCATTTTCCTTTTTTTGTGTTTACGCAATTTATTAAATTAATACAAGCACTCATTAGTTATCAGGTTTATACATGTGACCATTTGTACTCATGATAAACCTCAACTCGAAACAGATCGGGTAGTCTATTTAGAAGTTTGTCTAGCATCTAATATTGTTACATTCTTGCTTCTTATCTAAATGATATTTCTCAAGATTTGGCTATAGATCATTGATTTAACAGCCTCTAACTTCTGGAAGAACCTAACCATGGTATGAATCGGTGTCACTCAAACTCGTTTGAGTTCACACATCATGCTTAAGCTTTATCTTTTATTTTATTCAGGGTGTCTTGGACATCACAACAACAGAGGTTGCAGATTATGTGGTTGGAGGTGTGATGGCTTGTGACAGTTCCAGGTTTGACGCTATGATAGAGAAGAAGATCCCTTTAGTTTTGAGTGTGGGAGCATTAGATATGGTGAATTTTGGAGCCAAGTCCTCCCTACCTTCTCATTTACTGCAAAGAAATATTCATGTACATAATGAACAGGTATTGGGATCTCTTCTTGGTTTTTCTCATCTTTAACTCTGTTCAATCTAGGGTTATCATTAGGCATATGCACCCTAATTTTAACATGATATAATCCTTGCGTATATTTGTTATTGTCATGCCTCTGTTCCCAAGATGTTAAAATAGAAGTTCTCATAGTCAGTCTTTTATTGGAGATGATAAGTTTTCTTTCATTGATCATGCCATATGACTGACCAAAGGGAATGATAAAATATGTGGTTCTTCTCTGGATAACAGAACAAAAGACTTAATATACTAGTTTGACTCGCCTATCAATATATATATATATATATATATATATATATACTAGTTTGACTCCACATCTGTTTTTTTATATATCCTCAATTCAGACTACTTTGGTTATGAGAGATGCCCCTTACATGGATTTCTCATTGCTTGTTCTTTGCAGGTTTCTCTTGTTCGAACTACAGTAGATGAAAACAAGAAATTTGCTGGCTTTATAGCGAACAAACTGAACAAAGCATCATCAAAGGTTTGTGTTTGCCTTCCACAGAAAGGTATCTCTGCTTTGGATGCACCAGGGAAGCCCTTTTATGATACTGAGGCTACCAGTACTCTAATAAATGTACTACAGAAGCTTATTCAGACAAATGAAGATCGACAGGTATCATTATTGCATATCAGATGGTGTCTATGGCAGTTTCCATCCCTCTTTGTCCCCCTGGATTTGATGGAATGATTCCATTTATGGACCATCTTGGTTTTTTTTCTAAATTGGAGGTTATGTGTATGAATAGGTAAAGGTGTATCCTTACCATATTAATGACCCTAAGTTTTCAAATGCATTGGTTGATTCATTTCTGGAGATCAGAAAAATGCATTCCAAAGACGCTGATCCTCATAAAATCACTGCACCACCCAGTCAAGACCTTCATGAAGATTCTATTTCTAAACCAAGTTTGTTGGGCAATGAAACAGTTTTTTACAGCCCAAGTGACTTTCCTGATGCAAGGCCAGGTTAGAGTTTGTATGCTTTTTCTACATTCATAAATAGCAACTTCTTGAATTCGAATTTATATCTGGTCCTTAAATTTATCCATCAGTAGCTTCAAGATTATTAAAGATATATTTCAGAGTACACCTGCATTGTCATGCATGCCTTAGTTCATGTCTTAGATCTTATCACAAGTTTGCAAGGTAAATACACAAACACACAATCACACATTGACCGCAGTTCTAAATAACATGACAACAGTAACAACTAATTCATGGAGGAATCTATCTTTTAACTTCTTCTCTTTAATCTATTACTGTTATGATTTCTTATTAGAATATTTAGCAGATATGCTTTATTACTTCCTTTCTAAGTTTGTAGACATATTTTTCTTCATGAAATACATCTTCCTTGACTATGAAGAAAAAGAAAAGAAAAATAGATCTCCTCCTTTATCAGTTGACATACTTAATGGCTACAATGGAGTTAAGAAATTTAGTCCTCATGCAATGGCTTAGGATTGAAATTTCTATGAACCTTGAACACACTCTTAAGAGAGCAATAATTCTTTAGAGTGATTAGTATGGGAAAATGTCAAAATATTTTGTTTGCGCGACTACGTGATCTTTGTGGAGAAATCTTTATACATGAATTGAACTTAAGTATTGCAGCTGGGGAAATCTGAAACTGCTACAAGAGAGTCAATGGTGATTTTAACTTTTTAGAGGCAGTGTGTGCTTATGAGTAAAATGGGAAGCCACTGAAAAGTAGTTTTTAACTATCCTCCAGATCCAAGTGAAAAACTGGTAGAATTAATATCCCTTGTGTACCAAGTCCTAATCCAGAGTCAATGATACAGCTGTGGGGGTATCTGCTTGGTCTCTGATAACATGGAAACAGGGCTGCAGTTTCCTGTTATCTGAAAAAATTGTCCAGGGGATATATTTTTGTATCCATGTTGATCTATTACCATTCATTACCCCCTTCAGAAAAATACCGAAAAACAAAACATAACACAAACAATAATACAAAACTAATCAAATGAACCTTTATCTCTTCTGAATGCTACAGTTTGGTATGACTGTAAGTTGTGTCTTTCCTACTTGTGCACATGTTATGTTGTACCATCTGGACATATACTCAAGGTGCTTTTGAAATGTCCTTGTAATGAAACCAGATATGTTTGTACAAACTTAAGTATAAAATCATGCTGTGTTGTTATGTTCATTTAATGTTTGTTTATTGAGCACTGAAAATTTCTTAAATAATTTTTTTTAAAATTTTTTGGGACAAGCTACTTTAGCCTTTAGAAGTCTATTGAAGATTGCTACACGAGCTAGTCTTGCCGCAGACTGATCATTAGAGAAACTCTTTAGCTGAAGTTTCATTGAACCATGTAACTTTGTTCAAGATTATGCTCCATGAATGAGCTATTCTGGTGACATTGAATTATTGTAACAATTACAGTTAAATAATGAAGTGACATATTGTGCAGAAAATAAGGAGCTTCTTATTATCCAACTTAGTTGTCAACTTTGTTCTCCCTCTCTCCCTCTCTCCCTCTCTCTCTCTCTCTCTCAATATATATATATATATATATATATATAACAAACAGAGAATCTAGCATTGTTATATATCAAGGTAGAAATGATAAATAAATGATTTTATTTTTCTCAGAGACATTGCAAAGAACTAGGTCAATAATACAGCATCTGAAAGATCAAATAAACAAAGGGAAGCCCATAATAGGAGCTGGTGCAGGGACAGGCATATCTGCAAAGTTTGAGGAAGTAGGTGGTGTGGATTTGATAATTATTTACAACTCGGGCCGTTTTCGGATGGCAGGAAGGGGTTCCTTAGCAGGACTGTTACCTTTTGCTGATGCAAATGCAGTGGTAGTTGACATGGCCAATGAAGTGTTGCCTGTAAGTATCAACTGCTTGTTTATTCTAGAACTTCTTTAAACAAAAGTCCTTGCTAAATTATCAAGTAAATCAGATGGAAATATGAACAAATCATAGAGTATAAACTGTTGGGTTTGATGTTCTCATTTTGCCTTCCCTAATTTGTCTCTGTATTCTTAGTTCCATCACAGGTTTTGGTTATGTCATTTAAACGATCTGGTAATGAAGAGGATATGATTGCCTTGCAGCTAATGCTACGAGTAAAGATTTGGCTAAATATTAGCTGCCTGGAAATCATTTGGATATTTTCATCACATTTTTCCCGTCATAACCAGTATTTAAAGATTTGTCTGAATTCATACCAGCCAATCCAAGCAGTTGGGAATTTTGACAAAAATTTGTTATTGATTCACTGAACTCAAACATATTCATTTCCATTCCTTTTTATCTATTATATGATAGAAATGTTATGGGTGCAAAGATGAATTTGGACCTATATCCAATGTGTAGGTGGTTAGAGATGTACCTGTTCTTGCTGGTGTATGTGGAACTGATCCATTCCGCCGAATGGATTCTTAAAGAGTGAGTTATTTGGATTATGAGTTTGAGCAAAACTTCCTAACTGTTGGGCTTATTGATGGTAATTTTAGACAAAATCTGGAAGAGACAGGAATGGGATATGGGTAGGAGCCTAAAATTTTAAGTTTACTCATTTTCTCACTATAATTATTTATATATGCTTTCACCAACTGTGATTTATTACTTTTCTCATTGTCAGCTTGGAAATCCAAATGATTTCAAAGGCTCATAAGATGGGTCTTTTGACAACTCCATACGCTTTCAATCAAGATGAAGCTTTCGGAATGGCAAAAGCTGGTGCTGACATAATTGTGGCCCATATGGGACTCACAACATCTGGATCTATTGGTGCAAAAACATCTGTGACGATTGAGGATAGTGTTGTCCGTGTGCAAGCTATTGCAGATGCTGCACATAGTATTAATCCTGAGGTTATTGTGCTCTGCCATGGAGGTAATCTGAGAGACCTGTTCTTTGTTAGAAAGTCTAGATATCCTGTTTTTCTAAGTATGGTATAGTGAGTTGCTGCATGAAATGTTTATAACATATCGTGGATCTTTTCTGGTGGATCAAGAGAATGATGCTATGAATGATCATATAGTTTGAATCATTGGAAGGTGATATTATACCATTCAACACTTAAGCTGCAGAAAAAATACATTTTAAAAACTTATTTTCTTTTGTGCAAGAGTGTAATTCCATCCTTTAGGAAGGAAAATGTCATGATCCAGTGCAGGTTCTATTCCTGAGGTTTCACGTGGGTAGACTTGTAGTGGGCATGCCCTTGGAAATTCAGTGTAAATAGATGCACATAGACTCAATTGACCAGTAGGTAACGCCTGATTTTTTGTGGAGTTTGTGCTGCTACTTCTAATCGATGGTCTGGGTTTTGACCTGTTAGCTATAGCCATCCTATACACTTGAATTTCTGAACTGAGAAAGGTTTTTGACACATATTTGTTGTGATATCATGAGTGTTCTTCATTTTTTCAATCTTCAAGTCAGTTTGCAATCTTAGATAACCTTTATTCAATCAACTTTTGGGGTCAGGTTTACTTCTAATATGATGGCTTTGGGTTGGTTTTCAGGCTGTTCTAACATCGGTTGTTTTAGTTGAGGGTCTACTGGTTACCTGTTATGCTCAATGTTAATCCCCAAGATGACCTGGCAGCTGACTTATAGCCAGCTCTGTGCAAGGAATGGATTCATATGCTATTATTTGTATAGTGCAAAAAGATATTGGAACTTATAGGGAAAAGGGAACCTTCTTGGTAATCAGTATTGGAGGCATGCCCTTTCCTCCCCCCCCACCCTCTTAAATTTTTGCTTGATCTCTTTTTCAAGGATGACATATGAATTCCATATTAGTCACTAGGCTATACAAAACAATTTGTTCCTTTTCTTAACCCCCTGGGGGATAAATACCTAGATTTTGCACCTCCCAACTCTAGTCACATCCTAGCTCTATAAATTCAAATTCTTTTACTGGTTCTTGGGTTTATCTAACCTTCCAATGCTAGTTTTCTAATCAAATTTATATGGCCCTTTAATCCCCGGGGATAGACAGGCTATCCAATCAAAGATAAAAATTTGAGTCAGAGAATCAAACCATTTCAGCCAGCAACATTCAGAAAGATTTTGAAGATTGCTCTTAATTACCTGTATATGATACCTAATAATATTGGATTGGAACATTCATTACCATAAATTATAATACCTCGTTAGTCATTTGTTTTGTGTGAATTGCAGGTCCTATTTCTGGTCCCAAAGAGGCAGAATTTGTATTAAAGAGAACCAAGGGAGTTCATGGATTTTATGGCGCATCAAGCATGGAGAGATTACCAGTTGAACAAGCTATAACAAGCACAGTCCAACAATATAAATCAATTCGCATTAAGTGAAAGTGCTTTTTTGACTCTCTATCAGCCCCAGATTCAATAATTTTCTTATCCTTGCATGGCTTTCTATCCCTCCCATATATATGCCAGGGAATGGAATTAGATTTATCCTACTAGTAGGCCAGTAGCTAGTGCCATAACTTTTGAAATGCAACATCTGATGTTAGTAAGGATTTAGTTTTCTAGACCGAATAAATACTGAGAAAAACAAAAGATGCCATTCTTCTTAAAGCAAATAATGCAAATCTGCTCTGGAGGATATTTATTTTATTATGAAAATTGATCTGATTCACAGGTATTAATTATCACATGACATTGTTCTCCTACCTTCATCGCATCGCTGCCTATGTGTAAGTTGGCTTCCTTCTTTTATTCATGAGTGCCTCTTTTCAGGAATTGGCCTAGGCCTGGAATTCTAGTCCTCTTCATTTCATGTTATATAGTTTCTTTCCAATGTAGCTTAAATAAAATTTACTATAAATTTAATTTATTTTTAACAAATTATTACAATTACCTTCAAAACAAATCTATTTTAATTTTTGAATTATATAAAATCTATTACATTAGTGGCATTAAATAAATGAGGTTAACAAATATGTCAAAAGTTACCCGTAACACGGATAAAGAAAATTTTCATTAAGTACAATAAATAAGGAAAGATAAAAATTCAATCATTTCCAACTAAAAACCTAACTCTAGAGGGTCGTCATGGTTTTTTCTTTTCTTTTTTCCACAATCTTATGTTTATTCGGCAGCTTGAGCCTTTCAATAAATTCTATGGTCTCTAATGTACTAGAACTCTTGCTATGCTCTTGAAAATCTCTCCACTTGAAGGCACAAGGCTTTTGTCAATAAGTGAGATGAAGTTGAAGAGTTCCTCACTTCTTTAATTAATCAATAGTATATAGATTATGGACCGAATTTAATTGATTTATACTCTTATACTTTGATCTCATTTGTCTCTATCAATTTTATAACTTAGTTTTTTTTTTTTTTTTTGTTCCATAGTCAAATAATCCAGTATTAATTTTATCCAAATCTTAGTATTAAGTAATTTTTCTATTCACTTGGAGTACTATATTCTTACAAGCTTGATAACTCTTTCCCCAACCCCTTTATAGCTTTATCGCTTGAGCCAAGAGAAATCGGGCTGAATTATACTTTAATAATGATTTTATTTACTTACATGACATGCCATGATTTAATTTAAATTTATATGTTTAGGAGTTGAGGTTTCATAATCTCCCATATTAATATTAATTTTAGCAACTTCCATAATTTATTGAAGTCAATTTCCATAATTTTAGCAACTTTTTGTGCCGGGTTCGGCTCTGAATTTAAAATTAATTAGGCGAATTTTTAAATATTTAAATATTTTCCATATATATATAATATATATATATATATCAACTTTTAGTGACTATTGTCCACATATCTAGTTTAGTTAGTAGGGCGTTCAAATTTAATAAAACATGACATTTAAGACGGGTACAGTTAACTATATGATAAAAAAAATGTTTAGTTGTAAAAAAAAAAAACAAACTTTTAGCAATTATTTATCTTTATTTTCCAAAAATATTAAATTATAATTAGAATAAATATTTTTTTTTTATAATAAATTGAATAAAAGTCAAAGATTTTTTTTTTTTTAAATGCATTTCTACATCCATTTGAAATTTTTGACAACTATTCGATTAGCATTAACATCATTATTTTGCTCCTCACAAATTTTTCTTTGGGACTCCAAACTTGTACAATTTTTCTCCTTGTGTCTCTTAGCCACTTAGTTACGTCTTATTATTGACTATATCCATTTGAATTTAAAAAAAAAAAATCAAATGAATGTATGAGTTTAACTACATTTTCATTTTTTGTAATAAAAAAAAGCTTTTAGGTTTTTTTAGTACATTTTAGTTTCAAAGTAGTAAATTATCCCCATTGAACTTTAACATAATACATAAATCCAGTATAAATAATTAAAAAATAAATAATATTTGATGGAGGTTTCAAAAACGATCTTTAATATTACAACAAATTATATTAGAAAAAATTTAGTTGTTCTCGAGATAATAACTACTATTAAAAAATCCGATAAAGAAATATTAGTGTTTAATATATTTAGAAATAACCTAAAAAGAAGACATTTAAAATTAACTCACTCATATATAAACAGGCTTTACGGAAAAAATTAGTCATATAGATTTTCACGAAAATAGTGATAAGATTAGAACTATAGAAATCATTAGAAATTTATTAATATATGAATATAATAATTACCTAGAAACATTATATATAGTCCCTCTCCTTATAAGAAGACAAGTCAACATAGAATATTATACTAGAAAACATTTTATAGAAAAATTAATTAACTTAATAGAAACTCTACCTATCATAGATTATCCAGAAGAACACATAGAAGATATAACAATTATTAAAGATTAGTCATTTAATTAGAAATTTAGATTATCTAGATCTCATAATAGAAAACCTAGAAAACAATTAGTTCAAACTCATTTAAACTAGTGCAATATAAAAAGAAGTGTTATAAACATAATATACATTCGTAAAATTTAGAAAATTCATATAAAACTATTAACACAAGAGATCTAATAATCAATTTCTCAAAAATTTTAAGACTTTCAATCCGTAATTTAGTAAGATAAAACGCTTAGAAAACAAAGTAGAAAAAATTGGAAAAAACCTTGATTATATCCATTCACTAGACTTGGTAAAAGAAAATAGAACACTAGTACATAAAATCAAACACTTAGAAGAATCTAATAATAAAATAATTAATCAATTAGAAAAACTTACATAAATAAATAAAGAACACACAAATATATTGAAAGAATTAAATAGACTAGCATATGAATAATTTATCAAAAGACCATACATATCTCCAAATATTAGAAGAAGCTAAAAACTTCCATAATATACCCGAAGGTCTAAGTTCAGAAAACCTTGTTAGTAAAACAGATTTAACTTTAGTAAAACAAAATAATAATAATATTACATAATAAATATAAGTCGAAACTTGGTAAAATCTATATAAAACCTAGGAGTTCATACACACAAGACATAGAAGATCTTATAAAAGGCATAAATAATTTAGAAATAGAAAAACCAAAGAAATCAATAGCTATACCTAGAACTTATAATTTTGGAACAAGTAAAGATAAACAAAAAAATAATGAATAGTATAAGATCATTTTCAGGAGTCTCTAGAACAATATCTGAAGTAGGAGAAACAAGTAGTAATAATTATAGATTACTTAGGCAAGTTGATAAATATGGAACATAAATAGCTAAAATCATAGATCCATAAATAGAATATGAAAACTTTAAAACAAACGGTTTAAAAATACTAGAACCAGAAGTAATATATAAAAGAAAAATGTTTGAAAGAAGAAATAAATTTATAAAATGTATCAGAGAAGAAGAAATCCAATGTTTAGGAAATGATACAATTACACTAGAACTATTAGGAAAAAGTACAATAGATAAACTAAGAAAATATTATAGTTTTTGTCATTTATGATTAATAACTATAGCTATTAAAGGATTAAGGAGGAAAGGTTTAGGAACAAAAACATTAGTACATATATATGATGATAGGGGCTAACGTATATGGGGAAAAGCACTAATAGTAAGTACAGAACAGATACGACAATAACATGTGAATAGTATATTGCATGCCGATTTTATGATGAGTCTTAAAGACCTACAACAAGAGGA
Organism: Tetrastigma voinierianum; assembly: GCA_016808115.1. Lineage (NCBI taxonomy): Eukaryota > Viridiplantae > Streptophyta > Magnoliopsida > Vitales > Vitaceae > Tetrastigma > Tetrastigma voinierianum. Next base: position 69,207 of record JAEQBH010001362.1, read on the forward strand.
GCAGCCAGGGAATTAAATAAAAGGATACGAACAACAAGTAAAAGGTAGTAATCTAGTAATTAATATAGGATTTATTGGAAGATGTGCAAATTATACAGATAATAAAGTAAAAATAAAAGATGAAGACGTGGTAAATCTCTTAACCACTAAAGGAGAAGGAATGGTTAAACCAGAGGCATTAAACACAAAAAATCTATCAGGATTAGAATGGGATTTATAAGATTTTGCTAAAAGAACAAATGGGGCTATACCAAAAATCCTTTAAGATACCAAAATACTCTAGGAAAAACTAGTATAAGATTTATAGACTATAAGAAGAATGACATACAAGAAAGTGAAGAATACCAAGAAGAATTAACATAAACAAAAATAGACTCTGTAACCTTAAAAGGAAAAGATTATCCAATAAAAAGGATACTCTATGAAGCAGACGGAGTAATAGCAAGAGAAGAAGATTTATTAAAAATAGAAACATTAGCCTTGAGAAAAAGAAAGATAGAGGAAGACGAAAGATTAATCTATGATAATTTAGGAAATATTGTAGTCATAGAATTAATAGAAGAAGATAATAAAACCATAGAATTAGATAATGACTTAGAAATGATGGAAGATGAAGTAAGTACTGCAACTTCTCCTACACCATTTACTAGAACCCGACCTATGGGATTAAGACAAGATAGAGGAGGAAATTTATCCAGACCACAAGCACACTATGAAAACATACCTAAGCCAAACCAATCATATGATGAATCTATAGATTATAGACCCAAAGGAAGACCTCACCCAATAGAAAAACCCTATAAGTTTCAAGGACAAGCCTCAGGACAAATACTAAATATAGAAGCCCACGATCCATAATTATGGAATAGTGTAATAGACGTATGGAAATATCCAGTTGTAGCAGAAGTTTGGAAATATATACCCAAGAAACAGATCTTGAAACTATGTACAAATATTTAGAAACCTTTTTAGGAGAAAGTACTAGGGCATTATGGGAATCATACAAGACAAATTTTAGGGAAAACTATAACGGTATGCTTAAACTAGGAGCTAATCCATATAATTTTGTAAACCAAATTAGTAGTTTAATTACAAAAGAAGATCCCAACTCAGGACATATTACCATTCAACAAGAAGCATTATTACATTTAGAACAAATGCAGATAAAAGACTGGAAATATATAAAAGAATTCTATCAATCATTCTATCATTTTTGTGCTATTTCAGGAAATGGATTTAACCAATAATTAGGAGAAAATTTATTTAGAAAACTTTCAGGATCCTTAGGAAGAGAGATAGAAACCTCATGGAAAGAACAAAAGGAGATCAACAAGATGAGATGACGGAAAATCGTGAACCTCGAGTATAGGACAGGATATACAGAGTACTGAAAATATTTAAAAGAAAATGGTAGTGAAATACAAACCCAAAGACAACTTAAGAAGAGTCAATATAGGTTTTGTAAAAATATATTTACACCACAAACATATGGAATGGAAGAAGATCGAAAAGAAAAGAAAAATAAACGATATAGAAAATATAATAAAAGACATTTCTTAAAAAGATTTACTAGAAGAAAACCTTATTTAGATCCCAACATACATGTTAGAAAGTATAATCCAAAGAGAATACATAAAAATAAACTTAAGTGACATGCATGTGGAGAACCAGACTATTTATGAATTGTCTTAGAAAGAAAAACTTATATAATACCATAAGTATGCTTTTAGAATGTACAAACGAATAATTAGTAGAAATAGATGAAGAAATATCCGATACTGAAAAAATATACAATATAGTTAGTATAAAAGAAGGAAAAAAAAACTTAGATAGTGGAAAACAGAACGATCTATTGCTGATTTAAAGCAGAACTAGAATTTTTAAACATAGAATTTATGGATATGACATGTGAACATAAATGGAAAAAAAATAGAGGACTTGATAGGATTAGATGTTTTAAATGCAAATGGTTTCCAGATAAATTACATAGGGCAAAACGTCAAAAATGTTATTTAGAATGATGTGTAATATGTATAGAAGAATATTTCAACACTAGTCTAAGTATTGAAAGTACGATCATCGTAGAAAATATAGATACTTCTTAGATGAAAAATCTTATAGGATAGAACAAGAAATAATTAAGATAAAAGAAAAATATAATGATTTAGTAATAAAATTTGGAAAACATATAGGAAATAAAAAATTAGGAGAAATCCCAAAAGAATTTATGAATATAGAAAATAAGAATGTAAGAATCCATCCTATAGAAATATGTAATAAATTATGATAAATAAAAGCACCTCAAATAGAATGTACAATAAGGATAGAAGATTTTTTAATAAAAACATATGCACTATTAGGTACAAGCTGTACTCATGTAATTATAGATGAGAAAATAAGATCAAAAAAATTTATAACCTTAGCAGAAAAACCTATGACAGCACAACAAGTAGACGGAAGCCTTAATAGGTGTACCAACCATCTAAGTACTACAACCAAAATATCCTTTATGACAAACTGCTACTTGCAAATTCTGCAATTCTTACCATTAAAAGAAACTTGGATAAAACCTTTAAATCTTAGACATTAAGTTATATTAGAATTATCATTTCTATTAAAATACAATGGACAAATAAGTCCATTACAAAATAAATCAAGAATTATAAGTCCAGAAGAATTAGATAAACAAATAGAACATTCCAAAAACCAAGCTATTAGCAAAAAAGATTGTGAGTGCGAAAAAAGAAGGATAATGCAGCCTCGCAAATATAATACAAGAAGATTTTGAAGAAGAAGAATATGAAGATATATATTTAACAGAATTAGTCCATATTAATAATAGTATAAACTACTTTATGATAAATATAAAAGAAGAACAAATAAAAAGCTTAATTGATAAGTTAGAAAAACTAGAAATTATAGGAGAAAATGTTTTAAAATATTGGGAAAAAGATAAAGTATAATGTATATTAAAAATAAAAACCCGTATTATGTAAATAAAAATTACCAAGATAAGAATCGAAAAATGACAAGGTAAGATTATATCACATATTAATGATTTATTAAAATCTAATGTGGCTAAGAAGATCATATTCACCTCATAGATCAGTAGCCTTCTTAGTAAATAAACATAGTGAACAAAAAAAGGAAAAAGTAGGATGGTAATTAACTATAAAAGGTTAAACGATAATACAAAAGATGATGGATATGATATACCAACAAAAGAATATTTATTAGGAAAAATAAAAGATTGTAATATATTTAGCAAATTTGATTGTAAATCAGATTTTGCAGAGGTGAAGATGTGCACTGCACAAGATACCTTTGATGCCAACTTTTTATTGTCCGTGAAGGGCATTTTGAATGGCTTGTAATGTCATTTGGTTTAAAAAATGCACCATCAGTATTCCAAAGAAAGATGGATAATATCTTTAGAGATAATGATTCATTTGTAGCGGTTGACATAGATGATATACTTATTTTTAGTAAGAATAAGAAAAAACATATAGGACACCTCCAAATAGTATTAAAAAAGTTTGAAGAACATGGTACTATACTTAGCAAAAGTAAAATGCAACTATTTCAACATACCATAGAATTCCTTAGGGTAATAATAGGAAATGGTAAATCTACTACAACCACATATTTAAGAAAAATCATAACCTTTCCGACAAAATAAAGAAACAATAGAACCATGTACCCTGTGATTATTAAACTATGCTAGACCTTGCAAAAATCTGCGAGAATCGCACTTCATTTAGTAAAGCAGGGCAGCCGACATAAATATTTTAATTAAGAAGATATCAAGCTAGTAAAACTCAAACACCTAGGTTACAAAATTACCGTGACGCCCAAAATCGGGGTGTCCGCTGACTACCCGTCAACCCGCGAATACTCGCGGAATGCCTGCAACCCGACAACCACGAAAATCTGCGTAGCCCCTGCACGGAGCTCTACCCATGCACCAAACCCGTCCCAATCATCAACATCGTACATAACATGAGGTAAAAACGGCCTCGGGGCCCATAAAACAATACTCATAAACATACCAACTATAAACCATAGTTACAAGAGTTAAAATTTTACTCTTATACAACATATATTAAAAGTTTACAACATTCTAATACATGTATACTAAAACACCAAAGCCACAACCCGGCTTTCTTCTAAAGCGGCCTCTAGGATGAGCCATCTCCTCGAACGCTCCATGTACCTGAAAATATGTTCCCTCGACAGGGTGAGCTATTGTAAACCCCCACATGTCTAAATATCAATAATCATTCAATTAGTTTTACCTATTAAATCAAAGTATAAGAATGATAAATATAAAAATGGTTACATAAATCATAGAAATAAAGGCTTTAGGTTAAATACATTAAAATGAATCCAAAACGTCGAAAAACCAGAGTAGTCAAGTATAGACTGAATTATAGTGGCAACCGTGAATTTTGAAGAAACCAAAATGCCTAATGAACAAGAAAATCGGAGTCGCTAGGTTTAAAACCCTTTTCCACTCCATTTCTCTCATTTTTCGACTTCACTCTCACCCCAATAACTTTGGAACCCTAGGAACCTAAGAAGAGGAAGAAGGAAGGGCGACCGAGATCAAAGCTCAAGATCCCCATACAAACCAAGGATTAAAAGTAGGGGTTTTCTCCCATTCACTTACATTGAGGCTAGGGTATGTATATATGTAATGCCAGCTATAAATGCTATTTTTTTGGGTATTTTGAAACCATTCTCTTCAGACGTGGAATGAGGAATTTATTCTGGCGAGTGTTCTTCGGGGGATTGATTTCTAACTCCTAAAGGATTGCGGTGGAGTAGAAAATACCTGGGTATGATCTCTCAGATTTTCTAACCATTTCTTGAATTGTTTTATGATTGTTTGTGGATTCTAAAGTTTTTCCTCCGTAAATTGAGATATATGGAATGATTGGTTGTGAGATTGTGGGTTAAAATAAAAATTAAGGTATAGGATTGAGAAACTAAAGGGAGGATTCAACTATAATGAGCCAAGTATATTGTTGTGGACTAAATATATGGTGATGGATTCTTATATAGTATGGGGATTTTAATATAGTATGGGGGATGATTATATAGTATCTAGATTTACGTAATACGGGGGATTTTTTATATAGTATGGGGGATTCTACTATGGTGATCACTGCCAGATTCCGACTCACTCGGGAATGATTGCTTAGGATTTTACATAACATGGTGAATTATTATATAGTATGTGATTTTACATAACATGGAGATTATTATATATTATGGGGGATTTACATAACATGGGGATTGTTATATAGTATGGGGGATTCTATTACGTTGATCCCCGCTTTGCATTCCTGGTACTCACTCTACATGTTTCCTTTTAAACAAGAAAAATAAATTACTGATCTCGACCACTCTGGGAATGGATTTTTTTATAGGAATTTTTATATAATATGGGGAATTTTACACCAGGAGATTATTATATAGCATGGGAATTCTTTACATAACATGTGGATATTTATATAGTCCAGATTTTTACATAACATGGGGGATTATTATATATTATGGGGGATTTGTACATAACATGGGGAATTGTTATATAATGAATGAGAGGTTCCTTATAAGGATGCTCAACCTATACTCAAGAGTCTTTATAAGGATGCTCGAAACCCTACTATTATAATGAGAGGTCTCATAAGGATGCTCAACCTATACTCTCAAGATGTTCCCTTTATAAGACGTTTAGAACCCTACTATTATAAATGAGAGGTTCCTTATAAGGATGCTCAACCTATACTCAAGAGGTTCCTTATAGTAGGGGTTCCTTATAAGGATGCTCAGCCTATACTCAAGAGGTTCCTTATAAGGATGCTTGAGAAACCCTACTATTATGCATGAGAGGTTCCTTATAAGGATGTTCAACCTATGCTCAAGAGGTTCTTTATAAGGATGCTTAGAAACACTACTAAGGATGAGAAATGAGAAGTTTATCAGAAGGATGTTTGAGAAAACAAAATAAACGGGTTGGAAATGGTATTTGGTGAAAATGTTTATATTTTGTTTACGCGTTGCTTGAGTGTACATTTACTTAAGTGTTTTAATATAAACTTGAGATCTATTTGCAATGTCATTGTTTTCTGCAAAATGGTACATCTATGATATGTTATAAAAAAAAAAATGAGACCGACTGTTTTTCATACTTACATCCCTTTTCAGATTTTACCTTTGAGGAGGTGGTAGGAGCTAAGGAACCCTCGCATTGGGAGGCCCCACCCGAGGAATCAACTGAGGAGAAAACATGTAGAGCTATCGCGATTCCTTGTACTAGACTAGAGAAATTATTTTGAAAACTGCAAGTCTAGTATTTTGTTATTCCACTGTTTATCATAGTTTAAATATTCGAAATGTAAATGCCATCATTGGGCATATTTTTTGTTATTGTGGTCATGGCTTGGCTTTTAGTCTTTGTAAGGTTATCGGGTATTTCATGTTGAATGGAAATCTGGGGTAATATTGTAAATATTTTAAGGATAAATGGGCCCAATGTGGGTGATGTATTATAATCGCACAGTCGTGGTTTGCAGAGCTTCCGAACAAAGTGTACTCGCCCGACTTTGTTAAATTAAGGACCCTTGGCCATTAATGGATTTTATTAGTGCTCTATGGTAAAATGGTTGTTAGTATGTAATGACGTCCCAAGGGGGTATTTGGGGTGTTACAAAGTTGGTATCAGAGCTTAGGCTTTAGGTCTTACATGAGAGCTGTAGGTTATGGGGTACCACTATGGAGAGAGGATTAGGATGGGTAAGATGGTCAATTTTAATTAGGATGTCTTTACACCAAGGAACAAAAATTGTGAATTGATGTGCGTAATGGACTGACGAAAGTAAGGAATTAATCAGGACTTGATTGCTCGATTTGAAGGGTGATGTTATATTCGGATGAACTTGCTGGCTCCACTTTCCCGCAGCTGGAGTGGATTAGCTGCCGAATCACACTCAGCTACGAGGAAGGGTAGTTTTCGCATATGAAGCCACGGCGCTTCTTAGCTAGCTTGATTGGAGAGGAGAAGGATAAAGACCCTAAGAGGGCGGTGTTAGTAATATCGGATTTCCCGAATGTCTTCCCAGATGAACTACGAAGGTTACCCCCACAAAGAGAGATTGAATTCAAGATTGATCTCTATTCGGGAACCGAACCCATATCCATTGCCCTCATCAGAGGGCACCATTGGAGCTAGTTGGAGCTAAGGAAGCAATTGGACCAATTATAATATCGGGTTTATCCGTCTAAGACCCCACCTGGAGCCCTAGTCCTCTTCAGAAAGTCATGATGAAAACCTTCTAAGAGGCACACTAACGACGCCTTAAGTCGGGTGGACAAAGGAAAATAAATACCTCTTTACCCCGATCGATGACCTATTTGATCGGGCCAGGGGTTCTAAGTATTACACCAAGATTGATCTCGCGCATGCGGTACCATCAATTGCGACCGCGGAGGAGCAAATAGACATTCCAGACTGTTGCATCTCTACGTCATTTCGAGTACACTGCAATGTCGCTTGAATCGACTAATGCCCCCCGCAGTTTTCATTGGATTTGACGACGTGTATTTCACCGTATCCGGATCAATTTGTCATTGTGTTCATTGATGACATACTAATCTATTCAATGCACCCGAGGAACATGAACGCCATCTCACAATTGTGCTCCAGACTGTGAGGGAGCATAAGTTATATGCTAAGATGAGCAAATGCGAGTTTTGACGAAGGAGGTGAAATTCTCGTCATGTGGTGCCTGGAACAGGTGTAGTTGTTGACGCCGCAAAGATCGGGAGGCAGTTGATACTGGAACCACCGAAGAATGTGACTGAGGTATGATCTTCCGGGCTTTACAGCTACTATCGGAGGTTTGTGGAGGGATTCTCCAAGCTTGCAATGCCAATGACTCGCCTGACCAAGAAGGGAGAGAAATTCTTGTGGACTCCAGAGTGTGAACTTGTTTTTCACACTTTGAAGGAGAAATTGACAACGACCCCTGTCCTTATTATTCCAAACAGTGGGGAAGAATACGAGGTGTACACTGATGCTTCTCTACAAGGCTTGGGATGTATCTTAATGCAAGGGGGGAAGGTAGTTGCTTATGGCTTGAGGCAACTCAAGAGTCATGAGCAGAACTACCCCACTCATGACTTGGAACTAGCCGCCGTGGTTTTTTCTCTTAAGTTGTGGAGGTGCTACTTATATGGGGAGAAATTCCAAGTGTATTCGGATCATAAGAGCCTCAAGTATATCTTCACACAAAAAGACTTGAATTCTCCTAAAGAAAGGAGGTGGCTGAAAATTCGAAGACTATGATTTTGCATTCAACTATCATCCTAGAAAGGCAAATGTAAGAGTGTATGATCAGCAAGAAAAGTCTCGGTGAACCTAATACTCTTACAAGTAAATGGAAGTTGAAGGATGCCCTCGAGGGAGAAGGTGAATTTCACCATGCATATTCAATCTTAGCTCAACCATCGCTTCAAAGAAAGGATCGTGACGCTGCAAAATAAGAGACAATGAGAGTCGGAGGCTATACTCTGGTAGGGTCGAGAGGAGTGAGATGGTTGAGAATCGGGCACAATTAATGATGAGTTACGGTTTCGCTGGTTATGTGTACCCGACCAAGGATCGATCAGTGGAAGAATTATTATATGAATGCCATCGTTCCAAGTTCTCCATCCATCCGGGGAGTAACAAAATGTAAGGTGTGGACACAGGCCGTGATGGTGGAAGGAAATGAAAAGGACAGCTAGATACATTTCAAAATGTGGCACAATAAGTAAAGATTGAGAATCAACGGCTCCTGAGGATTACTACAGCCCTTGCCTATCCCAGAGTGGAAGTGGGATCACATCACCATGGACTTCGTATCTGGTTTTCCACGAACCGCACGAGGGCATAATGTCGTATGGGTTATTGTTGATAGACTCACTAAGTCCGCTCATTTCCTGGGTATGAAGACCACGGACACAACCGAGACTGCGGCTACCTATATCCGTGAGATTGTTGATTAAAGTGGAGTTCCACTCTGACTGGCCTGACGGTGATCCCGGCCTAGGCACGGTTCCGCAAAGTCTACAACAAGCGATGACAGAGTTACATTTCAAGACAAATTTTTTCATCCCTAAATGGATGGCAAATCCGAAAGGGTGATACAAAAATGTGGAAGACATGTTAATGCGGTTGCATGTCGACTTCAAGGAAACTGGAGTAACCATTTGCCGTTGGTAGACCGGCGATAAAGAACAGCCATTTCCAGGCAAGTATTGGGATGACACCTTATGAGGCATTGTATGGAAGGCCATGTAGATCACCAATATGTTGGTTAGTGAAGTAGAGTAGCCTGTTTGGGCCAGAGATTGTTAGTAAAACTACAGAGAAGATTCAACTCATCCGGGAGAGACTACGTAGGGCGCAAAGTAGACATAAAAGTTATGCGGATCGACAACGAAGACCCTTGGAGTTTCAAGAGGGGGATTACGTATTCATCAAGGTGTCCCCTAAAAAGGGAGTGTTTAGATTTGGCAAGAAAGGAAAGTTAACACCAAGATATATTGGACCATTTGAAGTGATCAAAGTGGTAGGCAAGGCGGCGATCGCTGTACTACCCGCTCAAAGGGTCCGAGGTGCATGACGTATTCCATGTATCAATGCTGGCGGCTGCCTGATTTACGCAATGCCTGGGCCGTAAACTTGGAAGATATAGAAGTCCAAGACGTGGTACATATGATAACAACCTGGTGAGAACTCACAATTAAAGAAAAGGTGCTTCGTAACAAAATCATCCTAATTAGCAAAGTTTTGTGGCAACACCATGAGTTTAGTTACATGGGAACAAAGATTAGAAATACGAGAAGTAATTCAGATTTATTCACATTAGAGGTTTCATGACGAAACTTTCTTTAAGGAGGTGGATTGTAAACCCTTACATGTCTTAAATATCAATAATAGTTCAATTAGTTTTACCTATTAAATCAAAGTATAAGAATGATAAATATAAAATGGTTACATAAATCATAGAAATAAAGGCTTTAGGTTAAAATAACATTAAAAATGAATCCGGAACGTCGAAAAACCTTAGAGTAGTCATATAGACTGAATTTGAGAGTGTAGTGGCAAAACTGTAATTTTGAAGAAAAACCAAAAATGCCCAATGAACAGTAAAAATCGAGGCATTTCTCTCATTTTTCTTTGACTTCACTCTCACCCCACACCCTTTGGAACCCTAGGAACCGGTAGAGAGGAAGAAGGAAGGGCGAATTCGGGATCAAAGCTCAAGATTCCCATACAAACCAAGGATTAAAAGTAGGGGTTTTCTCCCATTCACTTACATTGAGGCTAGGGTATGTATATATGTAAGTTTTGGGGCTATAAATGCTATTTTTCTGGGTATTCTGAAACCATTCTCTCTCTGTACGTGGGAATGAGGAATTTATTCTTAAATGTGTTCTTTGGGGATTGATTTCTAACTCCTAGTGATTTTTGTGTGAGAAAAATAACGTGTAAGGATCTCTTGTATTTTCTAACTATTTCTTTGAATTGTTTTGCGATTGTTTGTGGATTCTTAGAAGTTTTTCCTCCTGCAAATTGAGATATATGGAAACATTGGTCAGGAGATTGTGTTGCAAAATGAAAATTATGGTATGGTGATCGAGGAACTTGTTGTGGGGATTCAACTATATCAGGAGTCAAGTATATTTGTGGGGATTCAAATATGGTGATGATTCTATATAGTATGGGATTTTAATATAGTATGGGGGATGATTATATAGCATCTAGATTTTACGTAACATGGGGATTTTATAGTATGGGATTCTACTATGTGATCACCACGCATTCCGACTTACCAGAATGATTTCGCTTTTGTGGATCTACATAACATGGATTATTATATAATATGGGGATTTTTACATAACATGGGGAATTATTATATATTATGGTGATTTTTATACAACATAAAGGATTGTTATATAGTATGGGGGATTCTATTACGTTGATCCCCACGATCTCGACTCACCTCGTATTAATGCTTCCTTTTAAACAAGAAAAAGAAATTACTGATTCGACTCACTCCTGGGAATGATTTCTTTATAGGATTTTATATAATATGGGGATTTACATAACCTGGAGATTATTATATAGTATGGGGATTTTTACATAACATGGGGGATGATTATATAGTCCGGGGGGATTTTATGAATATGTATTTATTATATATTATGGGGGATTTTTACATAACATGGGGAGTTGTTATATAATGAATGAGAAATTTCTTATAAGGATGCTCAACCTATACTCAAGAGGTTCCTTATAAGGATGCTGGAGAAACCCTACTATTATAAATGAGAGGTTCCTTATAAGGATGCTCAACCTATACAGAAACTCTACTATTATAAATGAGAGGTTCCTTATAAGGATGCTCAACCTATACTCAAGAGGTTCCTTATAAGGATGCTTGAGAAACCCTACTATTATAAATGAGAGGTTCCTTATAAGGATGCCTACTATTATAAATGAGAGGTTCCTTATAAGGATGCTCAATCTATACTCAAGAGGTTCCATGATGGATGCTTACAAACCCACTATTATGGATGAGAGGTTCCTTTATAAGGATGTCAAACATACTCAAGAGGTTCTAAGATGCTTGAGAAACCCTACTATTATAAATGAGAGGTTCCTTATAAGGATGCTCAACCTATACTCAAGAGGTTCCTTATAAGGATGCTCGAGAAACCCTATTATGATGCATAGGTATATGAGAGGTTCCTTATAAGGATGTCAACCTATACTGGGGAGGTTCCTATAAGGATGCTTGAGAAACCCTACTATTATGGATGAGAGGTTCCTTATAAGGATGCTCAACCTATGCTCAAGAGTCTTATAAGTGACGCGAGAAACACTATTATGATGAATGAGAAGTTTATTGTAAGGATGTTTGAGAAAACAAAATAATCTAAGAAAATGGTATTTGGTGAAAATGTTTATAATTTTGTTTACGCTGTTTTGAGGTACATTTTACTTAAGTGTTTTAATATAAACTTGAGATTCATTTGCAATGTCATTGTTTTCAAATGGTACATCTATGATATGTTATAAAAAAATGAGACCGACCGCTTTTCGTACTTACATCCCTTCATTTTACCTGAGGAGGTGGTAGAGCCGAGAACCCGCGGTGACGGGAGGCCCCATCCGAGGGAATCAATTCCGAGGAGAACATGTAGAGCTATCAAAGATCTTTGTACTAGACTAGAGAAATTATTTTGAAATCATGTAAAGTCTAGTATTTTTTATTCACTATGTTATCATAGTTTAATATTTGGAAATGTAAATGCCATTGTTGGGCTATTTTTTTGTTATCAGTGGGCCACATGGTCAGCTTTAGTCTTGTAAGCATAGGGTATTTCATACAAAGAATGGAAATCTTTTTGGGGTGGATGATTGTAATATTTTATGGAGAAATGGGCCCAATGTGGGTGATGTATCATAATCGCACAAAGTCAGGTTTCGGGGTAGCTCTCGAACAAAGGAGACTCGCCTGGCCTGAGTTAAATCTTGGCTGACCCGCCATTGAGGCAGATTTATTAGTGCCTCATGGTGTAAATGGTTGTTAGCGTAATGATGTCCTGTGGGGTATTTGGGGTGTTACAATATCGCCCGCAGTGGAATCACCCTAAATACATTCCCCACCTAAGTGCATATGCAATGCTCCAAAGTAAACACACATTCAAGCAAATCTGCATCCGCCAATGTCAATGCCTGAACCCATTTCCCGAGTCCTCAATTTGCCCCCACACTTGCCTAAGCCATGTAATGGTAAAACATAATCATTTTCAAAACAATTCCCCGCTGCTTTCGAAACTATACTACCGCGCATCTGTGAAAAATACGCGACTACCTCCGAGGCGAATAAAGTCGAGAAACCAAACAAGCCATGGTCCTCATCCAATCTGACCGTCTCTAACCCCATTCTCCGGAAATTCATCCCGTGAAATTCCTTTCAAAACGTTGCTCTTCTTTCACTTTGTTCTATGCCGCACTACCTACTTTGTGCTACTGCAAAGATATGGAAATGTATTATCATTTACTACAAGATATACAACACATGCAATATACTCATTATAAGAGATGCACATAATTTAAATACACAAACATGTTATGCAATTTCACAATCCATTACACCAAAATTAGCTTAAGGCACTGAAAACAGTAATTCAATTTGAATTACTCAACCATACACAATTTCTCAAAATTAATTCGCGAACACTATTCACATGAACAGTGAAACCCTCGGGTTACTGTTCACGACCAACATCCAACATCGGTTCCACTATAACCTAATCATGACCATTTCCTAGCCATACACACCAAATCATGAATTTATTGAATAAATCATCACTCAACATGCCCAAGCAATCCGTGAACTGTCACGACTGCCCAAATGGGCTCCATAAATTTAGCATTTGGTCCTGGAAGTTTTGGGACCGACAAACGGTTGGCTCATGCCAAACTAATCTTAAACATTACAAAACACTTAAATAAAGTGTAACTTCAAGTAGGATGAAACCCTACCTCTTTACAGCTTTGTCGAATCCTCAAAACCGGAGCTCACTCATAGCCTCACTACGAGCTACTTCTTCGTCTCGGCGAATTCGGTCACGGACGTCCGTAATCCAAGATAGAAGTCACACTTTCCTCACTAAAAATAAAACAAAACCTTCGCATTCCATTTTCCCCTTCCCACGCTTCGTTTTTCGGCAAGAGCACACACAACGTTATTTCGCCTTATTATCATTTAACTATTCACCTAATGCCTTCAAATCTTGGATTTCGGTTTATGCTGCATTCCTGCCTTCCATTTCTATCATTTCCTCTACCATGCAACATAAGTAACATGGAGTACACGTTATGCTTACTTTCTTCATATCATACGCCGCTTTACAACACCCGATACGATGCTCGAAAAATCAAGTCACCTACACTTAAATTTGACGAAATTTACTATTATTAGATTTCGTGAGACGATTCCAACGGTGAAATCCGTTTCATCATCCGAGACCTAGACAAATTTCGGATTTTTACCGAAATTACGATTTTACCCTTTTTCCATAAATTGGAATTTTCTAGGGTCTTACAATTACCACCACTAGAATTACTATTAATAAATGACTACTTAATGATTGTGCTAGACGGGTAATGCAGGGATGGTGGGGCATTATTATTGAAGAAACTCTATAAATATTCAGCTAAAAGTACAGAAAAAATTTGCAGATATAGTAGTGGAAAATACAAAGAAAAGGGACAAGTAGCATAAATGCAGAAGTATTAACCATAACATATGCTATAGACAGCTTTAGAATATTAATAATGTAAGACCCGAGAAATTCCAATTTCTGGAATAAGGGCAAAATCGTAATTTTGATTACACAATTGGAATTTCGGTTAAAAATCCTACCACTCTCTAGATCTCGGATGACAAAACGGATTGTACCGTTGGAATCGTCTCACGAAATCTAGTTAGCACATAAAATTTCGTAATTTTTCAGAGATACTGGAGTCACACGTTTTCGAGGGCGCTGCTTCGTGTCAGAACGCTTCGATAATGAATGAAACACATATAGCATGTACTCATGTACCATAAGTGGTAAGGAGAGAGAAATGATGAAATAAGGTCGAATAGTCGAATATCACTCCCGGTAAAGAGGGACATAAAGGTCATTTTAGAAATTGGATTTTAAGTAATTAAAGGACGAATAGCAAATAGTCCTTCATCTTCCATTTAGCCAAGACAAGAAACGTGGGGGCATTATTTTAGATCCAAAGAGGTCGTTTCGAGAGCTTTGTGAGAGATTTTGCTTTCAGAAAATCTAGAGATCCCGACCACGCAGTTTCCTCGGACAAGAAGGGAATGCCTCTACGGGAGCAGCTACGGGATCTGACGAGTTTCTTCAAACTCCTTGAGGTAGGATTTTCCTCCCTACTTGAGTTTTTACTCCCATTTAAACGCTTTACTAATGTTTCTATTAATGAGCCGTGGAGTGTTGAGTTTCTCGATTCCGGGCAATCCCAAAACATGGGACCGAATTGATAGAATTTTTGAAAGAGAAAATGGAGAGCCAGCACATCTACTGATGCCTTAGGGGTTGTTGAGCGCATTTTATCTAATTGTAGTATTAGATGTTGTTTGTGATGTATTAGCCTGAATGGTCAGATCGCGTTCACTAAGTGAACTGACAGCTTTGTGATTTTCCTGAATAAGAACGAGGTTTCACTATTATTCACTAATAGTGTTTTCAAATATATTTTTGTGAAAGATTGTTAATGAAAGGATTTAAATTAAATTACTGTATGATCATTAGCCCAAGTGAGCTAATTTTTGATGCTTGAAATTGATTAATTACATGACATGATTGTGTGATTGATATTATGCGAATATATTCATGTCATATAGCCATGATTAGACTGTGATAACCCACAGATAGATTTATAGTGCAATTGAAACATCCTAGACTCATAGAGTTAAAGGCATATATTTAGCCCAATGGGAAAGCGCTCGAGAGAATAAAAATATTAATTATCGATAGTGGTAGTTCCACAAACCAAAATATCAATCACGGAGCGGCCCAATTGATATTCATCTGAGGATAGTCCAATAAATAAATAATATATCAATCGCCTGGAGCTACCAATTGATATATATACACACGGAGGGTTGTCCACTATTAAACAATAATTTCTCATACAAGGCTTAGCGAGTGTGAGAGAGCCTATGAGGACTCCGGATCCGAGTTAATGCGTAGACATTCAAGTAGGACTGCGATTTGCTTGAATGTGTGTTTAATTTGGAACATTGCACCGCACTTAGGTAGTGAGTAGCCCACTTAGTGGCGATTCTCCTATCGAGCTTTCTCACCACCCCATTGCATCCCCTTTACAAGACAGGAGCGTGCGAGGAGACGGTTTGTCCTTGAGGTCAGATGAAGAAAGCTGGTCAGGGTTTTGATGGCTAGCATGGTTAGAATTGTCTAATTTTAATACTATATGTGAATGTATAAGAGTAAAAACATATTAACTCTTTGCAACTATTGGGTATATAGTTGGATTCATAGTCTACATGTATGTTGAGTATCGTTATGGGCCCAAGTGGCTATATTTATATATATTGCATATATTGACTGTTTGGGGATGTATATGCAGATCGGCTAGTAGAGCTCCCTGCATAAAGGAGACTCGCCTCGATTTTCTAGTGGCTTCTAACCCGACTCCACTTATTCCGGGCTGACTGGTAGTCAACGGACCCCTAGTTTTGGGGCCACACTGCATCGAGCTTAGTATACGATCACCTAGGAGCCTGTTTGCAACCATCACCGCCTAGGTGGTTGATGTGGGAGTATAGGTATATGGAAACCTATAGATAGAAAAATTTGGGCTTAGGCCATGGTTGAGGAAGAGCATCACCACTAGGTGTGGTTCGATGTTGAGTTTAGGCATGAGATTACCTAGAAAATCACGGGCACATTAGATAACACGCACGTGTGTTGGAAGTGTTTTTGTGTGATCGGATATTAGAAGCGTGCTTTGCATGCTGTTGGTTGTGCATAACATAGAATTGTGAATTGTTAGGTGTTATGTGATTGGAAATTTTATGAGTTATATGCTTGGTTGATATCATAGGATGATGTGTGGAACATTTTGGGTGTTCTGATTAGTGTAAGCTTGGAGCAGAATTAAAACAAAATAAGTTCATAAATTTATTTGGTTTAGAGAATTGAACAAAATTTAATTTTAAGGTTTCTTGTGTAAAGCGAAGAAAATTAAATAAAATAGAGCCCTACAAATTTATTTCGGTTGTTGGAAAATGAGGAAAAGAAATGTTAAAGTAAGAAAATAGAGATTTTTGTTAAGTTTATTTAGTTTATATGGAGAAGAAAATGATTTTCTAAGATTTTACAAGTGGTAAAATTGAAGAAAATGAAAGAAAATAAATTTTTATAAATTTATTTGAGTTGAGAAAATTTTTCAGTGAAAAACTGGAAAAAGAAAATAAATTTTTATAAATTTATTTTGTTATGAGGTGAGAAAATGAAATTTTCCCAGGTTTTATAGGGTGTAAAATTTAAGAAAATGAGGTTAAATAAATTTTTATAAATTTATTTAGTATTAAAAGTATGGAAAAAATACTGAAAAAATGATTTTATTGATTTTGTGATGATTTACTCCATTTATGAATAGTAAAAAAAATAATTAATTATTATTGTTACAATTGAAAAAAAAAAATCTGGAATTTGGCTCTTTGTCAAGTGTATTACAAGAAAATATTATTATTAACCTAGTGAAACCTGTTGTAGTTAACCATTTGCAAAGGAAGAGTGAAAATAGAGGAATTTGTATTTACCGTACAAAATTGTATTACAACTTAGGGGCTAGACGAGGCGGTTTGTGATAAATACGATTACTTGACAAAAATGCAATCTGATCCCAGCATGTGCGTTTCTGTTGGAGCTGAAACTTGACGGTATGACATACGGGCGTCTTGGCGTATTTGAAATTTGAAACGAGGCGGCAGCGAGCGTGCGTGGCGCTAGGCGTGCAGGCCTTGTAGTGACTAAACCTAGTGTGGCCTTGAGCGCGTGGCGTGTGGCAGGCGCCGGACACGTATGGATGCGTGAGGGGCCTTGTAGAGACGACAGGGGCTCATGAGTGGCCGGCTGGGGCGGCTTGATCACTGAGATGTACTCATTTGGGCAGGTGGGGTTTTGTACCTGACTGGGTTTGGCCGGTTTGACCAGTCTTATTTGAGTCACTAAATGAACTCTTACATTCATTACAAAAATTTTTTGAAAAAAATAATTTTTAAATTTCAATTAAAATAAAATAAAATTTGATAAAATTTTGAAAAATAAATTTTCAAAAATAAAATTTTTGAAAATAATTTTTGTTGAAAACAATATTAAATGCAAAGTCATTCTGTATGCAACCTTTGAGAAATTTATGTGTATGATTAGTGTCTCAGAAATTTTGTGGTTATGCCTTAGAATCTTGTATTGGATTTAACTCTTGGGTTTGAAATCATGATTTACGCGGTAGTTCACGTGAGAAGTTATATACATAAGTGTGATCTGCGTACTTGGGAAAAATGGTGAATACTAAGTTACGGATTCACGGCAGTTTGGATAATGAAATAGAACAAAGTACTAAATTTTATTGAAATAAGCGAATTAAGTGGTTGGAATTTAGCACCACTTAGGAAATGAGCAATTCGGTTCATGGTTGTAAATCTTTAAAGTAATTGGCATGTGTTGCTGGTTGGTGATATTCATGATCATTAATTGCTATTTGACATAAGTAGATGTGGCTAGTGAGAGGGCGAGGAAGGGCGTGAGGGCGTCGCGCAAAGTGGTGGAACTTTTCCGTGTTTGATGTTGGACTTACTACTTAGAAATTTGTAGGTATTGACCAGCTGCCTCGCCTGAGGCTGGTATAGCGGAGTGGAACGGGGAGATCCTAGTAACCTCCCGGAGGTTTAGACGTGCATCAATCCTCGGGTATTCACGGAGAAGAGATCGGAGTGGTGTGAGCCATTGGTTCATGCGAAGCAGAGGAAGTGTTAGAGGCTATGGGGTACCTGCGGCGACCGGATCAGACTAGTTGCGTCTGGCTGGAGATGGGGCCCGAATAGCCGTGATGGACGGAGACCTCTAGAGACCTTAGAGATGGACATGCAGTGGGGTCTCCCTAGGAATTGGGGCGAGAATGGAATGAGGTCAGGTTGCGAGTTAGAGATCTCGGGGACTCACCACTCTGTGGACCTGCGAGGATCATGGGACATGTCAGGTTCAGATGTCATCTGGGGATGGGTAGTGATGGCTTACAGGATCGTTGCTCCGATTGTGGCGGCCAGGTCGCCTATACGCGGACGGTACCGTATCGACATATCGGGGGACAAACATGATATTTTGCCCCCGAACGATATCACGAATCCAGTCATCGGGGGCGGTTGGCGGGTGATTTGCTTGAGCCACACCAGGAGCGAGTGAGACGAGACTTAGATCTACGCAGTGGTATCGTGCTCTTGGATGTTTTCGGATATTCATGGACCTACCATCACGGGTGGCTGTTTTAACATGGGGTGCACGCCACTGTACTACCCCATCTCTGTGGAAGCTTGCGTGGATGGCAGCGCAGGTTAGGATTACGCGAGGAGACTGAGTCGGAGTTAAAGGAGCTCTTGGACAAGAGGTTTGATGGCCAGGCACTTCTACTTGCGAGAAGCAACAGGTTCTAGTTCTGAGAAGAGGGGCAAGACCCTTGATACGTGACTGAGAGCGGAGTTGGATAAGGTTACGATCAAGGATCATTACTATTTTCCCAAGTTGGCGATTTGTTTGATCCGTGAGAGATGCGAGTGCCGAGATAGACGCCGCCTTTGGTTACCCCATCGGTGAGAGTTAGGAGGCGGAGATATCCCTAAGGCGGCGTTTAGGGCGTTAACCGACTTGGTTTGCGGTGATGCCCTTTGGATTGATGGATGCGCCAGCGGCATTCATGGACCTCATGAATGAAACCTCCGATCGGTTGTCGTGGTCGCCGTGGATGGCGTTTGATACTCGATCGGTGGGTGAGAAGTCGGGCGATCAGGGTTACGCGTGACGTAGTGGACATAGAATTGATGAACATATTGGTTGTTGATGTCGGGCTTGACGCATGGATGAGGTGACAATCCTTCGGGTTGTGATGGTGAGACTGGAGTCGGGTTGTCATATAAACCGACATTGGATTTGGGCTTAGAGGTTAAGGCCTTTAGAAATAAGTATAGATGTTCTTCCCCAGGGTGTGGGGTGAGGTTGATGATAGTCAGGGATTATGATCAGAGATCTACGAGATTATTGCTCATGGTGGACCGAGGATTGGGTGCCCACAATAAACATCTGACATTCTTTGCGTTCGTGTGCGGTAACATCGCATTAGAGTCGATTAATGGGTGCAGTGCGGTCATTCACCACTCTTGGTGGGAGTATGGGTTGAGTTTGTTTTGGGGTGTGCCAGCGAGACTCATAGTTGGATCGGGAAAGGCAAGAGGCTCGAGTGTATGACCCGAAGGATTATGTAATCAGGATGAAAACACACGGACATGGATTTATCACACAAGCACAGAAATTAAGTGATGGGAGTCGGGAGTGAGCTGAGGTTAGGATACCCTTTGGAAGTGCATTGGGTGTTGTTGGTGGCAAGGGCTCGGTATATGGATGTCATTCATGACATGGACTAGGTTGTGATTGATTGGATTGTTAGTGGTTGACCTTGAAGGGTCGGCGTTTACAGCGAGGGTTGTGTAGGGATACGTGTTGTACGGATTATACACAGATGTTGAGGACAGCTGCGAGCATCGTCTGAATCAACAAGGGTAGAGAAGTTAATTACGCCCGCCAGTGGGAATTAGCCTACAACAATAGTTCTTATCGGGCGAGTGTACGAATGACACCTTATGAGACATTGTGTGGGAGGCCATGAATCCAACAAGTTACATGTTGGACCTAGGTGGGAGAACTCCATCGCTGATCGCGATCGATTAGAGACATCTTTGAAGAGTGAGCTTGATCACGATAGCGTCTTCCTCTTTTTCAGGCCAGACGGAAGAGCTATGCGGGTGTCTGACGTCGACCTGAGTTCCGGGGTTAGGGATCCGCATCTTCTTGAAGGTAAGATCTAGAGGGTGATTAGTGACGTGGGAAGCTATCTGAGGCTTATTGGTGCTTTGGGATCTTTGGGGATGGCGTGTCTTGTCTGGGTTAAGCGTCTGCAGCATGTCAGTGTCGGCAGAATATTTCGGCGTCTCAAAGTCTTTGGAGTATCTTTCGGATCCATCTCATGTGGTGGATTGGGAATGATTGAAGGTTGACAAGTGGGACGCTGAGGAGGACGAGGTGCGATACGGATGATCGTGATCGGTTTTGATCACAGCGAGACCATGAAATTTGAGTGAGGTGTTATGGGCGTTGTGGAGTGGAGAGTCACGTGGAAGCGGACACGATGTGACCGCCATCCTTGGTTGGTTTGGGATGAAGGTCGTGGTTTAGTCGTTTAAGATTTAGGCGAGCGTTGTCGCGTAGTAGAGTGCGTGTTGCGCATACATGTTTTGATAATGATCGTTTGAATTTAGGACGAAATTCCTTTTAAGGAGGAATCATAAGGCAGAAATTCCAATTTATGGAATAAGGGCAAAATCGTAATTTTGATTACACAATTGGAATTTCGGTTAAAAATCCATAATTAATTCTCTAGATCTTGGATGACAAAAGCGGATTATGCGGATTGGAATCGTCTCCGCAAATCCTAGTTAGCCGCGATAAAATTTCGTAATTTTAGAAAGACCGGTTCGTCGACCTGCGTTTTTCGAGCATCGTTTCGAGGTGTCGTAAAGCGTTTTTCGATCACTGACGAAAGTCACGTATAGCAAGTACTCATGTACCATAAGTGGTATGAGTAGAGAAATGATGAAAATGGAATCTTGAAATAGTCTTAGAATATCGATTACGGTAAGGGACATAAAGGTCGTTTAAGAAATTGATTTTAAGTATTTAAATGACGAAATAGCAAATGATCCTTACGTCTTATAGTTTAAGTAGAGAATGAAAAACGTGGGGGCATTATTTTAGAATCCAGTAGGTTGGTTTGGAAAGCTTTTAGAGAGAGTGTGCCTACAGAAAATTAGGGAGAGATCAGGCCCAGTCGTATTGGAATGAAGGAGAAACGTTACGCGGAGGCGAGCTGCAGCGTGGACTCCAGGATCGAGTTTCTTCAAACTCCTTGAGGTAGGATTTTCTCCCTACTTGAGTTTTACTCCCATTTAAATGTTTTACTAATGTTTCGGTTGAATGAGGCCGTGAGGGCCGTTGATGTGAGATCGAAAACATGGGCCAAGATTGTCATTACAGAAAGAAAATCGGCCGGCGAATTCTTGCTCCACGGATGCCTTAGGAACTGTTTGAGTGCATTTTATCTAATTGTGTATTAGATGCTTGTTTTGGTAGTATGTATCGGGTCGAATGGTCGTGATCGCGTTCACTAAGTGAACCGATGTTTCAGGATTTTCCTAATAAGAACGGCGCTTCACTATTCCCTTAATAGTGTTTTCAAAATATATATTTTCGTGGAAAATACGTGTTGGTCGAGTGATTTAAATTAAATTACTGTGTATGATCATTAGCCCAAGCGAGCTAATTTTGATGCTTGGAATGATTAATTACATGACATGATTGTGTGATTGGATATTATGCGAATATATCTATGTTGGTATGTTTGCATGTGATTGGGATCGTGATGGAACTCGTACATGCATTCCATATGCAATCGAACATCCTAGACTATGTGGAGTTAGTGCATGAGATGAGTCTAGTGGAAAAAGGTTCGAGGGTAGTCTAAAAATATTAATTATCGGAGGGTAGTCCATTAAACTGCAACATCAATCATTCGAGCGCCCAATTGATATTCATCGAGGATAGTCCACAATAAATAATATATCAATCGTCTGAGCGGCCCAATTGATATATATACACATCTAAGGCCATTCACTATTAAACAATAATTCCCTATACAAGGCTTAGGGCGAGTGTGAGAGAGCCCGCTGAGACCCTGGATCCGAGTTGGAGTCATGTAGACATTCAAGCAGATCATGCATTTGCTCACGCGTTGCTTAAATCGAACATCGTGACCGCACCTAGTAGCGAGTGTTTCCACTTGTGGGCGATTCTCCCATCGAGCTTTAGTTCACCCTTCGTGGATCCCCTTTGGCTGTGCACAGGAGCGTGCGAGGAGACCTCATCCCGAGGTCAGATTAGAAGAAAGCTCAAGTCAGATTTATGTATACATGACAATCGTTTCACTTTAATGTATGTATCAGGAGCAAGAGTAAAACATATTAACTCTTGTAACTATCAGTATATAGTCGGATTCATAGCCTGCATGTATGTTGAGTAATCGTTATGGGCCCAAGTGGCCATATTGGATATATACAGATATTTGACCGTTTGGGGACAGTATGCAGACTGCTTGGGGCAGAGCTCCCACAAAGGAGACTCCTCGCCTCGATTTTCTGGGGTGGCGTCGTAACCCGACCTCCACTTCAGATTCACTGTCGACGGTAGAACAACTAATTCTGGTTTCGGGGTCACAAATACTCTAAGAAAGAAATTTTGATTAGAACAGACTGTGAAACAATAGTAAAGTTTTACAAACTAAAAAATGAAAAAAGATCTTCCCAAATGAGATGGTTAAATTTTACAGAAAGAATAATTAATACAGATGTAAAAATAGAAATATAACATATTAAAGGAAAAGATAATAGTCTAGAAGATTCATTAAGCATACTGATAAATTAATTTTATGTCACAGATGAACAAGCAGATAACTGGGATCGTTTCAAATTATTCCAGTAAAGATCAAGAAAAGGTATTGACTTTCGGAAAAAATTCTCTTAAGGTATACCCCAAAAGTAATATTACTTCTCAACTCATACTCTCATATAGAATTAGATGAAGAAATAAAATGTGTATCATAGATAACCTTGGATTGGTTTTAGCTAGATTTTTTAACAACCAAATCTCAATAAAAGTTTAGATAGAAAATATTTTATGGACTTGCTCAATTCGTTTATCGAATACTTTCACAAAAAGAATAATGGTAATGTCAATTTTAGGTTTTATGTTATCTACCAAGGTCATAAAATGTACATTTTTAAACATGGGAAGAAGTCCTTCCTATATTTCAAATCACTCCTGCACCATTTTTCAAAGGATTTTATAATCTAACCTAAAGCTTTAAACCAACGTGAAACCAATTAGAAGTAATTATTTTGTTAGCTAATTAGTTAAACAATTTTTAAACCATCATGGCCAACCTTATCTAAAACCAATAGAACTTATGCAATAGTCGACAAAACTTTAGGACTTAACACATGACTTTCCTCCTTTTCCTCCACTTCAAAACCAAGATCATTTACTCAGTGGAAGAATTAGAAATTTAAGGAGAAAAATAATACGATAGATCTCGAATTAAGATTATTTAGTCATGAAAAAATTATATGAAGATAAGATAGAAAATGAAATAGACAAAAAATTAAAAAACACAGCTTTTGAAAGAAAGAGATTCAAAATAGAACATACAAATAATTTCGAACACATGAATAAATTTTCAACTTTAGAAAATCATCCTGATATTGGGCCTTATCTCTTGGTGGTAGTAACCCAAATTTCTCGGGGCGCTTTAAAGATTTGTTGGAGCCTAGTTCATTGGGTCAAATTAATGAACCTAGTCCAGCTAAACCAGAATACAAAGACACCCCAAACTGCTTTACGCGAGGCTTTCCCAAAAAGCCTGTTAGTCCAATTAACACAACAGGTGGCTGAGATCCTTAAAAAAGATATGTACAAAGAAGCAGAATCAGAAAGGTCTAGATCTATTGAAGGCCCAAGTAAAGAAGATAAAGATGTCTGATCAAAGAAACATGATTCTCGATAAGATTTGATAAAAGCATGAAGACAAGATTGACATGGGTGGAAGATAAAGAAGATTTGATATAGGTGGAAGATAAAGAAGATCTGACATGGGTGGAAGATAAAGAAGGAAGAATTTGATAAAAGGACAAAAGCCAACCGTGAAAGAAACGTGAAACGACTTAGAAGATAGTCTTTTCTTTTTAGATCACTTTTTTGATAAGATTCCCTTAGTAGGGATAAATGTGACCGTCCATATGTCGTAATCTTATCAAAAATCTCATCATATCCAAAATCCCTCTTGTTTATATCCTCTATAAAAGGATAAAAGCTACACTTGATCTGACGACGTACTAACGAAGACTCTAATCAGATTCCGATCTTATCCTTTATCCTTACCCTTATCATGATATCCTTTTTTTTTCTCTCTCTTCTTCCTCTATATATGAGGATCATCTACGCGAAAGATATCCCTGCTCCCCTATACCCATAACTAACCTCTCTCACCTTAGAAGCTCTCCCATTTCCACTTCCTTTGTGATATATTACAAAGCCTTAAAGATAAAGCCTTCTCCTCAAGTTTTATTCCTAGATAGCGTTGCTTTGCAATGAAATCATTAATGTTTTTATTTCTTACTTTCATTTATACGCTTTAAATCTTAATTGCTTTTGTGACCTGTGGACATCCTAGTAGTTTCTCTTAAATCTTACACACAAAAATATTTTTTTGCATTTTATAATGGTATATAGGTTGGAAACTAGTAATCTCTGCAAGCCCAGGTAATTGGTAGTAGTAACTTCTGGTATAACAACGTCATGTAATATTATTTTCTTATGATTAATGAACTCTCTTTACATGTATGATCATAGTCATCTGTATATTTTGCTATTATGTCCATTTGTCTAATTTGACAGCTTATGACTACTTTTTAGCATTAAGAGGATGCATGATTATACTCACATGATATTTAATTAGTCAAAAAACTTTGTAATTAAAAAGGCCATAAGGAGAGTAAGGAAAACTCTGAGTAGGCCTTATAAAATCTTTCTATATACCACTTTCTCACCCCCTTTAACTTTCAGCTTAAACACTTCTCACCCCCTCTTAACCCTCTTAAATCTTATTAAAGTTTAAAATGTTTAAAGATTTAAATATCTGAAAAAGAAAGGAATGCACTGATATCATGGTTTCTATAATCAAATCAGTGAACTACCGACACTACGACAAAAAAAATTTGACGGCGATTTTTCTGAGAAAACGAGATTTGCAGGCCGAAAAGATATTGGGATGGAAAATCTGAAAATCGGCGAAAAATCAGCCGATTTCTCCGATAAACCGATTTTTCCTGAAATTTTTTTATTTTCCCGACTCAAAAAATACGCAAAAAATTGCTTCGACGTTTCGAACCCACCTTAAAATGCCTAAACCCGCACCTCCAACCACTGCCTAATGATCGTACTTATTATATATAACGCAAACTTTTTTTTATATTCTCTATTATTTATTTGTTTATAATCCCTTTTATAATATTTTATTTTATTTATTTTGCATTATATCTCTTATAAATATTTTTAAATCAAATATTTAATTTGAACAGGAAAAGAAATAAAATAATATCATTTAAAAATTTAAAATTATACTATAATATTTTGAATCTCCTCATTATCTATAATATTTATATCAATAACAAAACAAATAATAATATTTCTTTAACATAATAATATATGAATAATATATTAAATATAATATATTTAATCAATAATTACTAATCCATTCGATTTAATCATCTTAATTAAGATAAGAATCATTTCTCATAATCTATAATTAAAATACGAAAATTTTAATAACCGATATTTTCAGAAAAATATCCACCGATATTTTACCGATATTCGATATTTCCGAAAACTAAATTACCGATATATCCAAGCATCGATATTTCGATTTCCTACGATTAATCGGTTGGTATCAGCTAAGTTCCCCAATACGAATAGACTAGAAGGTCCTCGTTTTATGTGCCCTGAACTTAATCTGGAGCAGCATAGGGTATTCTCGTCAATTTGCGTTGTCTAACAGCATACCCAGATCT
Source organism: Tetrastigma voinierianum (assembly GCA_016808115.1). Taxonomy (NCBI): domain Eukaryota; kingdom Viridiplantae; phylum Streptophyta; class Magnoliopsida; order Vitales; family Vitaceae; genus Tetrastigma; species Tetrastigma voinierianum. The sequence continues at coordinate 95,819 of JAEQBH010001362.1, forward strand.
GGATATCAAACGATACCAGATCCCATATGACTTGATCCTCTTATCGCAATTCATCACAGTCCGAGAAACCATTCTGAAATTCAAAATTTGGGATTTGAATTTTGGAAAGAATTGCTTTTATTTAGAAAAATTAGAAAATTTTATTTTAGTTCAAGAAATTTTAGAAAATAAATAAAATATAAGAGAGAAACTAGTATAATGATGGGTTGTTTAATAAGGTCAGAGGTAAGTATCAAAAGTAATTTTATTTAATTTCTTATTTGCAATAAAAAAATTATTTAATTTTTTATTTATAATAGAAAAAGAATGACATGATGCAATTTTAAAAAATATGATAAATTATGAGTTTATAGTACATATGTGGGTGGAGTGGAGAGTGAGAGTGAGAGTGAGAGTGAGAGTGATAGTGTGTATGAGGGTGCATGAGAGTTTGTAGAGGTAAGTGAGAAGTGAGCAGTATGTCCGAGGATGCATGGGAGGCAAAGGTAAATGAGAAATGATAATGTGTGAAGGCAAGATAACTCTGTGTGTGAGGCGAGGTTGAATGGGTTGTTTCCAATTATGGGCTCAAAAAGTTAATGGGTTTGGGCTTTGTTTGGGTTTAAGTGAATGTGTTGAACCAATAAATTAATAAGTTGAGTTTGATTTGGGCTAATTTTAAGGGTGAACTAACAAACTAATGGGTTGGGCATTTTGAGTGATGGGTGGCTGAAATATGAGAATCTTGATCAGAGAATGATCGAAATCTGGAAATTTTGGTTTGAAAGTAGTCCAAAAATACAAAATGAGGTCAAAAATGATTAGAAAAAACAAATTAAGGCCTAAAAACAAGAATCATAGAGTAAAACAAAGCTAATCTACCCAAAAAAAATGGAAATATACTCAAATTGTGTAAATAAACTATGATAACAATAAATAAAAATAGAAATAACAAAAACTTACCTTATTTCATCATCTTTCTTTTCACTTCAAGCTTCCATATTTTTCTTTTCTCCCTTTTCTTCCTCACCAAGACACATTCTCTCTCTTTCCTTCTCTCCCCCACTCCTATTTCTCTCTCCTGATTTGAGTAACCCCCATTCCCCAAGAAATACATATCTTGCCTTTTATACCTTCACTCTCCACTTGGCTTACACTTGTCTCCAAATAAGAAAACTCTCTAAGACCTAAAATAAAAAAGGAAAAAAGACATGAAGATACTCAAATGGGGGTTTACATCACCCCGCTCTACTTAAGGAAAATATGTTAGAAGAGGCGGCTAGGTTTTATGATGTGGGATTTACTATAGTATTTAATTTTTAATTATTTTTATTTTTATAATAAATTTTAAAAAATATAACTAAAAATTAATTAAAATAAATAAATAATTTTTCAATACACTTGGGCCAAGATAAGAAACTATCACCAATGTATTCTAACCCGCAACTCCATCCCTGCATGCTCTATGCTGTTTGAAATTACGGTAGTTCTATCATTCAATTTCAGAATTACGAGCAATAAAATATATTTTTTAGAAACATCTAAATAAATTATAATAAACCAACTCAAACAATTGTTTTTGTTTTTTATAGTGGATTGTTTAATTATTTTTTTATTAAAATAGAAAAATCGTTTTTCTTATAAAAAAATCAAGATAATATGTGGGCCAGTATGAGTTTAAATCGTTTTAAATTTAAGTCCATCATTCTTCAAAATATTTCACTGCTTATTGATTAACATTTATTTCAATATTTCATTAGAGTTATGGAATTAAGGTTTCTGTATAATTATGTTTGCATTCTAGGAATTAGCCATTTTAAGCATTGAGGGTGAGTTTGAAAACTGATGATACTTTTGTAATTTAAAATTTTGATTTTTAAACTTTTATCATATAACATATTTTCAAAAACAAATTTAATTTGCTTTATAAAATATTGTGAGTAATAAATAAAAATAAAAATATACTTACGAACTTTATATTACTTAAATTTACTTAGATAGGGTAGGTAAATCTTTGGAAAAGATCTACTAACGAGACACACGATTTTGTAGGTTCGTGATATTGTAATTCGCGCATTTAGATTAAATTCGCCAATCCGTTTAACCTGACCTAGAGGGCTCGTCCTCGTATCTCCGACCCGATCCTAGAGCATGAACCATCCGGACGTGGTCCTCTCTTTTACGAATTCAACTACAATTTCATTTTCTCAATGTTCATTTCAAACATTCATTCAGAAACGATAATTATTCTTATAAAATTATATATGTATATATATCACGTTAACTTAAAGAGGGTCCATCATTTTGTTCTCAATAAACATTTTTATTCAATATGACATTATATGCCCATTTGCTCCATTCCCCCACCTTTATACATTACGGGAATATGAGCCGTTTTAAATATAAAACATTTACAAACATTTATCGAGTTCAATTATACATATTTTTAATACAAAAGTGGTTAAAAGAGATCATGGGTTTCAAGGTACGCATGGTCGAGCTTTACTTTTACTCAGGCGGCTTTTAACTATGACCTACGCTACACGATCTTTGCTTTCAACTTTGCTCAATTTAATTCTACGACGATAAATAACTCTAAGCATCTTCTTGGGCGCTAGCCAGTTTCTATACAAGCTTCAGCTTCATTTTAACACAAATCATGCCGCCTTTCTAAAGCAATGCTTTTTAACCTTACTGAATGATCAATTAATACAATACGGAGATATATATATATATATATATATATATATATATATATATAATATATATATATATATATATATATATATATATATATATATTCATTTTATATACATTCATTTACAGTTCATTAATCATTCCAAATATACACTTTCATATGCAATAACTCATTCAAAATTCAAATCGTGCATTTCACAAATATTCTTATCATTTTGTCCTTAAACGAATTTAGCTAATGTTTTCGATGCGTAGGATAACGGAATCATTGACACGGTCCCGCCACACAGCCAATATAAAAGGCTTATTATACAAGATTTGGCCCCTCCGGGTCATCGATTATTAAAATCATTTTGATAATACCACCCATACCGTCCTCGCTGGGCTACAGACGGCGACACTACATTACGTTCGTTCATAGTACAACTAGCTTGACCCTTATTGGTATACCAATATATCATTAACTCGAATATGACATATAACATTCTATTAAGAACATTAAAAATCAGTAATAGAAATTTACAATAGGGTATATACATTTATACTCAAATAACACATTTCAATACTCACGAATTTCACAGAATCATTTCACAATCAATTTTCTCTCAAAATCACTTAAAATCAATCAATATGCGCTTTATTGAAAATCATTTCACACTGCGCAAACAATTTTGATACTTTAAATATGAAGAGAATAATAGAGGAGCGAAATGAAAGTGATCGCTGCACTCCGATTCCTATCCTTAATCTCACTAATTTAGTTTTTATCAAGCCGCTAACCCTAATCATCATAATTGTGAGAATAATATTAGTTGCCTTATTTAGGTTTCTAGTTAGGTTTGTTTTCTACCTAACACACCTTCACTTGTCCATTGTTCCTCTATAAATATATTTTATTTAGAAATTGGAATCATCCAATTTGGAGCACCAAAGCTCTAGATATGTCTTAAACATCCGAGACAATTCTATTTTCAACACAAAACTAGAATTTTCCCAAAGACAGAGCTTCCATTAGACGAATTTTCGGGTCTAATGGGGTCAAAATTTGAATACACTTATTTCAAGGAAAATTGTTATCCTATAAGTCTAATTTACCCAGAAATTTGAATAACTCAATTTGGATGAGTGAAACTCAACTTATGGCTTAAATACAAAACTGTTCTGAAACACCAAAACTGGTGATTAACCGAACTGCACTGACTCAAAACAAAGCCTCACTTCGAATGAATTTTTCGGTCAATATCCAAATTTGGAAAACTTATTTCAGGGAGATTGCTCTGTGTTTCCAATTACTCCGTAGATTCGAATCATCGACTTTGATGGTGATGGCCAAGTTATGATTAAAACAAAAACATGAGTTTTGAAAATTTTTGACAGTATCTCCCCTAAAACCCAAACATTTCCTTTATACATAAATTCCTCAAAACCAATCCTAACCCAAAAACATTTTGAAACTTAACCCAAAACAACCTCAAAACTGATCTAAAACCATTTAAAACACTTATATTCCCATTTTGGGTTTTTATCAAACCCAAACACAACATTTATGGGAAGTTAGGGTTAGTTCATACCATAAATTTCTTGATTTCTTCCACTAGCTTGACTCTAGCTTCCTTTGCTTGACTGAACCCAAGATGGAGAGAATCACGCCCAACTTGGCCCACCTCTAAACTCCTTTGTGTTTCTCTTCTCTTTTACCCAAATGAAAGAACTCTCTCATTCTAAAACCAAATTTAGTCTTGAACCACATCCTTCATAAGCACTATGTTTAATCCCCTCACATTTTGCCTATTTCCAATTTTTTTCCATTTTGGCCTTTCTTTTGTCTTTCATTTTCACTCTATTTATCAAATTTCCATTTTGGTATATACACTATTTACGGCTTAATTTCTGTCTCACTGATATTTTACCAATTTAACCTTTAATTTCAGATAATTTCCGGTTTTATCATTTTTTTTGTTCTTAACAATATAAATTCTAAAAAATATAATTTAATCCTATTTTATACCCTTAAACATGCTATAAAACTATTAGGGTATTTTTGGGTACTATATAATTAATAAAGTTAAAAGGTTGAACCTAAACATAACCTTAAATGACTTGTTCATAATTAGATTATATGTTATTCAATTAATAATTGAGTCGTATTTTAATATAAGTTTTTTTCTATCACGATTATTTTTCGTATCATGTTCGGGTTGATCAATGTGATACTTATAATCTAATAGGATACAAACACTACTTGTTAACACAAATTGCCCCTGCATGCTGAAAAATAAGTTAAACAATTTAGACAATTTGTTATGTTTGAATTAGAAATATACTCATTCTTAAAACAAGCAGAAAATTCATGAGAATTATTTTTGAGAATCATTTTTTAAATTACTTTAAGAAATATTATACAAATCCTAATTTGCTTTATTATTTTCTTAATTTTATTTACCAATAAAATAAAATAATGACAGAGTAAACTGCCTCTAATGCGCCAACCTGAAATCATCTTTTTTATGTATTGTGTCTCATGTAACAAATTTGAATGCTTTTACTACTCTGAGTTAAGTATGATGGGTAGATAAAGGATTCCTGGTTAAAGATAATATTTATATTATTAAAAAGTAATACTAATTTCACATATTGACATACAGAGAAAAACACTTTATATTATAATACTTGAATTAAAGACGGTACATTTAATTAAGAAAATTATAAGATATTAATTATTTTTAATTAAAAAATGAAAGTTTCTATTTTGAAATTTGAAAATTTAGGTTGCTATTTTACTTAACAGTACTGGTTGTTCACAATATAAAATAATTATATATTATTTTATTTGATTTGGATTAAACAACTTTTGAAAAACTCAAAATTACAAATTTCACCATCATCAATTTGGTATGAAATAAAAATAACATTTTTGTTTTAAAGGGAAATAACTTTTTGGCCTCGGTACCTAGTGCCTGTAGAGATACTGACCACCAAGGGGTAGAAGTTCCTAAGGTGTAATATAAACACATGAAATTATATATATATATATATATATATGAGTATATAAGATATATATATATATATATATATATATATATTTTTTAATCCAAAAATAAGTTTTTCAAAAAAAAAAAACATGACAAAGGATCACAAATTTTGAATTATTTAATGTGTTTTAACTAAATATTTTTTTATTTTATTTTTGTGGGTACCATGATTTTGGCCCATCATTCTTATTCAGAAGGCCTACATGGATCAAATCCCACATGAGGCCCAAGTATCCTGCTTGAACACGGGCCCCAAGATTCCGGGCTCGTAGTCCGCTGAGCTATTCGATCACATCAAAGCCTTCTAGGGTTTATCGCCTGCACTCCATCTTCTAACCTACTGTCAGTTTTTAAGAAGATAGTCACCAATGATTTTCTAGCTGACTTTTATATAGCCTAAGAACATATCATTCACAAACTACATACATAACCGCCTTAAGATGCATCAAACGAATCTTTCGAAAGCAGATCTGTATGACTTAATATCTGGGTGCGAAAAACTATTGATGCGTAGATAAAGTCACTTTCCTCCTTCCACTCGAGACCAATCACCCACTTTCCAAAAAAAGTGGAGCATCCTCATCCTTCATAAAAAAAGAAGAAGGACAACAAAAAGGTATGTGACAATACTTTGCTAAAAAAATAGACACTGACGCTCTCAATTTCTCTGTCTAACTTAAGCATCGGAGAGCCGACCGACACACCACCGCCAATACCTTATTTGTTCTCAAGGCGTCCCCGCTGCAAGGTCTTCCGACGCATCTCTAAGTGACTCGAGAATCTAAGAGACCAATTAGCTACTACCTGTGGAAACGACTCCAAGCAAGAAGTCTCATCTGCAACGTGCGAGGCTTAGTCGGCTATTAAGCGACCCCTCACACTCTGAAGATTTGATAGTTCCCGCTCACTCATCTGGTTCGTCGGATCCTATCACTATGGCCAACAACCCGTAAATCCATTCCACACCGCCCTTCGCCGGGCTGTGGATATGGAGACAAAGTAGAAGAACAGCTAGACTGACGGTTTAATCAAGCAGAGCCACGCCGACCATCTACAAGAAGAGAACGACCGCTAACCCGCTTGTTTGAAGAAGACGGTGAAAAATGCACGAGGAAGCAGCCATCCTACACCCCCACCAACAATAAAGGTAAGTACCAGTCCCACGGCCACAACGATGGTGCAATGAACGACGAGTTATCCTCCGTAGCTCTCCATTTCCCGATTTGGCACCCCTAAACCCAAAGAACAACGTGGAGGCCGACCAAGAAAGAGGCCCCCACTGCTTCCAAACTGCTCCAATGGCATGCCTTGCCGAGCACGAAGATAACCAGCCAGAGAGTGATTTAATAATGAGCAAGCCCTTAAAATATGCCCATGTGGCATAGTGCTGGAATCAATCATTTCGCTCATGTATCCCACCTCGTGGCTACACGAACCCCGTACATACCTGCATCCACCACTGCCTAGGACCGGCGATTACGATATCCTCCCGGGCTAGCATTTTGGAGTTACCAACCACGTACTTCGCTTATACCACACTGGCATGTATGATGGCTCACTAATTGCACGCACTTACGTTACACTTTAACGCCATGATACTCAACACAGATATCGCATTATGCAAAGTGTTCTCGGCCAGCTTGAAGGGACCCGCCCTGGCTTGGTTCCACAAATTTCGGGGATCTATCAACTAGTTCAGTGAGTTGTGGGCTGCATTTGTTTCCTGGTACTTGTGCTCAGTTCGACATAAGGGAAACATTAGCTCCCTATAAACCATCTTCAAGCGGGAGGACGAGTCCATCTGCGATTTCACTAGAAGATTTGGAGGGGCCGTCCAACAGATTGATTCTTATAGCATGGATTCGGTCCTCCAGAATTTCTGAATGAGCTTTGGGTCGACCACCCTATTCTTCCACTCGTTATCTCTGGATCCACCTACGACGATGGAAGAATTATACAAGCAAGCGGATAAATATTCAACATTGGAGGACAATATCCGGGTAGCCTCCCAAACCGTGATGATCACCGCCCAAAGTAGCAAGGCGACCCCTAAGGGTTAGTCTGAATAAAAGGGGAGCCAGAATAAGAACTAGAAACGCTCTCTAGACCAATCAGAGAGAAATAGGGAACCCTCGCAGTTTACCCCTCTGAACATCTCTTACGACAGACTTCTACCTCTAATCTAGGATCACCCCAACTTCAAATGGCCCACACCCATTCAATCAGATCCCTCACAGCGCAACCAGTCTTTGAGATGTGATTATCACAGAGACCACGGGCATGAGACCAACCGATGTCAAAGCCTGAAATTTATGGTGGAAAAGTTAATCAGGGTCGACCACCTCAAGAGATATATCTGGGAGATGCTTCGCGGAGTTGAGGCCGCCCCTACGGTTGAAAGAATAGCAGCCAACGCGGAGTTCCCGCCTAAACCATGGCCCACCATAAACTATATACTAGCGAATCGGCCGACGACAAGATAGTCTGGGCGCCGGCGAAGAGGTCATGAGGCAAAACACAAATCCCCGTCGTAAACACCATCCATGTCCCGCATGCCAACGCCAGAAAGCAATCCAACCGATCGACGACCTTATCTCCTTTCCCCCTATTAACTCGTTTAGGGTCATAACTCCACACCATGATGCACTTATACTTACTTTATTAACAATTTTAATGTGCAATGCAGTACTCAGACTCCCCGCGCCATACGACCAAGTTATAATCGGGCTCACCTTTAGATAGATGAACATCTCCTTTGATAGGATGAGTTCGACTGGTAGAATCCTAACCGGTTTTAACGGGGCAACCACAGTCACGATGGGTGACATTGCTCTCCCCGTCAAGGTAGGGCCGGTAGTCCAACAGGTCTTATTTTCCATTGTCGAGGACTTGGGCCCATACAATGCCATTGTTGGTCGAGCCTGGCTACATACAATGAAAGTCGTGCCATCGACCTACCACTAAAAGATTAGCTATCTGACCAGTGCCGGGAAGATTGACCCATGAGAAGAACTAGTAGCCCGAAGGAAGGCTACCAAATGTCGGCAAGAGCGTGATAAAATGGAGCTCCTGCTAACCGCCCGTTCCGCATAGCGTAATAGCAAGCATGTGCCGCGCCCAAGCAAGCGGCGAGGACGTGGAGCAATTAGGCCAGAGACCCTCGAATTAATATGCTCGAAGGGCTTCTGATAATCCACATATGTTAGTTCCCTCCTATCCGGTGCGGAGAAGGAACAAATACAACAGGTAATGCTCCGCAATATGGATGTATTCACTTGGACCCACTCAAACATGGCTGGCATTAGTCCCGTACACGCCTCTCATAAACTGAATGTCATCCCCTCGGCCATGCCGGTTAAGTAGAAAGTGAGGTGTAGGAGTCCCGAAATGGAGAGTATCCGGAATGGTTACCTAGACCGCCATTAGGTTATTTAGGAAGAAGTGGATAATCTTTTGAAAGCAAAATTCATCAGGGAGATAAAGTATCTGAAATGGTTAGCCAATGTGGTATGAGTCCCGAAAAAAGGCGAAGATGGAGAGTATGCGTGGGCTACACAGATCTCAACGAGGCATGCCCGAAGATGCCTTTCCTCTACCCCGATAGACTGCATTGTCGACGGCCGACCGCATAGGATGTTGTCAATTTTGATGCCTTCTGATAATACATCACACATGCATCCGCCAGACGTGGAAAAAATAGCATTCATCACCCCGCACGGGTTGTTCTATTACAATGTGATGTCGTTTGGCTTAAAAAATGATGGGGCAACATATTGGAGGTTAGTGACCAAGATGTTCAGGCAGCTACTCGGAAAGGCCATGGAAGTGTACATTGATGATATGTTGGTAAAATCCAAAGACCGCCCGAACCATGCTGAACACCTGCAAGAGACTTTTGAACTCCTAAGGGCATACGGTATAAAGCTTAATCCCTTAAAGTGCTCATTCGAGTCGCATACGATTCTTGCTCTTCATGGCAGACTCGTAGGTAGAAGCCAACCCCTCTCGGCTTAAAGCTATTTTGGAGTCCCCGGCTCCCGCCTCTAGAAAGGGGGTACAACAATGACCGGGCCGGGTCACGCCCTGGGCGATTCATCTCCGTTGGCGCACCGTCTAGCCGTCTCTTTGCTACCTCAAGGTAGCCAACCAGGTCAGGTGGAATGAGGAATGTGATGAAGCCTCACAACTTATCAAACACATTCAGAGAGCCTGCAACCTTGCTAGTCCTCGTCGGGCAAACACTCTTCGTATACTTGACAGTTTTAGATGTCTCAGTGAGTGCTATCCTGTTTAAGGAAGATGAGAATAAAAGCCAGCCGCATTTTTCACAATAAGTCCCAGCCGACCTGGTAAACTCGATACAACCATTCCTGAGCAGTGGCATTAGCCTCCACAGCAAACGATGAAGCCTCGCCCATACTTCCAAGCACACTCCATCACAGGCTAACCGACCTTCCTCTTCTACACCATTCACAAGCCCGACTAGTCTATGAGGATCATTTGACGGACAACTGAATTGAGCGAATCTTCAAGACGGGAGTATATGCCAAGATTGACTAAAAGATGTGTTCGCCGATTTTCAGCGTAAATCACCCAATCCGCAGTGAGTCCGAAAGCAAATGAATCGTGGACCCATAATGTAGATGGGGTATCCTCAAGCAAACCTGAGCCTGCATCTGCTTGCAACTAAAATATCCGATTCGGATAAATTTGAGCAAAGTATCCGTTTAGGCCTTCAACATCCCAACAACGAATTTAATATGAGCTCATCCTAATCGGAATTGAACTAGCAGCTATTGTGTAAGCCCGTACAAATTTTAAAGTTATAAAACAAATATTAATTGCCCATCAAGTTTAGCTCAAGAAATGCTTGAGCATTCGTCGTCCCAAGTTCAAGTCTTAATAAGGGTAATTATTATCTTGAAATTAAAATGTAATAAAAAAACAAATATTAATTACTAATTTAAAATAAATCATTTTGGTTTTAACAACTTTGTATCGACTGTTGTCGAAAAAGAAAACAAACTTATCCACCATCACTAAACACGACATTTCAGAACAAATGTCTGGAATTTCCTGTCAACATCAAACAAATTTATTTTCTATGGAGATCGATAAAAGACTCTAATCAAATTCGATTTTCCGATTTTTCCCGAGCAATGGATATTTTCATTTTTCCTGTTTTTTCCTTTGTTTTTAACCTAAAATCTCAAAATGCTTCATATTTTCTCTGAACCCACCTAAATGCCTGCATGCAATCTCAGCCACTAAACCATTCTACATTACACTTATTATATATAATTCAAACTTTTTTATATTATCTTACATTTATTCTGCTCATAATTCCTACAACCACTTGATTATAATATTTATTTATCATATTTTACATTATAACTTATAACATTTTTTAAATCAAATATTAATTAGTATTTAGTGCTAAGAAAATAATATCATTTAAAAAATTTAAAATTATAATATATATATTTCAATTCTCTATTATCTACATAATATTTATACACAATAAAACAAATAACAATATCTTTTAACATAATAATATCTTAATAATATATTAAATATAAATATATTTAATTTTAATAATTACTAATCCATTTAATTTAATCTACCTTAATTAAGATAATGAATTTACTTATCATCTATATGGTCAAATGAGGAAAATTAACTGAACTTATATTTTTAAAATATCCACCTATATTTTTCTATATTTTCAGAAAATTCAATTACCATATATCCGTATATTTATCGAAGTGATTTCAATTACTTAGCCGACTGAAGTTTCTTGTTTAATAGAATGGTATGGTAATTGCGTTTTCCAGTCCAAGACCCAGTCAACAGAAGCGTTAAGAAAACAAAAATATCTTGCTAAGAGCACAGATATGCCAAAGTCATCGGTCTGTTTTTACCGCCATCGGTGTCAGGCAGAGTCCCAGCAATTGGCCCAAACGGTGTGAGAGTGTGGTTCCTGTTCTGTAGTTGAGAAATTCCAGTCTTCTTCGTTCATGGCGTTGACTCCCTTGTTCTAGATCTCGCCCTTTGCCCCCTTTTCCTCTGATTTCTCAGTAGAGAAAAACATAAGGCTCTGGGAATTTGTTCCCAGCTCGAAAACTGTGCGGGGTTTAGGATCTCGCCATTTTTTTCTGACGGGGATAATCCTGCACTCCTAATGAAGGACATCGATAATCGAGCTTTTGTAAGGTGAGAAGAGATGGTGGACGCAGTCGTTTCTGTGTGCCTGGAGAAGCTCTTTAAAGCTCTTGAAGGGGAGGGCCGCGTTCTGTTGGAATTCAGAGATCAATTCGAAAGATTACGAGATGAGCTGCAGCTCATGCAAAGCTTCCTCAAAGACTCAGAGAAGGCTGAAAAAGAAAAGCGAGACTCTCTGGACGCTGATGAGCAGCTTGCGGGAACTGATCTATGAAGTTGAAGATAAACTCGCCGATAGCCAAATTCAATCGAACGGGAACCAAGACATCTCCGGTGGTTACGGTATGTGTTTCTATCCTCCTAACTTCTGTCAAATATCAACTGGAAAGTGCCTCAGAGAAATCAACGACAAGATCTCTGGGATTAAACAAAATATTTTGTTGTCTCCCTGAGTAATGGCTGCTTCGCCAGTCCTGCCGGTTCCCGGAATTCCTCCACCGAAGATGATGGAGTCTTCCAAAGTCTGACCATTCCAAGTGTTTGGAATCGATGGGGACACCAGGAAGGTAAAGGATTGGCTGCAAGCTATGATGAACCTGCACTGGAGTTGTGGGTATGGGTGGGGTTGGGAAGACCACTCTGGCTCAAATGGTCTTCAATGACAGGGAAATGGAAGCTCGATTTGAGCGGAGGATGTGGGTGTCTGTCAGTAAGACGCTAAACGAGAAACAAATTCTGAAAAGCATGTTGAGGACCTTGTGGGATACGAATGTCGGAGCGATTGTGGGAGTTGTTGAGGAAAATCAACCAATGGTCTCCTGGCAAGAAGTTTTTGCTTGTTTCGTGGATGATGTTTAGAGAAAGAAAAGACTTGGTGGCACCACGATGGATTGCCTAGTGAAATGGGGAGTAGTGGCTATCATCATCATAAGAAATCATGTCTAAAATGATGGGAGTGGGAAGAATCAAGAACTCATTGGCCCAAAACCTCAGTAAAATGACAGTTGGTTGCTCTTCTCCAGTGTAGCATTTGTTGGTGGCTAGAGGAATTTGTACCGACCTGAACTGAGAGCATCGAAGGAGATTGTACAGAATGCGGCGGGCCTCCCGTTGGCGATTAAGGCCGCAGGAGAATGATGCTTATCAAGAAACCGCATTATCATGATTGAGTGTTAGAATGCAAGATCATTTCGATTGAACAGTGGAAGGATGATCTGTGAAGGCTTCAATCGGATTGAGTTACGAGGTCCCTGCCCACTCTCAAATCATGCTTCCTCTGTTTATCTCTTTATCCAGAGGACTGCGAAATCACCAAAGAGCAACTGATTCATTGGTGGATTGGAGAGGGTTTTGTCCCGCAGAGAAGAGGCAGATTATCGACCGAGGCCGGGGAAGATTGTTTCCTGTATTTAATAAATCGGTGCGATAGAAGTGGTTGAGCAAGAGTTAACGGAGCAATTCAAACCTGCAAAAATTCAATGATATGTTCGGGATTTAGTGATCGAGAAGGCGGAAGTATTAGTTTTCTTTCTATAGTCAAACAGCATATTTGCTCATTTGGGAATCAGCATGATTTGACAGAAAGTGTCTTGATAAATCACAGAAGTCTGAGCATTGTTGTCAATAATCAAGACTATAAAGTGAAATAAAATTTATTTCCAAGTATGTAAAAAGTTGTGTACAGATATTCCTTGTTAAGTTCTAGATGAAAGTTCCAAACCATTCTGATAAGCGCTAATCAGGTTTATTGGATCAATTGATTATCTCCAGCACTGCACTTTTCAGCTTCTGAGCAACACACATCCATTGACAGAGGTTCCAGCTGCACTAGAGAAGCTCCATGCCCTCCAGGTGTTTCATCGCTACGCAGAACTTAAGATGCCCTTATGTTACTACTTTGCATAAGCTCACAGTGTTAGACGTAAGTCATTGTGGGTCGCTTCTGATACTTCGGCTCAAAGGGCTGTGGAAGCTTGTGTAAACCTTTCAAGAGTTGTTAATAAACCTTCAAAATCGGATCAATTGGAAGGTTGTCGGATTGCTGAGTTGAGGTCTGACCATGATAAGGGTCTGGGCTTACAGCTAACCAAGGGTGATGATTGGAGACGATGACGACGATGTATTGGTGGGTCTCAATGGATCAATATTTGAATGATTATTGTTTTGACAGTCATGGCGATGACTTGAAACAAATGGATAACCACCTCCTCGACAGCCTATGAGCTGTCTCTCAGGTTTTTTCCAGAAAGATGAGTTTCCACACTGGCTAAACCCTTTTCACTCCTTATGTTAGCATTCTTTCAATCTCTCAGGAAACCTTAAGCAAAACATGAGCCAACGTTTTAGTGACAGACACCTAAAGATCGAAGGGTTAATGTTGGAATCACTGTCGGATTTAGGAATGGAATGGTCTAAGGTGCAGCAAGTGATGCCGAGACTCAGAATTGTGCATGCTAGTTGGTGCCCAGATTTGGAGTTGTTTCCGATTGAAGATTTTGGATTCAAAGGTGGAGTATGGAAGAAGGGAGATCGCCCATGCTAGAGAACCCCAATCAGTCTTATTCTCTGTTGTACCATGCCTTTTGGTTCGAGTTTCACTTATTGAAGTTTGATCATTCCTTGGGTAAAAATGCTTGTATTTTAGTATAGGTTCTCAGAAATTTTGAGAAATTCATCATTGTTTTTTTGTTTTTACGTTTTAGCAATATAAATAAATGAATACTAGTTTGTTTGGAATTATGATTTTATTGTATTACATTGGTTTTTACAAATGAATGTATTAAAAGCTTAAACTTGTTGGAATTCGGTTTATTACAAAGCTTCATCACCTACCGTTAAACCAAACTCTAAAACCATATTAAACAATCCACTCTCCCAATAGTTAAAACTTGTTGGATTTGTTTTAATATGAATATCACAAAATGAAATAATCTTTATTTAAAATTCTTATTTTATTTTATTAATTACTGAAGGTGAAGAATTTTATTGAAAAGAAATTTAACATTGATTAAGAGAAGATCTTATTGTCGCAGTATAGTTCCATGAATGGATAAAAATAGGTAAAATCTTATAATTTATTGTCCCAAGAAATATACATATGTTAAAAGAAATATATTTATAAAATATTTTTGTTCTTCTACATGACACAACATGATATATATATATCCTACCAGAATTCCAATTTTTTATATTCAAATTGAATAGTCCACATGATTAACGAGCGCTTCACTGAGGGGCTTTAAAATAGGAAATGAATTATAAAAATATTAAGCTTTAAAAAAATTCAAATTGAATACATTTAAATATAAATATGATTATTTGGATACTAACATTCTTCACCCATTGTTCTTTTATGTGGAATTTTTATCATTTTGATAAAAAGGTAAAATACAAAATTTGGACCACTTTTGAAAACTTACACTTGGAGTCTTTGGAGTCTTTTTCACAAGAGAAATTATATTTACACCCCAATAATTTCTATATAAATTTATTGTATAGATTTTCAGAAAACTGAGCACAAGGATAATGCCAGACAGAGAATTTCGTACAGAATAATTTCTTTCACAAGAATATCAATTTTTTATTATTTCTTTAGAAAACTGTTCGAAAATAATTAAAATTACAATATTTTTAAAATTTTATGTAAAATTCATTTTTCAATAAAATTAATTTTGGCCAATATTTTCTTTTTAAAAATTTTAATTGAAAACGCTATCTAAAAGATATTTGATATTTCTTTCCTCATCGTTTCTGCTTTCTCTCCTGTTTCTTCTCATTTTCCCCAAATTGATTAAAGTTCAAACACAAACCTGTTCGCACTCCCACTCCTTTTTGTCTACCAATCTCTGTCTAAACCCAACTCACTTACGTGGTTCCATTTGTGTTCATCACATCACAAGTGATCGGAAGGTTTTCAGAGTTTTCTTACATTTGTAATCTGAATTCCACTCTTGTTGCTGGCGGCGATCTCTCCGATAGTCTTGCAGGTGACTAAATGCCGCTCTTTTCCCTCCATCTCTCTGTCCCTTTTTTTTTTTTTTTTGCTTTGTTTGAAAATTGCAGTGTGTGCTTAGTGTGGGTTGCGCTTTTCTCCTGCGGGGTGATCCTCTCCTGCCGCGGTAAAACCAGGATCGAAATCGATGGCGGCTTGGCCCTGCCTCCCGTTCTATGGCTACAAAAATGGTTTAAAGAAAATATATTTTCGGAATGCACATCTTTTGGGAAGGTGTAAAAATGCCGATCCAATTGAGCTATGCTTGTGCTTCTTCAATTTTTTTTAGAACCTTAAACATTGGTTTATGATCTGTCGTGGAGTTATCTTTTGTTGATTAGTCGAATCTACATTAAATTTCATGACATTTCTCTCTTCTGGGGGTTTTTCAATTTAGTTTCCCATTGCTTGTTTATTTCCTTGTTTTAGTTCCTTACTAGTTGGGGTTTTTATTAATTGTAGGAGATAGATCCATATGTTTCTACCGTATAGATTATGTATGTTCATAAGTATGTTAATTTTTTTCTTGTTTTTCAATTGAGTGATCAGTCAATGCGGGGAAACCCCTTATGGGATGGTTTAAAACAGAAAACGACACATACTAAGTGGACTTTGGTGGGTATTAAGAAATACACTATTCCATATTTGTTTGCAAGTACTTGGCTAATCCAGTTTTTTCCTTGGTTTGGCAAATTAATGCTGGTTGCTCCCCACTCAGTGCAATCGAGCCAGCTTGAGTCGCAGATAGTGCGCCGTTTCTGCCTCTGCTTTCAAAGGAGCAGGGGCTCCTGAGCCTATTTAGGAGCCGTACTTGAGCCAGCTCAGGGTGCTCGGCTCTGGCCGCTTAACCCATCGGTACCTCAAACGACAAGCTCTCTGCCAACTATTAACTTAATAAACGAGTTCGAGCGAGTTTCAACTAGTCGAATCGAGTACTCGCGAGTAGCTTGGCTTCTTATTATACTCCTATTTAAACAAAATGTCTATCTAAAATAGCCAACATACAACTAAATTAAAAAGATAAGACAATAAAAGTTCTATTAACTTGATTGAAGTTCAAGAGTTTAAATATTCATCATGTTCATTTGTAGGAAAAAATTGTTGTGCATCAAGTCTTCTCCATGTTCACGAGACTGTTCACTAGCTTGTCAACGAGCCTGTTCACTAGTCTGGTTAACGAGCTTGCTCACGAACCTATTCACGAGCCTATTCATGAACTTGTTTACGAGCTGACGAGTTGAGTTTGAGGGTGCTTGGGCTCGGCTCGTTTAACTTACGAGCCTCAAAATGATGTTCGGGCTCGACTTGTTTAACTTAATAAACGAAATGAAAGGAAGCTTCTAATGAGCCAAAGTCGAGCAAACAAGGAGGTCTTGGCCATGAGAGCTCTACTTCCCACCAAACCCACTCAGCCTCTGGGGAATTCAAAGTGGTTCGATGAAAATCATTATTTCTCCCGCATAAGAAATTATTAGCAACATCCATTGTTTCAACTTTGGTTTCCTAAACAAGATTTTGTTCCATTATCAAACAAATTTAGTTTCCTAAACAAGATAGATTTTTGTTTCATTAACTATAAGCTTTTAGATGATGCTCTATTAGTCGGTGGCCTTATTACGAGCTCTGCCCTTGAATTTAGTTCAAGAATGGTGCATATGATTTTTATTTTTTTTTCCCTTTTCCTTTTGAACTAAGGTCATCAAGCAGCAAGAGTATGTTCTAATCTTCATTGTGCTTTAATTTCTCACAGAAAAAATGGATCCTGATTCAGTTAAAACAACCTTGTCCAATTTAGCATTTGGAAATGTGATGGCAGCAGCTGCTCGAGATTATCAAAAAGTATGTACCTCATTTATTTTCTTCTTTCTTTCATGTAAGAGCGGTTTCTTCTCTGGCTCTCAGTTTGCTACAATATGAGACTTTTCACTGAAAGGCATTGATGTAGACTTGATCTTGGTATTCCTTGCTTCTTGGTATTGAGCAGCAAAATGAAACTGGATTTTAGTATCCCATGATATTTGTTTCCAGAAAAGCACATGCATGAGTAAGAAGGCAATGTAGACCTTTATTTTATCTGAATAGTGATAAAAATTGAAACTTCTTATCATTTTTTGGGCAAGGGGTCCAATTTGTGCCTGGATGTTTAATGGGGATGGCGTTTTCTCCACAAAATCTGGTCCAGTTAAGGATGCTTAGCTAGTTAGATTCATTCGATGTGCATGTGCTTGCAATCACGTCCAAAATAACATGTCTGTATTCAGTAGAAGGATTGGTTTAATGTTTTTGAATGTTGTTATCATAATAAAATGATGACTTTCAAGTGTGTTTGGAGAATTTAGCACATGCAGCCCACGAACATCAAACCAATTTTTTTGGGCAATGCACAGTAGCTATCCCACAACATGATTTACATTGCGTATGTTCAGAGATTTGATAGGAAGAATACCTATCAAAAAAAGAAAAAGATTTGGTAGGAAGAATTTCTCTTTCTTTAGGAATAGAACTAGAATGCTTTAATGTTATGTAGTTTTTTCCCATGGAAACTGAATGATGTAACATTGTACTTAAAGAGGGGTGGACTGTGTTACCTGTTGGGACCACCTTTCAACATCACGTCTCATAAGTAGGGCTATATTTCTTCCCTCTAATGTTTTGATTTTTAACTTTGCTCGAGGGGGAGGGAACAGGGACTGGAAAGTGCTTGGTGAACTGAAATAGTTTACATTCCATGGATATTGCAACAATGGCATGTTTGTTGTCCATAATAAGAGGATTAAAACAATATGTTAATCTCTTTATCCTCCTGACGAGTGCTTCAGAGGAAATAAATATAACAGAATAATGGTGAAGGTGGAAAGACTTCCTTGTAATTCATGAACATTAACATGACAACATATTGTTCTGGTTTGCAGGAAGTGCTAGCTCAGCAGAAGGCACAGCCTTCCAGTTCAACCAATGAAGAGATTGATCTTGATGAGTTAATGGATGTATGTGGATAATGCACTAGTGCAATTTTCTTTTAATGCACCATGTCTTTTAATAATCCATTTGCTCGGGTGATATCAGGATCCCGAGCTGGAAAATTGCATGCAGATAGGATTGCAGCTCTTAAGGTTAGAACTAACTTGCAATGAACCTGTCTCTAAATACACGATAATGTGGTAACATTTTGAGAATGGTTAAATATTTACCTTGATTTGATTTGAACAGAGTAGTTTGAGAAGCGACAGGCTCAAGAATCAAGCAGATGGAGAATACAGGGAGATAACTGAGGGGGACTTCTTGGGTGAAGTCACGGGAGTGAAAAAGTAATTTGCCACTTCTACCATCAGGAGTTTTACCGGTGCAAGTAAGGATTTGCTTCATACTCTCACACACTCTTCATTCACATGTATAGAAGGAAGGGTATTGAGAATTGAATATAAGTATGTCCCAGCTCTTAGTGTGCTTTTTCCACTCTCTCTCACACCCACTTTAATGCACATACCTAGAAGGAAGTATCTTGAGTGGTTGGATATGAGTGTCCCAGATTTTGTTGTTTGCAATATGAGGTTAAATATTTTCTGAAATGAGTTAAAATTTTGCTTGGAGAAGTATGTCTTAGTTTTTCTCTGAACATCAGGAAAGGTTAGCATAAACATGACATATTACACAGATTTATTTCTATCTTTGGCGGCAGCCTTTCATAAGCAAATGGTTAGAATCAGTTTCTGACCCTACATTGATGTTAAACCTCTCGCATCTGTGAGCACACTTTAATATGCCGTTCTTGGAGGTACTTCTTGAACCTCTGTTTCTACAGGATGCATGTATTTGCAGATTAATATTTGTCTTATTGATTGATCTTTCTAGATAATGATAAGACTGAACCCTACCAAAGCATATGGATACCATGTTCATCAAGTTGGATGCAGAGGTCTGTTTTCTTTTAACTCTTTTGTTCTTGCACAGAGTAGAACTGGGGAAAATAAGATCTCATTGTTAAAAATGAAATGCAGAATGCACCCTTCTTTGTCACCAAACTAGGAATCAAAACTTTGCCTTGTGTCATCTTCTTCAGAATAATTTCTGGTACCTTCATTAGTTCATTTTATATTTTATGCTTCTCTTTGTTATTTTGCAGTGCTATATCAGTAATATGAACTTCATTTGTCCCAATAGACAAGAAATTTTGGGATCTCATTAGTACCCTCTACCTCCAGTAGTAAAATTTCAGGGTTTGCCTTGTTGCAAACGGGGAAAAATGATGCACACTTATACAGACTAAGCTTAGAAAACTCAAGCAGGAAATCAGTCTGAAATTATATGCCAAGTGCACTGCATATGTTCTGACTTATTTGTTTTTTTTTTGATAGATTGTCGACTATTTCATGTTTGGTTTAAAGATTAACTTCTGATGTATACATCCTCTTTCAGCAAAGGATTGTGTAGATAGGTTGGTTGGGTTTCAGACTAGATGAAAAGGATGATTTCTCCAATGTGGACACTAGAGATTCTACTAGTAAAGAAAGGTAAAAACTCTTATCCAGTCTAATTTGCTATATCTACTGGCCACCGGGAAGTGCTGGCTCAAAACCATTATTTTACAGGTATAATTAGTGAGAAGAAAAAATGATGAAAGAAGAGAAGATCGGCAATATCTGGAGCAGATTTTAACGCAGTAGATCATCTGTAATCCAGATTCTGGATTCAGACTGAAAATGACTTAGTTAACTGAGGATGTCAATTGACTGTGAGTTGCTTTGAACGCTTATTTAGTGTGATGCTGGCTCTATAGCCAGTGAATTAAACCAATAAAACATCTGAATCAATGATGGTATTTTGGGAGAGAGGAAATGCGAGGATGTTCCTGACCTCCTTAGGATATGCCAAAGGTTGTTGTAGATTATCATCATTTTTACTTAAACTTGTACTGACTGCGTATACTTGGGAGTAATTGAGATAGTGAGATAAAGTCAGTATACTTGAATAGCAGAAAACTAGTGTCCTTGGCCTACTTGAGTCAGTGGAAGCTAGTAATATATTGAAAACAGAAAAAGCAAACAAATGCATCCTGTAATCAAACCCAAGTGCCAAATCTCTCATAGGTGGTTCAGAATTTATAAAATTTAGAAGGCTACTTATGGCGAATGGAAGTTACAGAATATCAGGCTGCACGGAAACAACTTGCACAGAGTCTAGGTCCGTCCTCCAAAATAGGTCGCTGAATATGATTCTGGCGATTAACCTCGGGAAGACGGTTAAATTATATATTTATATGTATAATATTTAAGAAGGTTGAAGTTGTATTCATAATTTCTAATTATGAATAACCCATCGTGCCTAGCTAAGTGGTAGGGTGTTTATCCTTTCAAACAGGGAAGGGCAAGGAGGAGATAGTCTGCATTAGACAGCTTATCTAAAACTATAATAACAAAAAATTATGAATAATAAATCACAATTTTTATTTTATGGTATGTAACTGCAAATATAATGCCTAGATGTAAGATTTAACACTCAGACCTTTGCTGCGGTTCAGTAGTTCTCAACAATGATAAGGGAGGGAGAATGGGAAGATGGATTCATGGTTCGGATCGGCTGCAACACAATAGATGTCATGGGATGGAGAATGGAGTTACAACTTACAAGACCCATTGTTGAAGCAACTCATATGTCTATAGATGGATCAAAAGGAGGTGGAGGAACCAGTGACCTCTCATGCAAATGTGATCTCGAAGTGTAAGGAATGGGTATAAAAAGGCCTGATGTTTAACATCAGCACATTCATAAGGAAGGAAATATGGTTGCGGACAAGTTGGCCATGCTTGCCCTTGAAGTCTCACAATAGCAATCTCGGTGCTAGAAAATAAGTTGAGGGAGTAAAAACACTAAGTGTCTGCGGTAGAACCTAGAAAGTACTAATGAAAAATATTATAAATATATCATAATTTTCTTTATCATTTAAAAAATAGTTAAAATCAAATATAATAGAAATTCTTCAAAATTTTAGATATTTTTAAGTTTATTAGTTCTTATATAATAGAGAGAAATAAATAAAGAGATATTTAGTTAAAAGAGACAAAATACTAGAGAATTTGCAAATCTAACCCCCCTCTCTTGTTTTTGGAGAAAAATAACTCTTTCAAGACTATTTGCCCTCCTCTCCCTTCTTTATTTTCATAATGAGTTTAGTCTCTTTTGTTTCCCTCTCATTTTCATAACTTACCCATTCTCTTTTGTTTATCTTCCATTCGTCCCTCCCTTCTTTCTCTCAAGTCAGCCCTAGTTTTCCGACGACAAGCAAATATGATCATCCCATCATATCCGCTCTCTCCTTGCATTCAAACCCTAACCCAAAGTAATATTTTTTGAGATTTGGAAGTTGAAGGTAATTTGCTTCTTTCATATTTCAAGTTGGAATTCTTATAGTTTATTTGTTTTTCCCTTTTGAATCAAATAAAAATTTGTTCCAATGATGATGTTGTATGTATTTTTGATCGTGATAGATGTTTGTTTGAGAAGTGTTTGTTTTTCGTTTCAATGATTCAACTTACCCTGAAATTTTAGCATCTTAATGATGCATTCAAAGTTGTTTAAAACAAAACCTTAGAGAAACTCAAAAATTATTTGAAGAAACTTAAGTTCGAGAATTGAACTACTACATTTCTTCTAAAAAGTTTCACTTTACCTGCAAACGCAAAGATGCAAACATACAAGAAGTAAGAAAATGTAGTTTGCATGTAGTTTGTCTCAAGCAAGCACAAGATTCTAAATAGAAAAATTGATGAACATGTATTGAATTACAAGAGATACAATGGTAACAAGAAATATATAATTGTTTTCTAAATCGAATTGAATCCTCCTTCAAAAATCTACATAAGTTACAATTTCACAAAATGAAGAAAAAAACATTGAAGAACAAGTGTGGTTATTATAAGTAATTAAAGTGGCAAATAGTTTTGATTTGATTTGGATTTGCTTCAAAATAACATTTCGAATCCTGATTTGATTGTTGCATTGAGCTGATACAGCCGTTTGACTAATAAGACTACACATTTTTCAGTTGAGGCACTAGTAATAATGAATAGTTGAATTGTTTCAGACTTCATCAGTCGAACAACCACCGCTGAGAACAAGGTGCGGTTATTCATTCATAGCTTAGGTTCTCAAATTGAAAGAAAAAGAAAGATTCAATATTCATGTCAAGTTGCCCCTTTAGTGCTTATAATCAAGCTGAGAAATGAAGTCTTATCAATCAAAAGCAACACATCAAACCATTCTATCTCAAGCACCAACCGTCAAGTGAGTATCGAATTCATTTGAATGCACTGCTGATTGTGTTCAATTTCTTTAAGACAAGATATCAGATTTCGTGGTCATGATGAATCAAAATTCTAGCAATCATGAAACTTTCAGCTTCAAGATTTCTCAAGTATCATAATCGGATATTAAAGAGGGTTACTTTAACAAATGCTCCTAGAAATTTGAAATTACAGTATCTCAAATTCGTAAAGACATTGTTAGAAAGTATTGCACTGAGACCTTAAATGTTATTGTCAAAGATCTTGAAAATGCAATTTTCTTTATTTTAGTTGATGAATCTCGTGATCTTTCAGGAAAATAGCAAATGGCTGTTGTATTACGATATGTGGGTGAAAAAGGACATGTAATTAAGCGTTTTATTAGTATTGAGCATGTTGCTTGTACCGTTGCTCTTTCACTTAAGGTAGCTATTGATGGTTTATTTTCTAGACATCGATTAAGTACGTCTAGGTTGTGTGGACAGGGTTATGATGGGGCAAGTAATATGCAAAGAGAGTTCAATGGTCTTAAGACACTTATTCTGAAAGAGAATGAGTATGTCTTTTATGTCCATTGTTTTGCTCATCAACTTCAGTTAGCTCTTGTGGTTGTGGCAAAAAATCATATTCAAATTGCTTCTCTATTAAGTGTGGTTACTAATGTGGATTCAAATTGCTTCTCTATTCAGTGTGGTTACTAATGTGGTTAATGTTGTTGGTGCTTTATCCAAACGTTGTGATATCCTTCATGATAAGCAATTTGTAGTGGTTAGTAAATCTCTCAAACATGGTGAGCTTTCTAGTGGACAAGGATTAAACCAAGAAACCACTCTTAAACGTGTCAGGATACACGCTTGAATTACATTATGGTACTTTATCAAATTGATTTACATGCTCATACGCGACAAGATTGAGATTATCAGTAGTAGGATGGTTCAATTTCGTAGCAAAGATATGAAGCAACCAACTTTGTCGAGTCAATGCAATCATTCAACTTTGTCTTTAGTTTACATTTGATGAGAACTATATTGCGAATCACAAATGAATTATCACAAGCATTACAGAGGAAGTGTGACACCCCTATCCTGTGGGTCCCGTTGACCACCCGTTAACCTGTGGAATTCTTGTGGATTTCAGGTTATCCGATACCACATGGTTGTGTCCCATTTATCTGGATCCATATTTCCACAAAAAATCGGGCAGTAGTCTTCTTTGTTCGGGGAGCTCTATTAACATACAACCTTTATAACAGTAATCCATAAGAGTTTATTTCAATACTTTATACTAAATATATATTTAAACTAGCTTGTTCTAATAACATAGTTTACCCGCACCACCTCAATACGTCCTTTACTGATCCATTCATTCATATATTTAAATTAAAAATATGAAATTTAATAGTTAATGATAATCCATAAGAGTTCGACATGCACTCTCTACCATAATTACATACCCGACTATTTATACAATAGTCCAAAAGAATTTAATTACAAATTTTTACATACATCAAGGCCATTGTGTCTAATCTTCTTTTCATAATCACTACTCTTCTGCTACGACTCCCTGTACACCCCCTGTTCCTGAAAGGGGGTCCCACAATGGGGTGAGCAATGTCTAATAGAAAAATTCTTCTACAAGGGCTACTCACCGCTTAAATGCACATGAAATGGCGCACATAACACATCAAACCATAATCCATATAAATAATGCAATCCTATATGAAATGTTCCGTGTCATGCATGAGATGAGACTCCTCATGCCCACAACCCGAGTTCCGACCGACTCCCTCACACATGCAATGTCAAGTGTGAAAAACCAGTCATTGGTGTTTCACCCAATGACTTAAACCATTGGACAACCCTCCATATTTTAAATTTATCAAATCCCGTGTGTTTATTTGGGTTGCGAATTTTCGGGGTCTCACCGCAGGCTTCGCAACGCCTTCCGACACTTTTGCGAACTTTCATTGCTGGATCCATATGTCTGACCAAGAATAAAATTTGGGTCTTTCACCCTGGGGGGGGGGGATCTACCCCATCTTGCTTCACCCAAACACACGTGATTTATTATTATTATTATTTTATACAACCGTCAGTCTCGATTTTGGACGTTGTCCCATTTCCGAGCTCACCACTCATTCACCAAGAATGGTGAATACATTGGCCATTCACCTACACTCGACTCGACGCGACAAGGACCGCGCATATTGCACGCATGATGCCAATGCATTTTCCTTCATGTTATATGTATATACGAAAGTGCTACATGAAACATTAATACACCATGGACAATTATAATTTTACATATAATTTACATCCATGCAATCCACGTTAATACATCAAATAACATATATTAATATGATTTTTACACACAAAAACATGTTATTTAATATTTTACAACACAACACACAAATGACCCAAATTGACCCATAAAACAGGCACCTCTTGTCCTTTCACTCGTCATCTCACCGACTATCGATAAAGAAGACACAATTCACAAAACTCACACCGCCCCTGGTGATCAAAACCAAACCCCTAACTTAGTCCGGGAATCGGCTCGAAAGCAACTCAAATTTTAGTCCGGATCAGTTCAAAACAACCTCGAAAATTGCCAAGACTGCCCAAAACAATCTCAAATTCAACTCCGATCGGTCTCGAAAATAGTCTAAAAATTCCTACACTACCAAAAAATCGGGACTGAAATTTACGCCTTCACGACCTCTAAGCCAACTTCGCCTGCCATTAAATGACCTTTAGGCTGAAATAACACAAGTAGAAATTTCCACTGCGGAGCTCTGACTAAACCCAAGATTTTGGTACCCATGCTTAGCTATCGGCGTGGACTGACTCTTTCCTTCTCCGACGAAACCTACTGGCTCGATTCGTGAGATCTTAAAGAGAAGAAAAGAAAGAAAATAAATAAATTCCCTCTCTCTCTCTCTAACGCCTCCCACACCCGACGCCACCTCATTTTTCGATTTCGTTTTTATCTTTGTTTTTTTCGCTTTTAATTTTTTATATTATTATTATATGAATACATGGCTCATATTGCCTCATTCGGGTCCTGCTTCTTCCCTAATAATTTATTTCTTTTCAAATAATTTTATTTTAAATGAACTTAATTTTAAGCCATTTCTTACTTCCAAGATTTAAAAATTCGTCCTCGAAGTCATCGACGCATCATCATCCGTAAAATCAGAATATTCCATTTGTCTCAAAATTCGACAAACTTTCCGATCACTAGATTTCGCGAGACAGTAACGCCGCAAATCTGCTTTTGCCATTCGAGATCTAGAGAATTTTCTTGCAGTTTCCCCAACCATTACTACACTTATTATTCTTATTACATCTTGTCATTTTTGAAAATTTCAATTTTCCTGGTTTTACATTCTTCCTCTAATGTAATTTCATTCCTCGAAATTACACATACTAGCACACATAAACACATGCATATGCAAGAATATTCTACGCCAAATATCAGACCACACCTTCGTCCTCAACAAGAAAGGATAGGTGGCCCGTGAGATCGTGTCCCTCGCGCTCCCATGTTGCTTCCTCTCCACTTCTGTTATCACAACACTTTTTACTAATCGCATTACCAAGGCCGCAAAACCTTATCCCGACTATCTAAGATACACATTGGTCCCTCCTTGAAGTTCCCATAAGTGTCAACAGTAATCTCTCCCCAATCCACTACATGAGTCGGATCTCGCGTATATTTTCGAGCATGAGACGTGGAACACTCCAGCGACACTGACACCTGTGGTGGCTGCTAATCATATGCACTTCCAGGCCCACCTCTCGAAAGGCACCTCGAAGGACCCAATATTCCCGCCGCTAAATTTTCCCTCGCTACCGAACCGACAACTCCTCTCTAGGCATCACCTTCAAGAAGACGGATCACCCACCAAACTCTGTGAGGTCGACGCTGGCTCACTGGGCGTAGCTCTTCCATTCATTGAAATGTAAGAAGGCGTCGTATCAAACACACCTTCTCCGAGGTGTCTCTAATTAGATCCGACGGTGATGGAACTCTCTCCCACCTTGTCCAACAAATCGAGGATCGACATGCCTCCCCATATAAGGCCCCAGGTGCCATCCGAATACTGGCCTCGATAATCGCTGGCTGCACGAATTCCACCTGGGCGGTAAACGTTCTCCCAACTACTCCGAGATCTAGGACACATGCACGCAACATGTCCTCTCTGACTAACCATCTGTCTAAGGATGAAATGTTGTGCTCATCGGGAATCGTGGTTCCCATGGCCTGAAACTCTTCCAAAAGTGTGCCAGAACTGGGATCCCCGGTCCGATACGATGTAGACTCAGATCACGTGAACTGAACAACTTCATAAATATACAACTACGAATCTCTCCAAAGGTGAAAGTCATCCAGACCGCGAGCAGGCCAATTTAAGAGTCGGGTCCACTATAACCCATACCCATCATGCCCACTGCGGTCCATGGCGCAAATATAAAATCCATTGTGACATGCTCCCACTTCCACTTAGCTACCTCTATGGTCGAGTAGACGGTCGGGCTTCCTCGGTGCTCACTTTTACCTATCGACACGTGAGGCAACATCAACCAAAATATCCAACGCTGTTTCATCCCGCTTCAATACCGACGGCGATTTGCACATCTTCGTACACCCGGATGCAATAAAAACGAGCAATAACCTCAGGAACTTTCTCTCGTGATCAATCCATCGGGGAACCACAACCCGTCCCTATACCGAACACTACCATTCAGGATGACCCACCTTCGCCACCAGAGCCGACAAGATCGATCCCCGATGGATGATATCTCACGCCCCGCCCCCGGGACTCAATCAATTCTACTTAATAGGGATGACGTAGATACCAAACTCCCTAGCACTCCCCGAGCCTGGACACGTATCGCGTGTTCTCAAATCATTCCATACCCGAGCATTCGCCACCCGAAGCTAATAGCCAAGACTCCCCGTGACTTTTGACTAAGTGCATCAACCACTACATTTGCCTTAATAGGATGGTAATGCAAAGTGAAGTCAAAATCCTCCAGATACTCCATCCATCTCATTACCATGTAGGTCCCATCGTAAAGATATACCTCGACTCAGGGTTTGAAAATACCTCAACCAAGCCAATTATGTTGCATAAGTGGCGCCAAATCTTTAAGGCAAAGACTATGGCCACCAACTTTGAATCATGTGTAGGGTAATTCTGCTCATGATCCTTTAGCCGTCTGGAATCATAAGCCACAACCCTCCCGGATTGCATCAAGACACATCTCAGTCTATCCCTAGAGGCATCACAGTACACCGTGTACCTCTTTCCTTGTTCCGGGACTACAACTTGCCTTCTCAATTCCTAGAATGCCTTCTCACACAGGTCATCCCACTTTTATTTTTATTTTATTTTTTGTTACCTCTTTCCTAGTAAATAGAACCGGAGTGCTCTAAGGTGAAGTGCTCTGGCCTAGGGAAAACCCTCATTCAAATACCTCAAGAATGACCTGAAGTTCCCGCAACCCACTCAGCCATCCCATGACGAAATATAGAAATGGGCGATGTACCGTGGTGTAACTCCAATGATAAAGTCCACATCCCGCTGAGGTAATCCCTGTGAACTCCATCCGGGAAAACATCCCCATACTCACAAACAACCCGGGCACATCCGAATTCCCATTCAACCCTGGTCCCTCCCACGGGTAAGGCTCATGAATTTCAACCATCAACTCCAAAGCCCACCCATCCAGTCATGTTCAAAAACCATGCCTCCTTCCTTTTGAAACGTGAATACAATAATATCCCTGCGGTGTAGGATGGTGAACCCACCCACGAACATCACAATCAATGACGACTTGATGGTCGTTAACCACCCATCCTAAGGATGACCTCAACCCGACATGTCCATGATCCTCAGTCCACAAAGGAGTAGAATCCCTGGCGATCAATTCAATCCCGACATATCTGATCGACACTCACCCTAGTTCCTAGGGGAGAATTCACATACAACGGATTTCCCAAGTTTTCAACCTCTAAGCCCAAACTTTTCTCACATTATGCAGCAATATCTAAGCCCATACTTTTCACACATTATGCAGCAATAAACATGAATATGATGCAAATTAATTTTAAACAACACTCAGGAGTTTTAAACGCACTTCGTGATATAAGACCGATCTAATAAGCTCAATCCGCTGCATCACAACGTAGAAACGCCCCGGTCCTCAAGTACCGACCGGAAGTCTTCAGGCTCGACCGACTCCATACCTCGCCTCTGGCTCATCCGTGTAGCCGGCGCCCAGGCAAAGACTCGACCGATATCGTATCTCTAGCCCGCACTAGGTGAGAAGGAACAAACTGTGTTCGCACCTGTCCCACTGATGACTAGGACTGCGCTGTCCCACAACTCTGGGATCCCTACCTTTGTGGACAATCCCTTCTCATGTGCCTAAGCTGATGGCAATAGAAGCATGTCATCGGCCCTGACTGGCCCTGTACTGGGCACTCGTGGGATAGAAGTCCTCTGTCTCTCTCCCAAACTCGAAGAAGGCTGATCCTCCTTCCTCTTCCCACCCCAAGACGATCCCGACGCCCTGCATCCTCCATCTCTTCATGTCAGAGTCATTCCGACCATGGAGTCCATGTCCTATAGGCGGAGGCCCACAATCTTACCCCGAATGGACAACTTTAGTCCATTATCAAATTCTCCTGACCTTGGCCATGTCTATGGCCACATAGTCATCACCAAAACGTGCCAACTAGGTGAATCTGGCCACGTACTCCATCACTGTCATCGTTCCTTACTTCAGCTCTAGGAACTCTTAGGCCTTTGCATATCTAGTAGTGGCCGGAAAATACTTGCTCATAAAGAGCCCATGGAACTCGCTGTCATTGCCTTCTAAGTCCCTGTAGGTCTTAACCCATTCCACCACACTGGGACTCACCTCTACCTAACGCAGCCAAATGATTCGCCGCACTGAGGTAATATCCATACTTCCAATACCTTCTCAATTTGTCGGACCAATGGTCTCGCACTACTCCGATCCCCTCCTATTGTGAACGCCTGAGGATGATGTGGATTTAAACTTTAGATGTTACTCGGACCTCCCGACTACTCAAACGTGACTAGCCTGCGGCAATGGCAAGAAACAGAACCCTACCACCTCAAAGAAAGGTTTGTCGGTAAAAAATGTGTGGTGCCTAACTCGACCTCGTGGACGACATCTACGTCCCGTCCTCGACTTACATCTACACACATGTCAAATGACAACAAACTTTATTCAATTTCATTTTCAGTCTAACTAGTAACGCACATGCCAATTACTAATAGACTTTACATCCATGAACTGACCCGTTCATCACCTAAGTGATGCTAACCACTCCTTTTATTTATTTCAATAAAATTCAAAAATTTCTTGGTCATTTCGTTTTCTGAACCCCTAAGGTTATAGTTCCTAACCTTAGCATTCCACTTTTTTTTTCCTATATACATTATGCCATGTATATAATTTTTCGCACAATAACCACGCAATCACATTTCACATATACATCATATCGTGTATATGGTTTCCACGCAATGTGTAAGACACAATCACACAATCACAAACATGGAACACATATTCGAACACATCATGCATGCAGTGGTCTAAACCCGTCCCATAAACCCCTAGGTATTCGTGTACCTAAACTCCGATACTAAGCTGTGACGCTGGTATCAATTTCACTGCAATAGCCATGGCCTAAGCTCATGTCCCTCAAGCCCTAGGTAGTCGTATACCTATACTTTGATACCATGCTGTGAAGCTGGTATCAGACATCAAGCGCTAGGTAATCATAACCAGGCACTACATTGCAACTCCATATCCTAAGCCCATGCCCAGCACGCTACAGGTAATCATATACCTTACCTATGATACCACGCTGTGACACCCCTATCCCGAGGGTCCTGTTGACCACCCGTCAACCTGTGGAATTCCTGTGGATTTCGGTACCCGGAGCATCACATGGTTGTGTCCTACTTTATCGGATCCATATCCAATAAAAATTCCAAGTGTATTCCTCTTGTTCGGGAGCTTTACCCAACATACAACCTTTATAATAGTAATCCATAAGAGTTTATTTCAACACTCTTATACTGAACATATATTAAAACTAGCTTGTTCTAATATAGTTTACCCGACACCACCTCAATACGTCCTTTTACCGGGACCCATTCATTCATATTTAAATTAAAAATATGAAATTTAATAGTTAATGACAATCCATAAGAGTCCGATCACGGCCCTCTTACCATAATTACATACCCGACTATTTATACAATAGTCCAAAAGAATTTAAGTACAATTATTTTTACATACATCATGGCCACATGTCTAATTTTCTTCATAATCACGCCTCTTCGAGCGCCGTCCTCCTTGTACACCCCGTAGACCGAAAGCGGTGGTCCCACAACGGGGTGAGTACGCCCAATAGAAAAATTCTCCTACAATGTGCATACTCCCGCCTGAAATGGCACATGAAATGGCGCACATAATACATCAAAACCATATTCCATATAAATAATGCAATCCTATATGGAATGTTCCAGGTCATGCATGAGATGAGACTTCATGCCCACAACCCGGTTCGACCGACTTTCTCACACCCTCGCAACGCCAGCAGGAAAAATCGCCATCGTGTTTCACCCAATGACTTAAACCATTGGACAACCCTCCAATTTTTAAATTTATCAAATCTCGTGTGTTTATTTGGGTTGCGAATTTCGGGTCTCATCCGCAGGCTTCGCAACGCCTTCCGACACTTTCGCGAACTTTCATCGTTGGATCCATATGTTTGACCAAGAATAAAATTTGGGTCTTTCACCTTGGGGGGATTTGCCCCATTTTTCTTCACCCAAACACGCGTGATTTATTATTATTATTATTTTATACAACCGTGAGTCTTGATTTTGGACGTTGTCCCATTTCCGAGCTCACCACTCATTCACCAAGAATGGTGAATAACAATACCATGCACCCACACCCGACTCGACGCGATGTGACCGTGCATATAAAATGCATGATGCCAATGGATTTTCCTTCATGTTATATGTATATGTGAGTGCTACATGAAACATTAATATACCATGGACAATTATAATTTTTACATATAATTTACATCACGCGAATCCATGTTAATACATCAAATAACATGGATATTAGCATGATTTTTAATACAATAAAGATGTTATTTAATATTTACAACAATAACACACAAAATAGCCTACCTCGACCCACATAAAATGTACACCTCTGATCCTTCACGGTTTGTCACAATTACTGGGATAGCAAGACACACCACAAAACTTGTAGACACGGGCCTCGATCAAACCAACCCAACTTAGTCCGAAATTGCCCGGAAACAGCCTCCCGGGTGCCAATCCGCTCCGGATCGGTTCAAAACAAACAAATTCTAGTCACAAGACATCAAAAACAATCCCGAATTCAACCCGAACTGTCCGAAAATAGTCCTAAAAATTCCTACACCAAATTCAAAATCTGGGATCGAAATTTACGTTTTCACATTTAAGCCAATCCCAAGCCATTAAATGACCTTTAGGCTAGAAATAACACAAGTAGGAAAATTTCCTACCTCGTGGAGTTTGACGAAACTCTAAAATTTTGGTACCCACGTGTAGCTCTTGATGCGTGGACCGACTTTTCCTTCTACTCCGACGAAAACCTACGATTAGATTCGTGAGATTTTAGAGAGAAAAGAAAGAAAAATAAATTCCTTCTGACCATCATTTAATACTCGGTACTGCTTATTATTTTTTTGAGTTCTTGATTTACTTTATCTTTAAGTTCTTAACTTTGTTTTTTAATTTTTATATTATTATTTGAATACATAGCTCATATTACTCCTCATTCGGGTCCGTTTCTTTCCCCAAACAATTTATTTCTTTCAGTTCACTTTATTTTAAATGAACTTAAATTTAAGCCATTTCCTCGACTTCCGAGATTTTCAAAATCTCGCCCCCGGTCAATGACGGCTTATCACCCGTAAAACTCGTAAAATATTCCGCTGGTCTCGTATCTCAACGAAACTTTTCGGGGTCACTAGATTTTGAAGACAAATTTAACGTGCACAAATTGCTTCGCCATCTCGAGATCTAGAGAATTTTCTAGGTTTCAACCATTATGGCAATTTTTATTATTCTTATTATCATTTTCCATTTTTGGAAATTCTAATTTTCCCAGATTTACAAGTGTATGATCAAGACATTGTTAATGCTAGCACTTCAAGTTAAAGTGGTGCAAACAACAATTTCAAATGATGAGAGACAATGGTTGGAGTTCCTTACTTGATCAAGTTTCTTATTTTTATGAAAGACATAACATTGATATTCCAAGCATGAATGATACATTTCTAACTCGAGGGAGATCGCGACGTAAAGCTCATGAAATTACAAATTTGCATTGTTATCAAGTAGAGTTGTTTTATGTAGTTATAGATATGCAACTTTAAGAGCTTAATAGTCGTTTCACTGAGGTAAACACTGAGTTGCTTCTTTATGTGGCTTGTCTAAATCCTTGTGATTCATTTACGCTCTGGCTGGGGCAAAAGTTACTCCGACTTGCCCAATTTTATCCACAAGATTTTTCTCCAATAGAGTTGATGATCCTTAATGATCAACTTGAGACATACATCATTGATATGTGCTCTATTAGTGAATTTTATGAGTTGAAAGAAATTAGTGATCTTGCACAAAAGATGGTTGAGACAAAAAGACACATTGTGTATCCGCTTGTTTATTTGCTTGTTACATTGGCTTTGGTCCTGTACCATATCACGCAACTGGAGAGAACATTTTCTGCTATGAATATTGTGAAAAATCGATCGAAATCGGATGGGAGATCAATGGATGAATGACCACTTGCTTATGTATATAGAAAAAGATATATTTGATACCATTGACAATGAAACTATTATGCAACACTTTCAAAATATGAAAACTCGTCGAGGACAGTTGTAATATGTAAGGGTGGATTTGACGTGCCCCCACTGACTTTTTTATTTTTTTTATTAAAATAACTGCCCCCACTGAAAAAAAAAAAATCGCTTTCAATAGGTGTTGAACAATGGACCACATGTACAATTTGAACTTTTCTCGACAGCTAACTCACTAGGGCTGAGATTTTTTTGATTAAAATTAAGACAAAATATAATATATATCTATTAAATGTAACTCAAAAAATTTGTCAAAATTCTTAGCACTCAAATCAAGCCCTATTATCAAATCATTTTTAAGATCAGTTTGAAGGGGGGGGAAACGGGAATGAGAAGAAAAACCAAGAAAAGAGAAGAAGAGAAAGAAGAGAAAGAGGAAGAAGAAGAAGAAATTTGTTTGTAAGTTTTTATTTTTATATTTCTTAAATTTTATTGAAATGTTTATAGAAATGCATGATGAATCTATGTTTTGTTCATCTTTTAGAATTTATTATTGATATTTGATAATACCTTTTATATAATGGGTTTATGAATCATTTTGTGTTGTTAAACACTATGTTATGATGTTAATATATAATATATAATATTTATTTGAATATATGATGATGATTGATGAATATTTTAAATTGTTTTTATTAAATTTTATATTGGTACTTTATATTTTTGTTCATATAAAATTAATATCATGAGAATTTATGTAGAAATTGGAATGAAATATATTTTTGTTGATGATTTATATTTTATATTTTAATTAAGTTGATAATATGATTATGAAAAAGTTGGAATATATATTTATGATTAAGTTGATATTTTATATTTTTATTGGATTAATACTTTATATAGAGTTTGTTGTATAATGAAACATGTATTTATAGGAATTTGTATTAACTTTTATTTTTATTTATACTTATATGATATATCATGTACTTAATTTATTTAATTTTATATAATATAATGATAAATATGTAAAAATATTATTATTTAGAAATATTGTATAAAATGTTTATTAAATATATTATTGTTTGAACTTGAATGTTATAAATATATTTGCTTATGAATTTATTAGGTAACTTTATGTAGATATTGAATTGTTATGAATATATATATATATATATATATATATATATATATATATATATATATATATATATATATATATATATATATATATATATATATATATATATATATATATATATATATATATATATATATATATATATATATATATTTTATTATTGTTTTAAATTTGACATTATTATTAATAATATAAAATTAAATTCTAAAACAAGATTTGGGTTAGAAATACTTTAAAGAAAATCCTAATTTGAGTCTTTCATCTTCTCTCAAAAGGAATTAGTAAAGATTTGAAAGAATGTCCAATTGAAATCAACTTAGATGATCTTCCCGTTGCACCCTCGAGTTACGATCAGGATTTGGGATATCATCTTAACATTCGAGATCAAGTTCGAAGAACATATTTACAAAAGGGTCCATGTCAGGCTAAAAAGCATAACTTTCCCTCTAAGAAATTTGGAGAATTATCACGAAGACTCAATCCTTCTTGGTTTACGGAATATGCTAATTGGTGAGAGTATAGTATAGCAAAAGATGCCAGATTTTTGCTTCACAGGTTATCTTTTCAAACCGTGATACTGAGAACAAGGTGTGGTGATTCCTTTGTTGTAGTGAGGGGGTTCTCAAATTGAAGAAAAAAAGATTCAATATTCATGTTGGTGGCCCCTTAGTGCCTCAGAATCAAGCTTGGAGAAATGCGGTCTTATTTAACAAAGCAACACATCGAAACCATTCTATCCAAGCAATCAAATCAAGTTCTAAGTGAGTATCGAATTCGTTTGAATGCATCTGTTGATTGTGTTCGATTTCTTTTAAGACAAGGCATTGCATTTCGTGGTCATGATGAATCTAAAAATTCTAGCAATCAAGGAAACTTTATTGAGCTTCTAAGATTTCTTGCAGATCATAATCAAGATATTAAAGCGGTTAATTTAAAATCAAGCCCCGAAAATTTGAAATTGATGAAGACTAAATTCAGAAGATATTGTTAGAGCTATTGCAATCAGATCTAATGTTATTATTGTCAAAGATCTGAAATACAATTTTTCTCTATTTAATGATGAATCTCGTGATCTCTCAAGAAAATATAAATGGATATTGTATTACGATATGTGGATGAAAAGGGCATGTAATTGAGCTGCTTTTATTGGTATATTGAGTGGTTGTCGCTTGTACCACTGCTCTTTCACTTAAGGCAGCTATTGATGGTTTATTTTCGAGACATGGATTAAGTATGTCTAGGTTGCGTGGATAGGGTTATGATGGGGCAAGTAATATGCAAAGGGAGTTCAATGGTCTTAAGACACTATTCTGAAAGAGAATGAATGTGCCTTTTATGTCCATTGCTTTGCTTATCAATCCTCGCTAGCCTCAGGATCGTGGCAAAAATCATATTCAAATTGCTTCTTTTAAGTGGTTACTAATGTGGTTACGTTGTTGGTGTTTAATCCAAACGCTGTGATATCCTTCTCTATGATAAGCACTTGTAGGGAGCAGAATCTCTTTTAAATATGGTTTGCTCAGCACAAGAACTGTGTCTTCAAGAAACCACTCTAAACATGCTTGTGATACAATGCTGTGTCTACATTATGGTACTTTACTCAAATTGAGATTGAACATGTTCATTTGTGATTGAAGTACTTGAGATTATTGTAGAGGATGGTTCAATTTCAAAGCAAAGATATGAAACAACCAACTTGTTGGAGTCAATGCAATCATTCGACTTTGTCTTTAGTTTACATTTGATGAGAACTATATTGGGAATCACAAATGAATTATCACAAGTATTTCAGAGGAAGGATCAAGACATTGTTAATGCCATGACTTTAGTTAAAGTGTGCAAACAACAATTTCAACTGATGAGAGACAATGGTTTGAGTTCCCATTTGATCAAGTTTCTTATTTTGAAAGACATAATACGGATATTCCAAGCATGAATGATACATTTCTAACTCGAGGGAGACCACGACGTAAAGCTCATGAAGCAAATTTTGCATCGTTATCGGGCAGAGTTGTTTTACGAAGTTATAGATATGCAACTCAAGAGCTTAATAGTCGCTTCACCGAGATAAACACCGAGTTGCTTTGTGTGGCTTGTCTAAACTCTTGTGATTCATTTATTGCCTCGGCTACAAAGTTAATCCATCGCCCACTTTATCCACAAGATTTTTCTCCAATAGAGTTGATGATCCTTAATGATCAACTTGAGACATACATCATTGATATGCGCTCTAGTAGTGAATATTTTTAGTTAAAAGGAATTAGTGATCTTGCACAAAAGATGGTTGAGACAAAAAGACACATTGTGTATCCGCTTGTTTATTTGCTTGTTACATTGACTTTGGTCCTACTCAAGGTTACCGCAACCGTGGAGAGAACATTTTTCTGCCATGAATATTGTGAAAATCGATCGAAACTCCATGGGAGATCAATGGGATGAACGCCACCGTCAGGTTTATGGGAGAAATATATATTTGATACCATTGACAATGAAACTATTATGCAACACTTTCAAAATATGAAAACTCGTCGAGGACAGTTGTAATATGTGTTTGATTACAATGTTATCAATTTATATGACTTTTTTTGTATTTATAGTTTATGAAATATTATTTTATTTATTATTATAGGTTGCCCCCACTGAAGTAGAAGTCTGGCTCCACCACCGAGTGTAGGTATTAATTAGGATTTTAATATGTTAATGATAACCATATATAACATATTGAAATTACAAACAACCTAGTTGTTAACATAAAGAAAAATGTGTGTGACTTTGCAGGCTACAAATAGTTCACAAATTTGGATTCAAAATATGCATAATGAAGATCATTTCCATTATAAAGTGGCATATTTATCACATTTAAGTGCAATTGAGAAGATAAAAAAACTTAAATGAAACCCAACTAAAGATATTTAAAACATCTTGTTTTGGACATTTGTTAAGTATGGCTGATTTGAAATTTTCTACACATTTATAGCACAAAGTAAGTGTGTCTTTTTTTGTAGGTTTGACTATATTTATATAACTACATTGTACTAACTTTATTA
Organism: Tetrastigma voinierianum; assembly: GCA_016808115.1. Classification (NCBI taxonomy): domain Eukaryota; kingdom Viridiplantae; phylum Streptophyta; class Magnoliopsida; order Vitales; family Vitaceae; genus Tetrastigma; species Tetrastigma voinierianum. The sequence goes on from JAEQBH010001362.1 coordinate 134,062, forward strand.
ACATAAAATTTGTTATTTATGTAGTAGTGGTGATTGTGGCATGTTTTTGATAAAATATGTGGAATACCTTATGCACAACCATTCAAGGGACACATTATAAGGCGAACGAATGAGAGTTTAGAGAAAAAAATGACAGTGGAATTTTACTTCTATTATGATTTTCCAATACTTGTAATTGGATATTGATGAACATGGTTTTGTTTTGTTGCTACAATATAACTTTTTGTAAAGTGTTTCTGTATGTAATGACTCCTATGTATCTATTGAGAAAGTTTATAAATTATTCTATCGATTGATAAATGTGACTATATGATTATCTTGTTCGTAGAGAAATCTTAAAAATAGTGTAGTTCAAGTGAACTTAGAAATGACATGGATATGTACAAGAAGCTTAACTATAGTTACATTCAGATCAACTTGTTTAATTGAAAACTTAACCACTGTTAAGTTCAATATAAAAGAAACTCAACTATAGTTAACGTTCAGGTCAACTTGTTTAATTGAAAACTTAACCATTGTTCAGTACAATGTAAAAGGAGCTTAACTATAGTTAAGTTCAAGTAAACTTGTTTAACTAAAAACTTAACCACTGTTAAGTTCAATGAAAAAGAAACTTAATTACAATTACGTTCAGGTCAATTTGTTTAATTGAGAACTTAGCCACTGTTACGTTCAATATAAAAGAAACTTAATTGTAGTTATGTTTAGGTTAACTTGTTTAATTGAAAAACTAACAACTGTTAAGTTCAATGTAAGAGAAACTTAACTACAGTAAGATTCAGGTCAACTTGTTTAATTGAAAACTTAACCACTGTTAAGGTCAATGCAAACGAAATTTAACTATAGTTATATTCGAGTAAACTTGTTTAACTGAAAACTTAACTACTGTTATGTTCAATGCAAAAGAAACTTAACTATAGATACGTTCAAGTCAAATCATTTTACTGATAACAAAACCACTGGTAAGTTAAATGTAAATGAAAGTTGATAGAAAAAAAAAGTTGTATATGGTAAAATGTTAATAAGTATTAACACACAAAAAAAAAGGCTTTAACTTCTCATTAAAAATGAGTTGATATTGAGGGATGAATTTAAACTTAATTTTTAAGTTTTAAGGTCATCAGTCAATCACAAGCTAGTAACAAAATATGATAACATGTTTGTTTCTCTTTTCATAATGTGCAAAAAATATTACAAAAAAAAAAAAAAAAAAAAATTAAGTCATGAAGGCAGACTCGAAGACAATTTCACTAATGCTCCAATATTATTGGTTGCTTGCAAGACGTCATTTGCAACTGCCCAAATATAATGTTGAATTTTGCTAAACGGTATGTATAAGCGGCATCATTAATTAAGTTATGGACTTCCACACACTTAAACCTTGTTTCAAGGTTTTGCTTCAAGTGATATGTGCACACACCATAGCTTGCCTCAAGTGGTATATGTTTCCATTTTGCACCAAATCTCTTTCATATAAAATCATTATTCTCACTTCATCAATCACTATAACAAAAAAAATTAAATAAATAAATAAATTCACATAATAATTAATTATTGATATTAAAATGAATTTCAAAGTAATAGTTGTGTATGTATAAATTTTATTTTTATTTCCGTTCAGGTTAAGTTGTTTTACTACAAATTTAATGACTGTTAAGTTCTTTGTAAATGAAACTTAACTATAGTTAAGTTTAGGTAAAGTTGTTTTACTACCAACTTAATAATTATTAAGGTTTTTTGTAAAAGAAACGTAATTGTAGTTATGTTCATGTCAAGTTATCTTACAAAAACTTAACAATTGTTAAGTTCGTTATAAAATAAACTTAACATTAGTTACTTCAAGATTTACATGTTACAGTACGAATTTCACTATTTTGATACGAAACCTCTTTACAAACATTTTATTTCATCTTTATTATAAAAATTTTGTTTTCCACCATAACCAAATAATGGCAAAATAACAAATCATCATTATCTTTTTACCTAATATATTTACCTATATTCATTTGATTTTGTCATATGTTAAGAGAAACAATATGAAGACTATAATTGAAAGTAATGAACGTTTTGGAGAAGGTGATGACCAAAATTAAAGGTAATGAAAGCTGAAAGAAAATGGGAGTTGAGCTTTTAGTGGGGATGAAAACCTGAATACGACCAAAAATTTTGGAGGTATTAACTATGAGAGAGAAAGAGCAAGTACAATTTGATATGTTTTTTGAGGGAATCCCAAATAAATAAGTGTAAAATTGTCCAAACAAGGTCATATCTCCAAAGTTTTAAGAAGGGGAATAGTTTTGCAAATTCTCTAGTATTTTGTCCCTTTTAAACAAATATCTCATAAATAAAATGAATTTAAACTTATTTTTTATTTTTCTACATATTTTTTTTTGCACTTTTCCTCCCTATTTTTCTCTTTATTTTCCTTTCTTAGTACTTTTCAAGTTCCTAACAAATCCTAAGGCTCAATTTGAAACCCGAAAAGTAGTAGGGAAAGAAAATAGGAAAGAAAAGTTGAAGGAAATAAAATTTAGAAGGAAATAAAAAAATAGGTTTAAACATATAATAAATTAATTATATTTGTTTCTCTCTATTAGGGTTAAAAGCATGCTATTCATATTAAACTTAAATCCTATAAGGTTAAGCTTTTAGGAAGTTGATCATTTAATATGATACCTGATCTTGGTTTGACATCATCTCTCTTTAATTTATTTCTCATTTGTTATTGTAAGTTCTTGAAGGATTTTATTTAGTTTGTTTAACTTTCCATGTGCAATATGGAGCCTAAGAAAATAAGTAAAATTTGAAAAAAAAATTATTGTATTTGATTTTCTTTTATATTTTTCACGATAAAACCAAATATGAGAAAATCATTTTGCTTAGTTTTTTTTTTCTTTCCCTAGTACTTTTAGGATTCCAAATTGAGCCCAAGGTTGTGCATGGTTCATGGAAAATACTAACAAAAAAAAATGCTAAGAAATATGATTTTCTAATGTTTTGATACTAATGAAAAATGTCAAAGAAAATCAAATATAAATAAAAATATTTAGAAACTTAAGTATTTTAAAATTATTTAATCTTTATAATGACAAATGAAAATAAATAAAATAAGTTTGAAGTATTAAATAAAAATAATACATTAGGGATTTTTTTTTTTCCTTCATTTTTTTTCTTTCCTTCCATTTTTTCTCTTTATTTTCCCTTGCATTTTACCTCAAACTTTTTGAGAACCAAACATAGCCCAAATTAATATTAGAGGGGCCAAAAGTAAAGTATAAATCACTTGCATGATTAAATGACAATTAGTTTTTACTTTGAAATTAAGCATCTCCTTTCAAATGTTTATGCAAAGAATATTTTTATCCCTTGAGCCCTACTTAGAAGGCTACACCTCGTTGATGAGATAGACAGCTTTATTGTTCAGGATTTGATGGAAGTTGAATGCCGAGAAGGGTGTAATTTTTGCCTTTGTTTTCCTCAGGCAAAAATAAACTCCATTTGATCAAAACTAAATAAAAAAATAAACTCCCAAATGGCATCTGGCAAGAAATCGAGTGGTACGGAAGCAAAGGAAAGGGTTGATCACCCAGCTACTGAACGTGGCATCCCGTGAGGTGGAGTCATGGAAACTCATCCACTGTGACGGTCGCATTGTGCCGGAACAGGGATCGGCAAGCTCTCTCACGTCTCACCAAATGGCAGCCTTCGCAATTGGGGTTTTCGAAATGTAATATTGATGGTGCGACTTTTGCTAATCAAGGAACGATTTGGTTTGGAATGGTACACCAAAATCATAGAGGGGAGTTCCTGACAGCAAGGACTGAGCACATGCCGGGACCACAGGAGGCCCTTTGTTGCAGAGTAGCCCTCTGTTGGTTAAGGAATATGGGTGTTTGTAGGGTGGTTCTCGGATCGGATAGCTAGCTTTTGGTAAACGCGGTGCATGGCTATGCAAAGTACTTGTTGTCTGTTGGGTCGATGATTAGGGATTGTACAGAACTTTCCGGGACAGTCCTGAAGTTTCTCTAGTTTTTGTTAGAAGGTTAACGAAACAAGTGGCTTACACTCTTGCGCGAACATCGAGTTCTATGTCTGATTTAGAAGTATGGGATGGAAACCCTGCAAGGTTTATTAGGGCTGTTATGTTCTCTGATATTGAATAATATTGACAAGCTTTCCATTGTCAAAAAAAAAAAAAAAAATATATATATATATATATATATATATATATATATATGATCATCATCATCATCCTCCTCAATTTCAAGTTTGGATCTTTGTAATAATAAAATACTACAACATGATATGTTGATATGTAAAGTAAATAGATGTAAAAAACTAATAATAATAAAAAAAATCCATATCTCTTATATTTATTAAAAATGAAGAAGGAAATTAAAGAACAATATAAATCCCATGGGTAAAAGTTACCCAAAAACTCAAAAGCCCCCACCCATCAGCCCCAATTTTCTCATCCTTATATAGAGTAACAATGGATGGTGGGGATAGAGATGTGATTTGGGAAGGCTTAGCTTTGGTCTTCAGGCTTAGACTATATGCTTGGATCCCAGCCTGGGTTTGGATTATACCTATTATATTAATTATTTATTTTCTGATGTCAAAAAAATATTTATTTTCTATATATGTAAAACGAATGATATGTGTTCGTGTGTTTGATTTTAAAATGCAGAGGAAAAAAAGAAGAAGAAATAACATGATGAACGGAAAACTTACTACTCCAAAAAAATGATTTTAAGGTAAGAAAAAGAATTCTAATGTAGCAGTCTAGCAGATAAATCAAAATTGATAAAATGTAGAGAAAGTTAGGTTTTTTTTATAAATTAACCTCCTCTGTTAGTTTTGTAAGAATATTATTAACAAAAAAACTGTCACTGTAATTTGTCAGTTAGTTTAAAGTACTAGTAATAATAATATTATTAAAAAAATAGTAATAATAATAAGGAAAAATTACTGTTTAAACCCTCAACGTTGTGGACTTTTGTAAATATATTCAAACAAAAGTTGTTTAGTTTAAATATACTTCAACTTTCATTTCAATCGATTCTCATCTCTGATAGTCCTAACCTAGTTCCAAACTCCAGGCTTTCCTATGGCAAATAATTGCTAGCATTTCCACGTGCATGTGATAAATCCATTTCAAACATTTTTCATTTTAAGTGCTAAATTATTTTATCATTTTAAGTGCTCTTTTCCTACAGGAATGATGTGGTATTTCATTTTATATACTAAATCATTTTATATTTCAATGAAATACTTTTCAAAATTCCCAACATTGATATTTCTCTTCAAAATCCAATCTTTCTACACACAAATACTTGGTTCCTATTGTCTTCGATTCCGCTTCTTCATTTGATCCATCCAAGGTTATAATAATTGCGGGCGCCCTACTTTTGAATGACCTATTTTTTTCTCCCAAAAATCTGATTCTTCTAACATTCTAAAACTGATGCTGCTTTGTTTCATTTGTAATTGTTTCTGTTATTTAAAAAGCATTGGTGAATTATTTCATTTCCTTCTTAGATTTTATGTATTGGAAATTAGGTTTCTCATCCCATTTGAGAGAAGATTGGGTTATGTTGCAGTCATGATGATTATCGCTGAAAGAAAATTAGGTTTTTGCATTGATGAATCCCTTCTTCTTCTTGCAGTCATGATGATTGCTACTTGTTTCACTTGTAATTGTTTCGATTATTTAAAAATCATTGGTGAATTATTTAATTTCCTCCTTAGGGTTTTATATGTATTGCATTTGAGCTAACCTTACTTAAATAAGATTCTAGATTAGAGTTTTTTTGTTATTTCAATCCCTTCTTGTTTTAGTTGTGATGATTACTGCTGGTATTAGATGATAATTTTTTTTTCGGTTTTTTCAAATTGATTGGTGAATTATTTCCTCAAGGTTTCGATATTGGGAATTAACAACTACTCCCAATTGAAAAAAGCTTTGGAATTATTTTTTCCCTCCTTATTGGAATAGGTATTGGGGGCTAAGGTTCCTCATTATATGATGAGTTCATTATCACACGAAAATTCAAAGTTGTAAGTCGTCTTGGTTTGATATTTTGTAATTGTGGCAGACCCGCTCAACTAAGGACATCATGGATGAGGAAAAATCTAGTGAGACGTTTTTGGAATTGCTCTCAGAAGGGGGTATGCTTTAATTATCTTATGGTACTTTGGTTTGGTGCATTCATTTTTTTTATGTTGTTGTCCAGTTGAGAATACATGTGTTCTGTTTGTTTGTGTTGATTGTAGGGAAATCGATGTAACTTCTTCATATGGAATGATGATCCGATGAATGAAATTTTAGTTAATGTATTGAATGAGTTCTTAAGGAAAGATGGAGACAGAAGTAGTTTGTAACACCCCACTCCACTCCTAGTATTTATTGTTACATGTTAGGGTATAATATAGTTAAAATTTGCATTTTTCTAGAAATTTGAGTACTAAGTATAAATTTAATTTGCTAACTACGACCCAAGTGACATAAGGTTATTATGAGTATATGTCATAGATTCGGATAAGCTTGATTTGTAAATAGGAGAAAGGGGTTCAAATGAGCAGAACTAAACTGTATGATAAGGCCAAACATGGCCTTATGATAAGGGCAAAAATATCTCATTTTTTGGCTTGGGAGTGTGAGGGCTTTACAGGAGAGAAAGAGAGAAGAGAAGAAGAGAAGAAAGGAAAAAGGAAGAAGAGAAGAAGAAGGAAGAAGGAAGAAGAGAAGAAGAAGAAAATCCAGGTAAGAAATATTTCTTTTTGTATGGAATTCATGTTTGGAACACCTCTTTTGTTTGGAACTCCTGGATTTGTTGGTTAGGAAACCACCTTAACTCTTTCTTTACCTATGTTTAAGGTTTCAAGAACCCTATCTTTGTTAAAAAGTTTATCAGGTCAAGTTCTAGTTCGCCAGGTCGCTCTGAGATGGGTTAGTTTTAGTTGGAAGATTTTCAGTGAAAATGGCCGTAACTACAGCCATTTCCTCTAGAGTCATAGAGTAAATTTCCAGATCGAAAGTTGGAGCACCTGGGCATTCTCGAGCTGCTTAAGTCCAGAGGGTACTGAGTACCAAGATCAAAGTCGACACGGCACTCAAAGGACTAAGGCCCGCATAATGTTAAGTAATTTGCATTGAGTGCTAAGTACCAACATCAAAGATTGGTCCAAAGATGTTAAATAATTGAAGATTGAAGAGCACCTGCACATGTTGTTCCAGACGCCTCATTCTCGTGGTCCCGTTGACAACCCACACCCGCTGAATATTCGGATGTCTGCAACCCGACACATTTATGAAAATCGAAAGCGTAGTCCCTTTGTACAGGAGTTTCACTCAAGATACACAACCCGTCCCAACAATTAACAACGACCACACCGGTCCATAAAGAGTAAAATGGCCACTGGGCCCATGCATCAATATCACAAAATTACATCAACTATATTACGCATGGTTCAAGAGTTAAGAAATCACTAATCAAAATGATATATTAAAATTCAAAGTTCTAATACATGTTATACAATTTCGCGTCAAAGCCACAAAGCTCGGCTTTCTTCTAAAACGGTCTCTAGCGTAGCTTTGTCCTCCCGTACACTCCCTCGTATTCGAAATAGTGATCCTCGACAGGCGAGCAAAAGCCGCAAATGATAATTTCCTACATAGTTACTCCCCACCTAAGGCACATGCCATGGCAAACAATCACACTCAATTAAATACATGATCCTAATTAATGTCTATACGCCACTCCATGTCTCGAATCCTCACCGAATTCCTTACACATGCTAAGCCACGCGAGTAAAAATACAATTTTCAAACAAAACTTTTATTCCCGAAACTTACTACCGTAGTTTCGTAAATTGAAAGACAACCTTCCGAGGCGAACTGATAACTTCAACAATTCATGGGCCCCTCCGACGTGAATCGTTGGACAATCTCCCAACGCAATTCTCCGGAAAATCTTCCGTCGAAATTCCTTTCACAACATTTTCATTTTTGTTTTCTTTCATGTCATGCACTCACACCTAATATTCTAGGTTGCCCCAGTGCATATGGAATGCAGTATGTCAATTCCAAAATATTCATAATATATTTTCATGTATTATTAGAATGAGTCTCATAATGATTATGTTATTACACTACCATACACTTTAAATAGTTTTCACTATTTGTCACGTAATTTCAGATTTCAAATTCACGAATAATAATAAAATGACACAACAAAATCACGGAACAAAGAAACCTCGTCGGCATCGTTCACTAGCCACACAATAGGGATTTTTCTCCACTGATTCAAATGTTGAGACCGAAATCACCCGCTAAGCCAAGCCTCGGGGACATCCCTAAACCACCATGACTTTAGCCAAAGAACACAAGTAGGAGAAGACTCCTACCCTTGGAGTTACTTCGAAACTCCACCAAACTGGTGCCCACGCGCAGCTCCCACGCTGTAGATCGACTTTAGCTTGCCCGTCGAAAACCGACGGTCCGAACGGCAGAAAATCTAGAGAGAAGTCACACAATCTCTCTCTAAAATCTCAAAAACCCAACTCACTACCAATTTCCAGCCCTTCTGCATGTTTTCTCCAATTTTTGGAGAAGAAGACTATCATTTTTGTCTTATTTGCATATTAAACTTTCAAAATTCCATCAATGTCCCTTTTAAGTTTTGATTTTAATACCTAGTCACCCAAGTCATTCATCTCCACACTCTCTCTTAATAATGCAACATGGGTCATACAAGTATACGTAATGCGCGACTTTTTCATATCACACGCCTCTTACAAGTAGCGCCCAAGACCTCGACACCGGATGCTCGAAATGTGAAATTCGACCGTCTTTAATTCGACTAAATTCGACGTGGTAGCTGTGATTCGCGAGACGATTTCAATCTGAAGTCCGCTTGGCCATCCAAGATCGAAAGATTTCTCGGTTTTTACCGAATTAATAATTTTAATTTTTCTGAAATTAGAATTTTTTCTGGGTTTTACACTCTCCTTTCCTTAAAAAGAATTTCGTCCCGAAATTCTATACAATCACAATGAATCACATGCATATGCAACGTGCACTATACCATGCATGTAAACTAGCAATTTAAGTATTAAACGACTCAAGCATGTACCTTCATCCTGAAACAAGAAGGGATAGGTGGCCCGCATCGTGTCCCGTGTTCGCGGACTCCCTCCACTCCACGGAGCCTCGCTCATAGCACCCCTCACCAGCCTCACGGTCTCAAGGTCACAAAACCTCGATCCCGCTATCCATAACGCACACCTGGGTCCCTCCTCGAAGGTCCCATCCGTGTCAACCTCAATCTCTCCCTTGTCCAATTACATGAGTCGGATCTCGGAGTGTACCGAGCAGTGGAGACGTGAAATACCCGTGACACTTGACATGCCAGAAGTGTAAAAGCCAACCTAAGACGCTACAAGGCCTACCTCTCGAGTATCTCGAAGGCCCAATGAACCTCGCTGATAGTTTTCTCGCATTAACCCACTTCACTCTCTCTTAGGCATCACCTTCAAGAAGACGTGATCTCCAACCTCGAACCTAAGGGTCGACGCCATACACGCATAGCTCTTTCCGCCGCCTCTGAGTCGTGAGAAGACGCCGAGCTCACCTTCTTGGAGGTGTCTCACAATCAGATCGGGACCGGTGATGGCTCTCTCTCCCACCTCGGTCCCGACATATCGGTGATGCATGGCCTCAGCTCTGATGCCTCATATGGTGCCACTGTATACTGCTGGTAACCGTTGTTGTAGGCGAGATTCCACTAAGAACAGTGCTCTTCCCAACTACCCTTATGATCCGGGACGCATGCTCGCAGCATGTCCTCTGTAACACTGGTCTCTACGACCGTACGTCTATAGGTAGAAAATTTGTATTTATAATTGAGCCATGTGCCCATAGCCTTTTGGAAACTCTTCCATAAGTGCGCAGTAAACCTCGGGTCTCTATCCGACACTATGGATACTGGTACTCCATGTGGCTAGGACGATCTCTTGGATGATACAACCCGGCGAGTCTCTCGATGTGAAGGTCATGCGCGGTACAGAAAATGTGCCGACCGTGGTGATCGGTATCACCCATATTGCATCATGTCTTTGCGGTGTCCGTGGCAAGTGGGTCACAACATCCATGCGTGATGCTCCCAGCTTTCACTTTCGACCACCTCGATAATTTGAAGTAGCCTGCCCGGCCCACGGTGCTCAGCCTTAACCTGGCGACCGTGAGACATCGTCGACAAGTCTAGTGTCTCTTCATCCCTCGATGAATGCGTGATGAAGATCCACAGTACCATCTTCATGCCACCTGGATGCCTTGACAAATCAGCAGTGAAACTCCACGAGAATCTCCTCTCTCAAATCGATTATTTGGGGAACCACTACGTCCTCTATCTGAAGACTACCATCTGCGTGGACGGTCCAGCCCTCGTCACCTGTATCTAACTGTACCCGGTCCCTGATGGACACTATCTCCGCATCCTATCCCTGGGACTTGATCACTCTACTCAACAGAGACGATGTAGCCATCATACCGAAGTACCACGAGGCACGCTCATCGTGCTGCGATGCGAGCGCCCCTTTGTGTGGCGTCCGCGCTCCGGGGAAGCTATCTTGCCCGGCCTCCCCGTGACTTTCGGTTGAGCGCATCGGCCCTTTCCTGACTAACTGCCAGGGATGGTAATGCAAAGTGAAGTCGTAATCTTCAAAACTCCATCCACCTACAACGCCTGTATTTGAGGTCTCTGCGTGAAGATGTATTCCAGTTTGTAGTGCGCAAACACCTCGGGCGATCACCATATAAGTAGTGGCGCGAATCTTGAGGCAAAGACTCACGGTGCCAACTCCATGTCATGCGTGGGAGTAGTGCGCTCGTGATTCTTCTTTGAGAACCATAAGCCACAACTTTCTTGGACTGCATCAGAACACATCCCAGTCCATCATTCGAAGCATCACAGTACACTGTGTACCTCTGTCCCCTTTCCGGGACTATCAGAATAAGAGCTCCTCTTCAATTCTTGGAATGCTCGCTCACATGAGTCATCCCACACAAACTTGACCTCTTTTCGGGTTAATCTCGTCATAGGCGCTGCTAGCCGGGAGAAATCCTCTATAAACCTCCTATAATACCCTGCCAATCCCAGACTCTCTGGATCTCGAGGCCGACTTGGCCTCCCGACTAAGTCACGGCCTCGACCTTCCACAGGGTCTGCGACACGCTAAGGCCGGCTTATACGTGTCTGAAACCCACCTCGATAAGTTAAAACTCGCACTTGCGAACTTGGCATACAATTGATGATCCCCTGGCATGTCACGATTCTCAAGTGATCCTCATGCTCCACCTCCAGCTGGGAGTAAGATTAGGATGTCATCCCGACCAAAGACCACCACAAATTGATCTAAATAGGGTTGGAACACCCCTATTCATGAGGTCCATGAATCTTTCTTAGGTGCATTACGTCAATCAAGGGCATCACCGTAAACTCAAAGTGCCCATACCGCTTCCTGAACGCTGTTTTAGGGGTGTCTGCCTCCCTAACTCTCAATTGATGGTAACCGGTGCGAAGGTCTATCTTGAAGTAGACTCGCGCCCCTTTTAGCTGATCAAACAAGTCATCAATCCTCGGTAATGGATACCGATTCTTGATTGTAACCCTGTTCAATTGTTTGTAATCGATGCATAGTCGAAGGGTCTTATCCTTCTTCTTCGCAAATAGAACCGGAGTGCCCCATGGTGAAGTGCTCGGTCTAATGAAACCCTTGCCTAGTAACTCCTGTATCTAGACCTTGAGCTCTTGCAACTCAACCGGTGCCATCCTATACGGAGTCATAGAAATGGGCGACGTACCAGGATGCAACTCAATGTGGAAGTCTACATCCCTCGGTGGAGGTAATCCCGGTAGCTCTTCCGGAAAAACATCCTCGTACTCGCAAACCACAGGTAGACTCATATCCTGTCTCACCTCGTCCTCCCGAGGGAGTGGGCCTAGCTAATGACACATCCAGTGCCATGCCATCGTGAATCGTACACAGTATGGGGTGAAACATCGTGCCTATTCCCTTGAAACACAACACAAGTACCGTCTAGTGTGTAGGTGAGTGTAACTCTCATACGGTCCGCGATCTATGACAGCTTAGATGTCGCGTCAGTCAATCCATCCCAGGGATGACCTCGAGACTCGACACATGTGTCCATGACTGAAGGTCCACCGTGAAGAATCCCGGAGATCTCTAACTCACATCCCCGGCATATCCGATCAATTCTCGCCTTAGTCCTTGGGGAGGAACTCACATGCGATGAAGCTCGTCTAAGGTCTCAACCTCGTGATACTCTCACACGAGATGCGGCCCGATAAAGGAATACGATGCACACGGTCGAATAACGCCTTGCCTGGCCGAAGAGTAGAAAGCATTGCCACTGAATCAACGGCTGATGCTGGCGCGCTCAGCACAACGGATGAATGGTGTGAACACGCCCACGAGTCCCAGTCGGCTGTACACTCTGCCCTCGACCTCGACCCGTACTGCAGCCCCTTTGGCACATGCGTGAAACACTTTCGATGCTCGTGTCACGAGACCGATACTGTTCCCACGGCCGTCTTTGGGTAAGGAGGAACATCTTGATCTTTGCTCATGTCCACGATGATCGGGACTGGGTCCACGATCACGAAACCCCTGTATGTAAGGGCCGATTAGCCTCGTGTGTCTATTACGATGGTAGTGGAAACATGTCATCTTTGACTGTTGGTAACTGCGCTCGATCCACGGCGGGATGGCGCGTATGAGTAAACTAAGTCTTCTACTTCTTTCTGAACTAGAAGAAGGCCCACGGCTCTCTGCTCTATCTTGCTACTAACATCCGCATCCCAGGGTGCTCGAGAGCATCCTCGATCTCTACTCTCTCTATGGTCGAGGCGGTCAGTAAGCAAAGTCTTATGTCTTGCTGAAGTCCTACAATTACGCCACGAATGGACAATTTCGGTCCATTCTCAAACCTCGACCTTGGCCAGATGCGGCGGCCCTGTCGTCGACAAAGAGAGCTAACTCGTGAACTGAACCACGTACTCAAATCGGTCATGATAAAGCTGTAACTGTTTCAAGGCTGCGGCGCCCGTGGCGAAGCGATATCAGGAAAAATACTTGCCCATGAAAAGATCATGGAACTATGCCCATGTCATTGCCTCTAGATCCCTAGAGGTCTTTGCCCAGTTCCACCATACTTGGGCCTCACCCTCTAGCTAGAATGCAGCTAGTCTGATCGTAGTCGTGTCGGAGGTAATCTCCATAGCCTCCAATACCTTCTCGATCTGCATGAACCAATGAGTGCGCCTGCATCGGATCTCCCTCCCTGTGAATGTGGGGATATGTGCCACTGAATCTATGGAGGGATTTTCGGACCTCCACGGCTACTTCTTTGCACTAGCACATGCAATAGGCGCGGCCCGCGATCCACATGGCCTCGGCAAGGCTTCTTTGGTCGAATGCGAGGTGGTGCTTGGCTAGCACCTCATGGACGCCCTCTACGTCCTCGCCCTCGACTAGCCATCTACACAAGTCAAACAGCAAGTTTAGAATCATTTTCTTGTCCAACTATTAGCTCACATGCCGACCAATAATAGACTTAATATCCAGAACCATCCGTTCGTTTCCCGAACTCCTAAGGTTACGTTTCTCAACCTTAGTGTTCGCATTTCCTATATACATCCTACCACGTATATAATTCACGTAATTTGTACACACAATCACGCACATACAATCAAAGCATAAACAAGAAACACCTGATGCATCTTTGTGATCTAATCTGTCGAGTGGACTCTGGTAACCTCCTACTGGAGCATTGCAAACTATGATCTGGATATCAATTTCTCGAGCACTAGGTAATTCTAACCCAAGCTCCGACACCAAGCTATACCAAGTTGTGATGCTCTTATACCTTAATGACCATGGCCTAAGCCCAAGTCCCTCAAGCCCTAGTACTCATGTACCCACAATATACGTCTGGTGTGGCCTTGCATTCTCGGGGGTCCGTTATGACAGTCCCGACCGCGGAATATTCATGAATGTCGAATGTCAGGCACCACTCATGAAAATCGGTAGATCCTCCTTTGTACGGGAGCTCTGCAAGATACACAACACATCCCAACAATTAACAACGACCACATCAGGTCCATGTACAAGTAAAAATGGCCACTTAGGCCGTACGCCCGATACTCCTGAAAATTACATCAACTATATTACATGGTTAAAGAGTTAAGAAATCACTCTTAATTCAAAATATATATTAAAATTTAAAGTTCTAATACATGTTATACAAATTTCATGTCAAAGCCACAAGTTGGCTTTCTTCTAAAAGCTTGTGGTCTCTAGTGGCGTCGTCATAAATGTCTGTTCAAGTATGCGGAAATAGCGATCCTCGACAGGGTGAGCAAAGCCCAGTAGTGATAATTTCCTACATGGGTTACTCCCCACTTAAGTGCACATGTCATGGCAAACAATCACACTCAAGTAAATACATGATCCTACTTGAATGTCTACATGCCCAATCCCATGTCTCGAGTCCTCACCGACTCTCTCACACGTACCCTAAGCGAATGCGGTAAAAATAATTTTTCAAAACAAAAGATTTTTGTTCTCGAAAACTTACTACCGAGTTTCGGTAAAATTTAGTGGACAACCCTCTGAGGCGAATTTGTTGGATAATCCTCCGAAACAATTCATGGGCCCCTTCGACGTGAATCGTTGGACAATCTCCCAACATAATTCTTCGAAAAATCTTCCGTCGAAATTCCTTTCACAACATTTTCGTTTTTGTTTTCTTTCATGTCATGCACTCACACCTAATATTCTAGGTTGCCCTAGTGCATAAAGAATGCAGTATGCTAATTCCAAAATATTCATGCTAATATATTTTTCATGTATATATTAACATAATTAAATTCACATAATTCATGTTATTCAATTCATAATCAATAACACCAAAATTAGCTCACATGGGCTAGTTAACCAATCAAGCAATTCACTTTGAATCACCCAAACCACACAAAATCACACAACAAAATCACATGAACAGTGAAACCCTCGGGTTAGCACTGTTCACGGCCACACAATAGGGATTTTCTCCACTCGATTCAAATGTTTTGAGACCGAAATCACGGCTAAGTCAAGCCTCAAAATATCCCTAACCATTCACATGGCTCTTAGCCAAAGAATATCACAAGTAGGAGAAGACCCCTACCTCTTGGAGTTGTCGAAACTCCACCAAATCGGTGCCCAGGCGTAGCCCTCGCCGTTTAGATCGACTTTGCTTCTTGCTCCGTCGAGAACCGACGGTCCGAACGACGGGAAATCTAGAGAGAAGTCACACACTCTCTCTCTAAAATCTCAAAAACCCAACTCACTGCCAATTTCCAGCCCTTCTGCACGTTTTCTCCAATTTTTGGAGAAGAAGACTATTGCTCTTTTGTCTTATTCTATTAAACTTTTCAAAATTCCATCCATGTCCCTTTAAGTTTTGGATTTTGACACTTGGCTTAATTTAAGCCATTCATCTCCACCCTCTCTCTAATAATGCAACATGTGTCACATGGGTACATGCAATAGGTGACTTTTGTCACATCACATGTCTCTTACAAGCCGTTCTGACGCTGAGCACGGTGCCTCGAAAAACATGAAATTAGACTATCGGAATTATTGAAGTCGACGTGGTAGCTAGATTTCGCGAGACAATTCCAACGGTGAAGTCCGTTTCATCATCCGAGATCTAGAAAAATTTTGGGTTTTTACTGAAATGATCATTTTACCTTTTTTCAGAAATTAGAATTTTCCTAAGTTTTACAGTTTTAAGGTCCAAGAAGATGTTAAGTACCGGTATTGAAAGTTGAGTACCAGTACTCACTGTTTCTTAAGGTCCGAGTATTGGTCCTGCAATCCGGTTTTCGTTATGTTCTTCGGTTAATTCCGAATGAAAGGGGTCAGTACATGTATAAAAGTCATATGAAAAATGTTCTGATAAGTGTTCTGAGAACTTTTTTTGTTCGTGAAGCGAACAATCTGCGATAAGTGCCGAGAGCACTCCTACTAAGCGCTATATGACACTTACAGTACATGACGGATCTACGTCTCTGTTCGTGTGTACGGTACCGCTTCGGGTACCTATTGTGCTGCGTCCCTCTCATTCATTATTATTGGTCTATACAAGCAAACCTTTATATGATAAGAATATGAATAATGAATAAGAAGAAAACATAAGAAATCAGTTCTGTTTTGTAATGTACCTATGGGTACCTTCTGTACAAGATCTCTATCTGAACTCCTACAGGAGATATGAAATTCCGTTATAAGAATTATGTTATACGTAAACTTTGACATATAAGAATTATGTTATATGAAAACTCTGTTATAGAATTCTGTTATATGTAAACTTTGACATATAAGAATTATGTTATATGTATCCTGTAAATGGACCACTCCAAGTAGTCATATATGTTATTTGTTTCCTACTAAGCTATAAACAGCACGGGTATTTCATTCGTGTGATCTTGAAAGAGGACATCCAGGGGCATTCCACATCCGCCCAGGCCCGACACATGATAGGAACCCGCGATGTAGGTTTTTGATTTTTGGTGTTGTAATGTAAATGTAAAGTTTTTTTTTTGTAATAGTGGAATTTGTATAAGTATAAAAAAAGGGACTCATGAATATGTACATGACAGTTTAAACACTACTACGGTGGTGGTATCAGAATTTTTATTTCCTTATGGTTTTAAATATGAAATGGGCCCACCAATGTTCGAAAAGCAGGTTAAGGAGTCTCAGTTCCGTGTCGTGCCCCCTATTTTCTCCCAGGCGGGGGTAGGGGCGTGACATAGTTCATCCGCATTACTTAATGAGGTGAAGGCAGATCTAAAGGTTGCAAGAAAAGAGTGTGAGATGCTTAAATTGAAGTTATAGCAATCTGAAGAAAGTAAAAGGATTATAAAGAGGAACATGATGTGCTACAAATTTGCTTTTGTTTTATGTTTTGGAATTATTGTATATGTGATGGCAATAGATTAAGATATAATGTATCTTTGGAATAGGATTAGGTAGTTGCATGATGAGGCAAATTAAGTACTTGTATGATGAACTCTCTGTCTTTGGAATAGGATGTAACAGTTACTATTAATGTATATAAGCAAATCTTCATGGAATGTTTGCTTGGTGTATTCCTCATTGCGATCTGAATGAAGGTAACACTTAATGATGATTGAAATTGACTTTATGCCATTTCTTTTGTTTGCTTCAGCTGGGTCATTGCCGAGATTATAAATGATGCCGAATTTATGTAAGGAGTTCACTAGATGATTAACAAGTGTTAAGTATATTATGAGATTATAACTAATGACAGATTTATGTAAGCAGTTCACTAGATGATTAACAAGTGTTAAATGTATTATGAGATAATAATTGATGCCAGATTTATGTAAGCAGTTCATTAGATGATTAACAAGTGTTAAGTGTATTAAACAAGCACCCATCCTCTCCAGGGACATCTCTTACTTGTTTTCAAAACAAGCACCCATATAAGTGTTAATTGTCTTCCTTTACAACACAAACCCATATACGTGTTAATTGTCAATAAACTTGTTTCTATAGACTTCCTATTAGGTGTCACTCCTTTTCATGTCTAACCCCTCTCTATGTGTATTTTGTAGAAATAGAAGAAAACAAGACAAAAATCAAGCAATTTGGACAAGAAATGAAGAAGTTATGCAAAATTAATGTCATAGTCGCAACCACAACAATCCATGGTCGCGACTATGACTCAAACTGGAAGAAGACTGGTGGTGGAAGACATGGCTCGGTGTAGTCACGACTATGAAACACTGATTTCAGCAATAATGTAGAATAGTCGTGACCACAGTAATTCATGGTCGCAACTATGAAACTCTTATGAAACATTGTCTTCAACATCATGCAACATAGTCCCGACTACGAACAGTGAAACATTTCACCCACTAAGATCTTTTTACAAGTGCTCTAGTTCCACCCCCATAAAAACCAATGTAAAACTCAATCTTTTACATTTCACTCTTTTTGCTTCCAGGTCACAAACCTTCTCTGGAACATTTTCCACCACATTCCATACCACCAACAATTTTGTAGGAACTTTGACCAAACTTATCTTTTCATAAGAATCATAACCAAGGATCTAGAAGTATATTCGCATGACAATATGGCAATTGTTTATTTGCACATAGTGTTCCTCCAAAGAGTGAGGGCTAGGGCTAATAGACTAATAGAGCTAGATATAGTGCACCAGAATCTGTAATTGCCATGTCTTAGAAGCTAAAGATCATAGCAAGAAATTGTTACAAGTTTTAGACTAACATAGTTGTTACAGTGCACAAGAATATGTAATTGCCATGCCTCAGAAGGTAAATATTCTACCAAGAAGTTGTTATAAGAAACCAATTATAATGTGCATACACCAAACATAAAGTTGATTGTTCACCCAAACATAAACCATGTCTCCTCATCTACCATTTCAGACTTTACAAAAAACTATGAATCATAAACAAAAAAACAGTATATATTCAGATCTTTGAAATTAGTCAACTAGTTGATTGTCCCTAACTGGTGGAGGTTGCAAGTCTACAACAACATATCTTTGAGAGAGAAATGGTTGAATGCCCCCAACATTGTCACAAAAAATATCATTGACTTGGGATGATTCAGATATCCTTATAGTGTTCCTCCTTCTTCTGACTTAATTGGTTGGAGCACTTGTTGACATAATCTTCTTTGGTCCTCCCCTAAACCAATGAGTAACACATTAGATTAAGATTTAAATATGTTATTCTATTAAATAATGACATGAATTTAGGATTGTAGACTTACTGGAACTTTAACTGGTTGTATAAAGTTTGGATTATCTTTCTCCTTGCAACTTCGGATGTTATATCAAACTCCTTTACACAGCTTACATGTCATTTGGACACCGAACTATCTCAACCTTTTTGTTTGTGTTTCTAGGATGTTGATAGCTTCATCTACTTCTCTCATTCTCAATTTTTTTAGCCTTCCTGGTTGCACTATAAATGGTGGAGGCAACACATGTACACCTGAAGCCTCAGGCCACATATCTTGGCCATTAATTGGAAGCAAGCCAAACCTCGCATGTGTTGTGATAAAGTTTTCCACACTGAAAAACTTATCAATAAATTCAACTGGATTCCTCTTCAAAGAATGAATAGCTGCACATCTGTGCACACAAGGAATACCTATCAAAAAATTGGAAGCAAGTTAAACAACTACATTCAAACATAATGGATAGTAATGCACAAGGAATAACTATACGAACAAATACCAAGTAATGCACTAACAACATTCAAACAATTACACAAGTGTGTTAACCATTAAGAAAACACAATGGCAAGTAATGCATAAACATTATACCTGTCAAAGTCCACCACCTATAGCTACAAACATGTGCCATCAAGTCCACAGTGAACTACTCTCTGAACATGGACACTTGAAATCTCTCCCCCACTGCAGGCTTGACAATGCAATGCCTTGTCTCGTTTCTTAGACCTTCCAACCTCTTCCTTATTCTGGGACATATTGTATCTTTGACCCTTTTCATGATTTGAACATATTGTACCAGGTGGCCCCATGCAAAATGAACTTCCCACCATGGTGGAAGTTAATGGTAAAGGAATCCATTCAAAACAACCTGTAACACCAAACTTTAATAAACAAACTTCTCAAACAGTTACCAAACAGTACAAACAAACCTCATTACTAGATTTCATAATCAATATAAATACAAAATGATTCAAATAAACTTCCTAAATAGTTAGCAAACAACAGAGTAATCCAAATAAACTTCCCAGATAATTACCAAACAGTCCAAACAAACCTCATTACCAGATTTTATAATCAATATCACAACATATTTCAAAGCATAGAATGGATGTCTCGGAAACAAGCAATCAGTACCAATATTTCGGAAATATATTACATTTTAGAAACAAACATAAATCGGATATCAATCACTATTTTTTGGATATCAATCAGCAAATTTGAAGCTCAAAAACCCAACAAAACAAGATTGCATAACACAATACAAACAATGTGTTCCTTTTAACGAAAACAATCGAACCAAAAACTGTAAAAAAACCCTAACATTTCGGATTATCAGGCAACACGGAAACAAACATCAAAACAAACCTAAGAGTTTCGACGCCAGAGACTGCAACACCATCCGTCAAGGAATAGGATGTTGAAAGATCGGGATTTTGGGAGAAAAAGGATCAAGTCTTTGTCATAAAATAAGGCATGCAATTGTGATACCTTCTTGGATGGATTTGATCAAAGAAGTGGAGATGCGAAGACGATCAAGATCGGGTATTTGTGTGTTGAAAGATTTTGAACAGAGATATCAATGTTGGCATTTTTGAAAAGTATTTTATTAAAATACAAAATGATATAGTATTTAAAATGAAATACGACGTTGTTCGAGTTAGCACTTAAAATGAAATGTGTTTAAAATTATTTATACTTGCCACATAGGCTAGCACTTGTCACGTACATAGGAAAAGAGCTAGGTTTGGAACTAGGTTTGGGTTATCGGAAGGTAGAGAATCAATTAAAATGAAATGTGGTATATTTAAATAACAATTTTTTTTGTTTAGGATATATTTGCAAAAGTTCACAAAGTTGAGAATTTAAACATATTTCCCCCTCATAATAATAATAAGAATATTATTATTATTATTATTAATTAAAAAATAATTTATATGGACATTTGATTCCAAAATTTCCATTTAAAATTAGTTAAGGAATTGGTTGGAGTAACTTGGGTTTCGGAACTCCATATCTTCCTCTAATCTTAAAAAGAACAAAGACAAAGATAAAGAGAGTGGTAGTAAGAAGCTAAAAAAAGGGCATGGAGAGAAGACGGGGTCATAATTTTCCATTGGTGATGGTTTACACCCAACGTAAAATCTTCCATGTTTGTTTTTCAAGTGACCTCCATTCCCGCAGAGTGTTATTCGGTCATTTATACTCTCCTTCTCTCCCTCACCCCTAATTTTCTTTTTTCTTTTTTCCCCCAAAGGTATTTTCCATCTTACCTCCCCCCTCTCTCTCTCTCTCTTCCTTTCTCAATTTTGTCCATTGAATTTTTCGGATTCATTTGTCTAATCTGGTTTTGAGTTTTGAAATGGGTTTTAATTTCTTTAGACCCCCAGTGGATTTTGTATCATGTTCTTGGTTTCTAAGTTTTGTGTAATGGGATATGCAGGCATTTCCCAAGGCCTTTGGTTCCGGCATCTTGATATGAGGGCTTAACAATCCAGAGATCATGTCTGAACCTCCTCTCGAGATTGTTCTCTGCCACACAAAGTATACGAGATTAACAATTCATTAATCTTACATTATACGGACCTCTCATGACAGAAAAAATAAAAACCTTGTCAGATTTGTGTAAAATAAATTAATAGCACATTTATATATCAGACATTGATGGTTAGTTCTATTAACTGCACATCTTCAGAAGTTGACAATTCTGAGTGTGAGAGGAAGAGTAGAATTGGTTCTTTGAAGAAGAAAGCAATTAATGCCTCCAAAAAGTTCAGATTTTCATTGACAAAAAGGGGTAGGAGAAGTAGTAAAGTTATGTCAGTGGACATCGAGGATGTGCATGACCTTGACGAGTCGCAGACTGTCGATGCACTCCGTCAAGTGCTTATATCCGAAGACAGTTTACCGTCAAGACACGATGATTATCATATGCTGCTCAGGTCAGTCATTGAACTCCCCCTGTATATATATTTTTACTGGACCATGGAATTACTTTCAGATGATTCTCTTTCTATGACTTGGGTTTTATAAGAATCAGTTTAAATTTATCTTGATATTGAAAATCTCTTCCAATTTTTATCTTTAGATGTTTTTAATTCCTAAACAGATCCATAACCTCCTCCGCCGTCCTTCATATCATGTTTCTTATTGCTCCGATTGTAACTACTAAGAAAGAAAATAGAAAAGAAAGTTGGTGCAAAGAATATTTCTAAGAAAATAAAAAAAATAAATTTAAATTTAATAAATTAATTCTATATGTTTATTCAAACAAATTTTATTTGTTTTTGACGAAGAATTTTGAGGGTTTTTTTTTATTATAATTGATTTTTTTTTGTGAAACCAACTGCAAGAAAATCATTTTCCTTATAATCTTCTTTCCCTGCGACTTTCTGTTCCAAACGGGACCTTTTTCTGTGAAGAAATTGTTTTACTGTTCTTACACTAAATGCAAAGTCCAGTCATATTTAAAGCATGATTTCTTTTAACTACCCTTTCAATTGTAATCCAGATTTTTGAAGGCGAGGAAATCGGATATGGAGAAAACAAAAGAAATGTGGAATGCTATGCTTCAATGGAGGAAGGACTTTGGTACTGACACAATTACGGAGGTACCCATCAAAGGAACTGACAGTCCATGCTTTTAAATTATGGGGCATGATTTTCCATTATGAAATCCTCTCTTGATTTTCCCTTATTTTGCTTCTTTTTTTCCTTTTTTTTTTGCAAGGACTTTGACTTCAAAGAGATCAGCGAAGTCCTGGAACATTATCCTCAAGGTCATCATGGAGTAGACAAGGATGGCCGACCTATTTATATCGAGAGATTAGGAAAAGTGGATGCTAACAAGCTGATGCAAGTCACAACAATGGACCGTTATGTGAAATACCATGTACAGGAGTTTGAGAGGACATTTTTGGTCAAGTTTCCATCTTGTTCGATTTCAGCAAAGAGGCATATTGATCAAAGTACAACAATCCTAGATGTCCAAGGAGTCGTATGTTATAACAATAAACAACTACTGCCATATAGTGTTTTTAATTTCAGTGGATCATATAAAGAGAGTTAGTAATTTGTATATATACATCATTGTGTAATGCTCCAGGGACTTAAGCAATTCACTAAAGCTGCTAGGGAGCTTATTATTAGCCTTCAGAAGATTGATGGTGACAATTACCCTGAGGTACTAATTTGAATTTCTCTTGGTTTCCTGAGTTGGCCTGTTTCGAATTCCAGATTTTTTAATTACTGGTTAATTTATGGTGTGCGCATTTCTGTTGCTGCAGACATTGTGTCGCATGTTTATCATCAATGCGGGTTCTGGATTTAGGCTGTTGTGGAACACTGTGAAATCTTTTCTTGATCCCAAAACTACAGCAAAGATCCATGTAAGCATTATGTATATCTTCCTTGTGGTGCAGCTCTTATTTCTTATGAAGGAAATATAGTTAATCAATGAGGGGAAATGTTCACCAGGTTCTTGGTAATAAGTTTCAGAGCAAGCTGCTAGAAATTATTGATGCTCGGTAAGCTTCTTAAATATTTCAGTCAAATAACTCAACATCAGTCATGTTCGTAGTTTCTTTTTTTCCTTGAATTACTGTCATAAATTTCTGTGCTTGAAACTTTTTTATGGGGCTTCTTAGTATGTCCTTTTTACTTGGCTTCTTTCTAGTGAGCTGCCAGAATTTTTAGGAGGTACGTGTACTTGTGCTGATCGAGGAGGCTGTATGCGTTCTGATAAGGGCCCATGGAAGAACCCAGAGATTTTTAGGGTTATCTACTGCTCCTTTGTTTGTTTCTTTGTTGTTGGTTTTTTTTTTTAATAATTTAATTCACATATTTCTGGTTCATTATTTTTTGTTAAATTCACCATCCTATTGTGAGTGATGGACACCTAGTTGATGTTCTGACTTGCAGATGGTTCAAAATGGTTATCCCATATGTGCAATGAAACGTGAGAATCAACTTGCGTCTAAAAAGACCATCTCTGGTGATGAGATTGTTTGGCCCAAGGTCTCATCTGGTCTTTGAACATACTACTGCCTCTACTTTCTTTTTCTTTTCTTTCTTGTTATCTCGATCTTGTTGGCTGCATTCCAAGTGCCAGATTAATTATTTTTTTCTGAATTATTTGGTGTTTGATTCTACAAAGGCACATGAGTCTTCCAGAGTGGAGGTTTCTCGAGAGGTAGAAGACATTCAGTCACTCTCCCCTGAAGTTCCTAGGAGATACTTCGAGCATCCTCGCGCGTCTCCTGTACATGAAGAAGTAAGTATTGTGAATTCTTGCATAAAAAGAAGCAAGAAGGAATGGACATATGCACAAGCAGAGACTTATTTTTAGTAAGGCTAGGAGAAGTGAGGAATCTATTTAGTATGAATCCATGGAGACCTTGAAAACCTACTTGACTTTCTTTCTTCCTTGGCATTTTTCAATCTTGTCATTTTCGTTCTGTTTTTTCCTACTCTGTCAACATCAGTGAGAGTTGTGATTTATTTTCTTTCTTGTTTCCTTCTTGGAAAAAAATGGCAGGTTAGGATTAATCAAAATTACCATAAATCTTACAACTATGACGATTACATCCCAATGATTGATAAGAGCTTGGAACCAACTTGGCAGAGTATCATGGAGAATGACAGATATGCTCTCTCCAAAGGTACGTTACCTACTTATCATCCACATATATGACTGACTCCATTTCAATGAGTTACGAAGCTATTATACATGTGTAGAAGAAAAACGATTGTAAGCATGATTTTTTCCTCTTTACTTAAATTCTAGTAATCTCTTCAGCATGTTCCTCAATTTATTGTAATTAGTTGTAATGCTAGTGGCTCTTCTCATGTGTGGAATTGGATGCTTTATACAGCATAATTTTAATCAATGTATAAATCTATGTCACAACATCTCAATTTAAGAGCTGAGGATCAGATTGAATCGCTTATAAAGATTATGTTGGGATACTTTATTCAGCTTAGATTTTTAGGTTTGCAGAAGCTTTGCGGTATGATCATTATTCACTCCAGTCAGTGCACCAAATGCTCTTTTAACATTTCATGATATGGAGGCTCCTTCCTATCCTAGAATTCTTTTCATGGACTGAGATCTCTCCTCTGGCATTTCCCCTAAGTCGGTCTAGTCGAGCAGCTACAGAAGTAAAACTAAGAATTAAAACAAGAACCAGTAGGAAGAGAACACTTGAAGAAGAAAGCAACTATAATAACACTAGGAAGCTTTAATATACGAGCCAGGGCTCAAGGATTCCCCTGTTTTATCCCCTTTTTCGGAAATGGGGATCACAGCAAGCAGGTTGAATACATCAGGTTATCTTGATAGTTGCTATCTCTAAGTACCAGTGATTTGCATCCCAAAAACCTGCAAGCAACTCCAAAGTATTCTTTAAGGTTTTGGAATATTTGACGTCTAGAAATCGAATCCCTGATCTACTTAAAATCCCCATTTCTGTGTATGTTTTGTTGTTTGCCTCTTTGCCTCTCCAAGATCTGAGCCAAGCAAGGGAAAGTGTTAGCTTAATAACATAGATGGAAATGGAAACAGTTGGTCTAACATTTAAAAGAGACTTCCCACTAAGAAATTGTCCATCTTTCCTATATCAAAACAATATATAGTAACTTTTCTATACTTTACAGCAGCGGATTGTTTCACCATACATGATGTATACAAGGCTCCTGACGGTTTTAGCACTCAGATCTTCACTGGTGTCATGGCTTTGGTTATGGGCATTGTGACCATGATCAGACTGACACGATCCATGCCCAAGAAGTTCACTGATGCCAACCTCTATCCAGGTCCCATCTACTGTGTTGATGCAATGATTCAAAGCCACCCTTATGCACAACAGCTCCAACAGCTACAACAACTACAAGGCCCTGTCATTACTGGCTCAGAGTTCTTGACCTTCATGAAACGCATGGCTGATGTGGAAGATCGGGTGAGCAATCTCAGTGGCAAACCTACAACCATGCCAGCTGACAAGGAGGATTTGCTGAATTCTGCTCTAAGCCGGATCCACAACTTGGAGCAAGAACTTGCTGCAACCAAAAAGGTACTTCTACTACCTCTACCTCTTATACTTCAATTACCGGTTTTCTTTCTATGAAAGACGACCTTTCTATCAACTAATTATTAATTTCACATACCAAATCATTTTTTATTGTATCCAATGGCCATTGTTGGTGCAGACTCTGGAGGAAGCCATAGCCCATCAAGAGGTGGTCCTGGCCTATATTGAGAAGAAGAAGAAGAAGAAGAAATTGGTATTCTATTGAAAGATCCAAATATATATACATACACATAATTGCTCAGCTAGTTTTTGCTCATTGGCATTTTTGTATCTAGTTGAAATCATCATCCCATTTTCGAGTTTTTTTTCCCTTTCTTTTGTTGGATCATAATGTAGAATCCATTCAGATGGTAAATAGACGCAGGCTTGCCAAGAGATGCAGTCAAAGCAAGTTAAGGGCATACATATCCAATCCACTGTGACTTAAATGTTGGTTTTTGTCAAATATACAACTTAGGAATTTTTCACAGTACTAATTATAAATAAAACTCTACATCGCATCAGGCCACTTAAAAATGACAGAAAATGTTTTCAATCTGTACATCCAATAACCCTTTTCTAGTTGAACTAGTATAGTGGTCTCCAACCCGAAAATTTGCTGTTTGGATCCTCAAATAATGCTTCATCATTCATCAGAATGATCCTTTGAATTTAAATATGAAACAACCAGTCATGCCTAGTGATAGGGTTTGAAAATAGGCGCGAGCCTCATGAAGCCGGAAGAATGACCCGGTGAAATGCCCGGGGCCACAGGCGCCGGCCAGAAAAAAGCCCAATTCGTTTCCCAGAGCCAATAGCATGGACAATGTGAAAGCCCAGTGTCCTTAGATCAAACCAAATCACATCGATAAAGGAAGTAAGATAATTCCCAATAACGATTTATCTTATAAAACAAAACAAATCTCACGATAAGGGGAGTAGGATAATCTTGATAAGCTTGTTTTATAAATTTATCCGCTAATAATCACGATAGCGATAAAGGTAGAAAATACCCCAGCCAATGGGAAAGAATCCTTACCACCATCAAATTGGGAAAAACATATGCTATAAATACCAGGTCATCCCATCGGTGAAAGGTACGCAAAAACATTCGCCCTCTGGCGATCCCATGTTTTCGAGGCCGGCTTAGGCGTCAGATGACCACGGACGGGCTCCCGACCTTTCTTCTTTCTTGTTTTTTGCGAGGGAGGCAAGCGCTAGAGCATACGCGGACCGGCCAGCTGACAATCCTAGTCCGTGACGACTGACACGCTCAGGCTGATCTAGGTTGAAAAGGCATCATCACCTAGTAATATTTCCTTTGCTCTATCCCTTTGGTTATCCTCTTAGGCCAGCAGAACCCGTTGTGTGAAATTAGAGTTATCGGCCTTGTTTGATGGCTTTCCTTTGTTTTCCCTCTTGGAATTTGAAGATGAGAGAATAAACAAAAATAGAAGTAGAAAAACTTACAATTCTGTATCATTTCAAACAATAAAAGTGCCATAGGCTTACAAAAAATAACTAACTAATCTCGCTTCTCCATCCATATACCACTACATCCATTAACAATTAACAAAAAATAAAATAAATAAAGCACTAACAACGCAATTGTCCCACTAACTAATAAATAAGTTAATAAACAACTAAATAAATAATTAAATAAGCCTAAATAATAGGTACTATTTCCCCATGATTCAAAGTTGCAAAAATTGTTAATTTTCATGGAGCAATTCTCTCCATATTTTCAAATTTGTGAAGCACTTCCCTTCACCTTATGATTCATTTCTCATCATCTTGTTGATGCACTCACTCATCAACTTTCTTTTACCATATTTTCTTGTTCCATTTTTGTTCTATAATCTTTTTGTAAATGCTCAAAATGTTTTGAAGCATTGAGGCTTTCCCTTGTATTAGCATTCTTTCTCTTCATGTTCAGGTTTTTTCCAATGATCACACCAAGGAATTTTTACTTTTTCTTTTGACTCTTTGGTTAAATATGCTACATCAACCACCCGTTCATTTGCTTCATGCCTCATAGTTCTTCTTTGGTCCACAAATTGAAGTGCATTGATTAATTTTGTAAAACTAATGTTTGATAGACCCTTAGAGTCTTCAAGATAAGAAATTTTGGATTCATACATTTCATGCAAGTTTACAAGAAGCTTTTCCAAAATTCATTTCATTGAGTAGGAAGGGATCTTCTAAGTAATTTGATCACAGTTGACAATGGACATGAGTTTCTTTACATCATATTCCTTCTTCCTTTTCAGTTCTTTCATTTTCTAAATCTCAAATTCCTTTTTAAGATTCAAGATTTGCATAAACCTTGTTTGATTGTTACCCTCAAAATCTTCGTTGAGTTTGCCTCGTGCTTCTTTTGGTGATTTTCAAATCATTAAGTTTGTGAAAACTGCATCTAATACGGTTGAATGTATATAAGTGGGTGTCTTTGGTTTCTTTGCCAAATTTTCTTCAAACTTTTAGCTACATTAACATTGGATTTGATGGAAGAGCAACATGATCAACATCATTTTCAACAACCTTCCACAAACTCAAACCTTTTAAATAGACCTTCATTTTAATAGCTCATATGTGATAATTTTCTCCCATGAGAGTAAGAGTAAGAGCAAAATAATTATTCAATGCCATTGGAATCACTCACATACCCTCACGACCTATATGACTCTAATACCATGGTGGAATTTAAAGATGAAGGAAGAAACAAAAATATAAGTGGAAAAACTTACAACTCTTTATCATTCAAAACATTAAAAGTGCTTATATTTAGGCATACAGAGTAAATAACTAACCCCACTTCTCCATTCATTTACCACTACGTCCACTAACAATTAACAAAAAACCCAATAAATAAGTGGTTGTCACACTAACTAATAAATAAGTTAATAAACATCTAGATTAATAATTAAATAAGCCTAAATAATAGGTATCATTTGCAAATGTGAAAAATGCTACGTAGTTCTTTGAATCATTCTTCAACATTCCTGTTTTTCTTTTTTATTTTTACATCTATTAACTTTGCATTAGATCGTTGAAATACTCCGTTCTTATAAAGACTCAAGATTGTGACCTTCTATACGCCCATCTCCTCTTTACTACTTGAGTCAAACCTCAAGGATAGTGATCCTGTTTTTCTTTATTACACTTATAATGTATGAAACCCTTCTCTATATTACCCAAAATTCATTTTCAATCCACCCACTAACTTACTTAATTTTTAATAATAATAATAATTTGGTGTGGTTTTTCCCCTATTTGATCCACAACTAGGATGTAATGAAATTAGGGAAAATATGCAAAAAAAACCCCGTGTTTTACGATATCTAAATTCTGCCCCAGGCTTTGTGTAGTGAATAAGACGCTACTCACATGTTTCGAATTAACCCATGTCGAGACTAATACCGTTAAAACAGTCAAATGGTGTTAAAATGACCGTTAAGTGCAGATGTGGCGTCCACATGGCAGGTGCGACCCGATCTCATCTCTTTTCTCTCTTCCCTCCTCTTTTATCTTTCTTCTATGTTCCCTCTCCTCTTCTCTCTCTCTTCCGTCCTCCCTCCTCTCTCCTCTCTGGCCGGTTGGACCCCCACCCACCCACCCCTAGCCTAGCACTCACCCAACCATTTCTTTTATTTTTAACCCTTCAGTTTTTATTAGAATTTTATTTTAGTTTTTAAAATCACCTAAATAAAAATCCAAAATTTATATTTTAAAATACAAATATATTATTCGTATTTTAAATCTACTAAATAAAATAAATAAAAAATTTATTTTAATTTTTAAAATCTACTAAATAAAAATTCAAAATCTTTTTATTTTTAAAATATAAACAAATTATTCATTATTTAAAAAAAAATTACAAAAATTATTTTAATTTTATGCATAGCTATTTCATTAAAATAAATGATATTTTAATTAAAATATTTAATATCTTTAATATAAGAATATTTGTTTATAATAATTAATAAAATCATAAATAAATATTAACATTTTAAATAATATTTTAAAATAAATTTGATTTTAAAAAACAACTCATCCATTGGTATTTATCAAAATTTGTATTAACTTAATACATTAAAATATATTATTTTTTAAATAAAAATATTAAATATTAAAACTCATCCATTTAAAATTGATTAGTTTTTAAATAAAAATATTAAATATTAAAACTCATCCATTTGAAATAATATTTAATATTAAAATATTATTTCAAACTCATCAATTTGATTTTTGATTTAGTATATTTAAAAATAAGTTTTGAATTTTTATTTAATAGATTTTAAAAAATAAAATAAAACTCTAATAAAAAATTTAGAGTTACAAAAAAGATAATAAAAGAATGGTTAACGGTTGGGGTGAGGGAGAGAAAAGAGAAGAGAAGAGGGAAAAGAGAAGAGAATAGAGAGGAGAGAGAAGAGAGGGGATAGGAGAGTGGGTCCTCTTTTGTCATGTTAATATTTAACGGCCATTTTAATATCATTTAATCATTTTAACAGTATCAATCATGATATAAGCTAATTTAAGTTACTAGAGTAAACTAAGGACTTATTTGGACCAAACTAAAGTTTAAAATGTACGTGAGATATAGGTAAAACATGAAGGGTCTTTTGCAAATTTTCAAGATGAGATTATGAACAAACATAGATAGATGATGCTTTTACCCTTTACAAGATTAGCTTTTGCCCCATTAAAGCATGACAATTTTTCGAGCAAATGAAAGAGCAACCAACTAACCAAGAAAGTTTTTTTTTAGAAAAAAGGCCTCCAAACCTTTTTGAATAAGGGAACCAAGAAGAGTTTAATTTCATCATCCATTTTTCTCTTTCTCTTAATCAATAGAGAGTCAGAGAGGCGTCCAAACATCCCCAGTGCAAGTAGTTATATACGATGTGCAAGACAAGGGCACGAGGCATAGTCCTCTACTTCTGAGATCTCCTTCTGCCCCTTCCTTCTCCTTCTCCTCGCTTGAACCCTGTCAGCTCCCATTATTAACATTCAACAATCAATTCTAATTCATGAGATTAAAACAAATAAAAACCACATCACTAATTATCAAGAAAATTTTGTAAATATAACCCCTCTTCATGTTTTTTTTTTTCTTAAAAAATGAATGGACAAAAATGTTCTTTTTTATTTCTTATATTTACATATTTTTTGTCAAAATAAGGGCAAAATTTGATGAAGGGTTAGGGCTTGTTTGGTTCATGTTTTGAAAACTGTTTTCTGTTTTTACAAACTTATAGAACAAGAAAAACATGAAGAATACTTTTGATTTTAGTTTCTTTTTTTTTTTAAAACACATAAAACATTAAATTGAGAGAACAAAAACATTTTAGTGTTCTCTTCATTTTCAAAAATTGCTCTTAATAATAGATTTCAAAAATAGGAACCAATCAAGCCTTTTGATTTTCAAAAGTAAGTTTTCAAAAAAATCTTTTAATCAAATCACCCTAATTCTCAATTTTTATCAAGGTTGGATTACTTCCTCCATAGAATGTCTTTTTCCCTTATTCATGGACCTAGCCTATTCAAACTTAGGGAAGAGAGAGAGAGAGAGAGAGAGAGTTTTGGTTCTTACCCTTTTCATTGGTACAAGAGACCTGCTCTGGGAGGACTTCATGTAAGGCACGCTCAATGTCTGCAGGGAATAAATATTGGTTTGAGTTTCAGGGTAACCACATTCCCTTCTCTCTTTTTTTTAAATAATATTTCCCTGGTGTTAAGTGTTATTTTTATTTTAGTTATCCACCCGGAACCTCAAATTCAAACTGAACAAATGAGAAAAGCAAAACAGAAGGTTGGGAAATGAAAATAACCTGGATCTGGTCATGAAGGAATTGAATATACCCAATAGCCTCTGTCAATACTGAGGCAGTATCTGTCTGCAAATCCCCCCACATGAAAAGGCTCTCTCTATCAGCATCACAGTTCACAGCATGGGCTTAAAACTTAATATAATGCTCATTTCTCTCTCCCATTTAGTGGATTCTGATAAATAAGGTGTAAAATATATGTATATATATATATATATATATATATATGTAGAAATGGTACCTTCCCAAAGGGTGCCACCAGCCTCTGAAGAGCTGCAATCCTGTCTCCTAGTTTCTCCTTCCTAACCTAGTGACATTCCATATATACATCTTTAATTCATTATCACTACAAAGCCATTGCATATGAAAAAGAAATTTGGAAACTTGTGTTCCCCATATTGATTTGGGAATAATGATGAAGATGGCATAAATAATGCAAAATACATTGTTCAATATGATTTCATAAACAAATAATTTCTTTCGGGTGTACCTAGGTACTACCTTAATAGCCATAAGTATTACCATAATGAACATTTTTAGATAGTACCTACGGTTTATTAAGATAATACTTAATAGGTATTACCATACCTAAAAACAATTATTATCTATGAAACCATAATAAATCATATATTTTGTATTCTTTATTTTATCTCTACAATTATTCTCAAATCAATATGGTGATTTCAAGTTTTGATTTTCATGTTTAAGATTTTTTTATTATTACCTTTAGGGGTGGATACGTGGATCGTGGTCCGAACCCAGACGTCTTAGTAGCTGCATGCAAAGCCTTCGGTGCAGTTCTACTACGGATTACTTTTGTTCTTGAAATTCCATTCATGAACGCTGATGTCTATAAAATTAAGTAAACAAGTAAAAAGTTCAGTTTATATATGGATAACAATGATTTGGAAATTTTTTGCCAAAGTTATCTTAAACAAAAAATTTATAATTTTATAAAGTTTAGTGTGTGGAGTCAGCATGCAGCAGAAAGACAAGGCTTTCCTGGGGAAAATAATACTGTGAACCATTTCTTCACATCCTTTTGACATATTTAGTATATGTGTTTTTGCTTTACATTATGATACATACTATCAGTTCAGAACATATATAATTTATTCCTACAAAAGGAAGAACAATAAATTAAGTAAATGCAAATTAATGAAATAATAATTGACCATATTTTAATTTGTATTGAAAAGAAATTAATTATGATCACATTAATTTATGTCTTAATTTCTATTTCCCTAAGTTACATTATAGCCCAATGTATAGCCTAGGTCATACACTACTGGCTATTACTATTTTCTATTATTTACCCTTAATAAATCAAAGAAGTACTAACAAAGGAATAGGATATAGAATGATACAATGATGAAGAATGCAGAAAAATATATGTATACCAACCATTTTGGAGCTCTTTGATGGATTAATGTCACTTGATTCTTGCATATGATCATGATCAAAAGTCATACTTTCCTTAAAAGGATCAAGATCATCATGTGAAGACTTGCTAGATCCACCACCATAATTTGCAGAAGCTAAGAGATCCAAAGTTTGTAGATTCAACCCCAAGGAATTGGAAGCTAATGAAGATGAGAAATACAGGTTGGGAAAATTTGTACTTGGGAACCCATGGCTGAAGTTAAATCTGCTAGATGTGTATCCACTTCCATAACCTGCAGAATCTCGAGCACTTGAATAAGAATCTCCGTCCAAAAGTTGAAGTCCCTCAGATGAGTTGCTGCTTAGCCAACTAAGATTCTCAGTCGGATCCCGAAAAGGCTGCTGCCCATGTTTCAAGTAGCCGCCTAAGGAAGGTACTAAATGTGATTGTTCTACATTAGAATCATTATCAACCATTTCACCAAACTTAGGAAAAGAATTGGGCAGCTCCTCTTTGACTTTGGTAAAAGTTCAGTAATTCAGTGGGTGACTGAAAACCCAAGTCTTGAATCATGGAAGCTTTGACTGGAGGATCCATAATGGTATTCTTTAGCCATACATCTCCTGACTTTGGGAGGAATATTTCATTCCCATACCTATGGTTATTGCTACCAATATTCCTGCAAAATCAGAAACAATTGGAAACTGGCTAAATAGATCCGTGAACCAAATCCAAAAAAAAAAAAGTTAAATAAAAATGTCGGGTTTGATTGAAGAGGGGGAGAAGTGATGAAGTATAAAACAAAATTTGGAATTCTTACTTACACCTACCCCAGATTTTCTTTTGTCAGTTCCTGTTGTTGGTCAACAAATAGAGAACAAATGAAACATAATTCCAAATCCTATGACAGACATACAATTGGTAATTTGATAGGTGTTGTTGAAGCCATCATAAAAGTCAAAAACAAGTGAAAGTTCGCTTTAGCCCTAGCAGTAGGAAGATTGATTTTTTTACTTACATGGTGATGCTTGGATTCCGGCCATGGATGGCGGGAACTCCATAACCAGGGTGGGTTGTCCTGTCTAGAGAAGAACATTCATTAATAATAAACTGTTCTTGGAGCTGATGATGCTGGCGATGGACATCTGCAGACTCCATAATGATTCTTTTAAGAGACTTGAAAATCCCAAGAAAGGTGAATAAAAATTAACTTTAATTGCTCTCTAGAAACCCTTCTTCACTCTATTCAAAGAAACAGTTCAAGCGACACCCATGAAAATCCTCTGCTTTTGGCTATACAGTTTTCTTGCTTGGTACTCTTCTCTCTCTTTAGTCTTTCTGGTCTAAGCTTGAAGTGGGCTTTGAAGAAAAGAGATGGAAATGAAGATACCATGCGGTCTCTTTGTCTTTGTGAAACCTTTTGCAGCTTCGCCTGTTCTTGAAAACCCTATGTTTTGTCTTCCGTAAAAGACTTTTCTCCAGCTCTCTCTGCAATAACAGGGATATGATTATATATACTCTATACCTCTATGCCATCACTAATATTATCGCGTCTTCAATTTAGAAGATTATAAGATAAAGGGTGTGAAGAGAAAAATCATGGGAACTATGCTCTTGCTCCCCATATATTGAAGAACATCATTCTGCCTATATACATGTATATGGGCATGGTGTGGACTTGAACATACAAAGGATACATAGTAGTAGATCTTTGTTCTTTTTGTTATTTTTTATTTTGGTATTTGATAATCTCAAAGTTGTAAAAACTTTGTCTAGCTTCACTACTTATTAGTAACATGCACATAAAGCATAAAACAAAAGGCTACAACCCTTATGTGTAAAATCTCCAAGCCCCTTTAATGTCAAGGGTAGATACCATTTTTACCATGCAATTCTTTTTGCTTGATTGATGCCAAGTTTCTCCCTTTTTCTTTTTTTCTTTTTCCTTTTTTTTATATATTTTTTGGTATGAGTACTATTTCATTCTAGACATGTTTATCTTCTCGTGGCCAACTTGTTTGATAATTGTTTTCTATATAATAAAAACATCATTAAATGGATAGCTTTTGTTATATAAAATACTTAAATATAATGTTGAAAAAAAATACTAAAACATATTTTTCATAAAATTTTCTCATAAATTTTCTTTAAACTCGTTTTCGAAAATAATTACTAAACAAACACATATTCTCTCATAAAATAACAATCATTAATATCGATAAAGATAGAGCAATGATGATGTCCCAGGGGACAAATGGGTAGTATAGTAGGTGAGCAAGAAAATTAAGTTGGACACAAAACAAAATAATGAACAAAATTTTCTAGTTTGTTATCATCAGAATATGACATATAAATATTTGTCATAAATTTCAAAATTAACTAGTTTTATTCTATGTCCTCCCTACAGACCTGACATCAAAGATGCTTACCCATCAATCTAAACCATCGAATCACCAAACTATATAGAAATAATGTAGCTGCTTAAGGGATGGTTCTGCATGAACTGGGTTTCTTGAACAATGTACCCAGAAGAGTAAAATAGTAAAATATACCCTAAAATAATGAATCATTATTGTCCCTAAAGTGGGTGTGGTAGAGATACAGATTGGCTCTTATACAAAACTAATAAAAATTAATTGATTAAGTAAGATTAAGCTGTCTTTCACCAAAAGTGGAGGCTTTATAATAATGGGATGAACCCCACAAAAGCCAATGTCAGAGAAAAAGGTTAATGGGAGAATGTGAGATAGCTAGCTAGAGATTATGGGCAAGTTTTGTCACCGCCTTCCATCCTCCACTTTTTAGCCCTTCCTTTACTCAACCAGCCTTCCCACCACCGACCCTTCTGCTTTCCCCTTATTTTATGTATACCCATTGAGAAGAAAGTATTAGACTATTTTATGTTTCCTTTTATTTGACTTATGTTTTTACTATTTTGCCCTTATTTAGGTATATATATATATATATATCTCAATTATTTCAATAATATGTAAGTCTCTTTCATAATATGGTATCAAAGTGCCAAATTCATCAGTAAAACAAACTCTAACCCTAGCCGTCGCCGTTGCCGTCGCAGCCGCTATGGCCCATCATGCTCCATTGATCACATGCTCTTAGGCTCAATGGCCAATGAATCCTCTTCCACCACTATCGTCGTGCCTCCTCATCGTCCGATAATCTTGAATGAATCTAATCCATCTCATTATCTAGTTGTTCTTAATGACAATGCTCAGGTACCGCTAAAACTCACAACCAAGAATTATTCTGTGTAGTGGCTCCAATTCACGTCTCTCCTATTCGGGTATGATTTACTTGGCTTCGTCGATGGCTCAAAGTCATGTCCTCCGACATTGATAACTTTGCTCGATGCCTCATCCCCCTCCCCCAATCTGGACCATATTCTCTAGCTTAGACAAGACCAATTGCTTCTCAATGCAGTTGTTAGGTCCGTCTTTGTCACCCTAGTGTAGTTCATCTCTACCTTAGCCACATCTTCGTGCAACTTGGACTACTTTTGAAAAGATGTAGGCCTTTCCTTCGCGTGAACAGATCATGACCCATCACCAGAATCTTGTCAGTCCTCAGTAAGGTAATCAGACTATTACCGACTATATGCATAATGTCAAATATAATATTGACTCTTTTGCCCTTATGAATGTCTCTATTGACTTTGATGAGCTCTCCATCTGTGTTTTGAATAGACTTGGCCCGACCTACTCACACATATCTCATGCCCTACAAGCTCAGGATACTCCAGTTACTTTTGGGGAATTGTTTGAGCACCTACTTTGTTACGAGGCCCAAATGAAGATCTTGGTTCCTTCTGCACCGCTCGCCTCTACTCCAGCCTCTGCCTTAGTTACTTCGACTTACCCTTCATCACATCATCGGTTGAACAACCGTGACGGACAGACCCATAACCGGTCTCAACAGTCCTGGACTCTACTTGCCATAAAGCTCAGGCAATACCAACCAGTTCCTCCTCCATTATCTCTGTGACATCCAGCTCTGCCGCCTTAGCTCGGGCAAAGTCACTACCTCGGGAGTTGTCAAATTTGTGGTATAACCGGGCACTCTGCTCGGCAGTGCAGTTCTCTATCCACCTCGGCACTTGGTTCTCTTTCTCGGCACTGCACCCTATGCCTACACTATAGTCCATTATCCTAATTCTGGTAATTTTTAGAATTGGGTCGTTGATTTGGATGCCTCTCACCATGTGATTGCAGATCTTGCTACCTTAGCCCTTCATGAGCCGTACACCGCCTCTAGCAGTGTTATTATTGGTGATGGTACAGGTTTATCTATTACTAACATTGGCTCTTTCACCCTTCCCTCTCTACCTACCCTCTTATTATTTACCAATGTGTTACATGTGCCTACCATGTCTAAGAACCTTATTTCGGTCTCTGCCCTTTGAGTCGATAACCCTGTTAAAGTTATGTTTTTTGGCTCTTTCTTTCAGGTGCAAGATCGTCACTCGGGGGTCACTCTAGGTTGCGGGTAGCATAGAGACGTTGTCTATTACTGGCCGACGTCAGTCCCCCTTCGGTCTTTCGCCATTGTTCTATCTTCTTCAGTTCATTCCTCATTTTTCGCTATCTCCATGTGGCATAGTCGTCTAGGTCATAGGTCATCCGTCTTTACATATTTTTCACAAATTTCTAAGTGTTCTAAATATTTCCTTTCCCAAGGACCATTTATGTTCCTTTTTTAATACCTCATGCAATACTAATAAAAGCCACAAGTTACCTTTTGCTCAATCAAGCATTACCTTTTCCTCTCCTCTTGATGTCATTTTCTCTGATGTTTGGACCTCACCCGTTTCATCTTCTGATGGTTTTCACTACTATGTTATTTTTGTTGACCAATACACAAAGTATATTTGACTTTACCCGTTACGTCGAAAATCAAATGTTCATTCAACCTTTGTTGCTTTCAAGCAACTTGTTGAAAATTATTACCACCACCATTAAAACACTTTACACAGATAATGGGGGCGAATTTTTAGCCCTTCATTATTTTCTCGCGACCCATGGTATAACCCATCTCAGTACACCTCCCCCACACTCCTGAACATAATGGGTATTCTAAACGCCGGCATCAACATATTGTCGAAACGGGTCTCACTCTCTTGCATCAGGCATTCATCCCTCTCACCTTCTGGTCGTATGCCTTTGCTAAGACTAACTATTTAATAAATAGAATGCCTAAAGTTGGTCACTCCCTTGGTTCCTCTTTTGAAAAGTTGTTCCACAAAGCTCCTAATCCATCCAAACTCTGTGTCCTCGGTTGCTTATGTTTTCCTTGGTTGCGTCCCTATTCTTCCCACAAACTTGATCCCAAATCCAATCCTTCTGTCTTTCTTTGTTACTCCCTCATTCAAAGTTTCTTTCTCTGTTTTGATCCTATCCTCAATAAAAATCTTTGTGGAAAATGTTTTCTCATTCGCGTCTCCCCCTACCTCCACCACACCAGTGGTAGACACATAATCTACCCTCCTTGCTTCATCACTCACCTTGGGCGACTATCCAGCACCGTCGACCATCCAAATCCACCGTCCTCCTTGAGCGACATCTCACCCGCCCCATATTGCCGCCCCTCGCTGAATTTCGAGATCATCCACATCACCCCGACTGTCCTCCCACCAAATTGTATCTCACCTACTCATTCCACCGACCTCCCACGAGCGGTGAATTCTTCCCCATCACCGCCCCATCCTCGGAGTCGCATCTCACCCACCCATTCATTGACCTCACCGGCTGTCGAGATCATCCCATCCACCCCACATCCTCCGGCTATTTTGCATCTCACCCACTCATACCGTCGACCTACCCCGAATTGTTGAATTCTTCCCCATCACCCCACTCGTCCCTCTCAGCGACTGTATCCCAGAGCCCACAACATAATTTTAAGCGGTCGTCTCCTTACCCTTGCTTTGTTGGGTCCATTTCCTCTTACCTCACCTCGTCATCTTCCGACCCCTTACCCATTCTCTTTCCCCCGCTCAAACCATCATCCACCACCAAACCCGCTCCAAAAATGTCATCCTCAAACCCAACCGAAAATATGGTCTCACCATCATAATTCCAACTATCACTGAATCCTATACTATTGCCCAAGCTCTCTAAGATCCCAAGTGGGTTTAGGCGATGCAGGAAGAATATGATGCTCTCATTCGGAATGCTACTTGGGCTCTAGTTCCCCCCAAGACCGGGGTAAAATATAGTGGGCAACAAATGGGTGTTTCACATCAAACAAAATTCCAACAGTTCTATTGCATAGTATAAAGCTCTCCTTGTTGCTAAAGACTTTCACCAACAACCAAACATTGACTTTCACGAGACTTTCAGTCCCTTAATAAATCCCATCACCATCCGTACTGTGCTTAGCATTGCCCTGAATCGCAAGTAAGGACTTCGCTAACTTGATGTAAATAATGTCTTTCTCAATAGGCATATCACGTAGGAGGTCTATATGGCTTAGCTGCAGGGCATGCACAACGCTGATTATCTGCATCATGTTTATTGATTGCACAATGTTATTTATGGTCTTAAACAAGCTCTGCGAACTTGGTACCAGGAGCTTCACACCTTCTTGTTCTCTCTTGGCTTTGTCATATCCCATGCGGACTCGTCCCTCTTTGTTCACTCCCGCAGTAATGCACTCCTCTATTTCCTGGTTTATGTTGATTATTTGATTATAACAGGTAGTGACCCCTCACTTGTCGACACTATTATTCGATAACTTACCTCTAAATTCTCAACAAATGATCTTAGGGTGCTATCTTTCTTCTATGGAGTTGAAGTTTTAGCCACTCCAACGGGTCTTGTACTATCTCAACAAAAGTATGTTATTGATCTTCTAAACAAACATAATATGCTAGGCTCCAAACCTGTCTCTACATCACTTGTCGTGGGTACTTCTCTGACTGCTTAAAATGGTATTGCATCGGTCAATGCCACCATGTACCATTAGGTGGTTGGTGGCCTTCAACATCTCCGGATGACTCAGTCGAATATTTCCTTTGTCATGAATAAACTCTCCATTGTTCATGCGCGCCATCGGGCATCTCGTAGGGAGGCGGTCAAGCGTACGCCGTTATCTTAATGGCACAAGATCTCTTGGTATCCGGCTTCTAGCCGACACTCCTCTGACATTGCATGGTTTCTATGTGCGAATTAGGCTAGTAACCCAGATGATCGTACCTCCACGGGGGCTTTTCTTATTTTCCTTAGTGCTAATCCAATTTCCTAGAGGTTAAACAACGCATTGTTCTTTCATTAAGCTGAGGTTGAGTATCGTGCGATTGTGTTCTTGCCCTATCGAACTGTGGGTGAAATCGTTATTGTCGAACTTCTTGCCCTAGTCTTTATTGCCGCGTCTGTTCTTGAACGATATGGTGTCCTTATCTCTGCTAATCTTGTCTTTTATTCTCATATGAAATACCTTGCAATTGATTATGTCGGTATGTTCGTGATCACGGATTCGGTCATTCCAGGAGTTGCGTGTTGTTCATGTTCTGACGGTGAACCTTCTTGATGCACTGCAAATCTTTATCTTGGCCTCACCTCTTTTACCTATATATCAAGATTTGTATTATTTCTGACACACCATCTTGAAGGGGCGAATTAGAATATTTAACGTTTCCTTTTATTGGACTTATATTTTTACTACTTTGTCCTTATTTAGATATATATATATATATATATATATATATATATATATATATATACTTCAACTCTCTTAATAATATGTAAGTCTCTTTCATAATAGAAATTACCGTTTAGGGCATTTGAATTAGGTACACAAATTATGGAAGAATACCTGATTATTGGAAGAACATGGAGATCCAAAGATGCCTCCTCTTGATAGTCCTTGGCCACTTCGGATATTTCTATATTCAGAATGAGATTCCCTATCCTGTCTATACTA
Organism: Tetrastigma voinierianum; assembly: GCA_016808115.1. Taxonomy (NCBI): domain Eukaryota; kingdom Viridiplantae; phylum Streptophyta; class Magnoliopsida; order Vitales; family Vitaceae; genus Tetrastigma; species Tetrastigma voinierianum. The sequence goes on from JAEQBH010001362.1 coordinate 175,137, forward strand.
ATCCACTTTGGCATCCATAGGCAGCAACAATTGCAAATCCGCCGTGGACGCATTATCATAATTTACTATCATTAACTCTTTTTTAATGTTTTAAAAATCAAATTGAATCTCTTTTATAATGTTTTGAAAATCAAATTGGATCAACCGGATGGATGGGTTATATAGTCGATTAACCATCTTTTCAATTTGATTCTTGCTTTCAAACCATTTACTTTACTATGATTCACTCTTTACTGGTCCGATGGGTCCCGTTCAATCGTCGATTAACCACATTTTTTTGTCGATTCTTACTTTCAAACCGCTTACTTTACTGCCATTCACTCTTTTAGCTTTCTAGCCTTAGCTCCCCTAAGTAATCATCCATTATTAGGCTTGACGTTGATATATGAATATTGAATACCACCAATAATATAAGCAACCGTACAAATAAGGGGATGATGCCGTATTTGTAGCTCTTGATTCTTGTCTCTATTTTTATGTACTGTTCCTATTATGTTAATGCCCATTCATAATGAATTAGATTAAAAAAGTAAAATTAAGGTGAAAAAGAGGGAAATAGAATAAACTATTTTCATGCCATAAAGCCCTGAAAAGGGGGTTGGGAGGGTTAAAGATGTTTGAGAAGAGGACAAAGGTTTTGGAGGAGGGTGAGAGAGTATATGCTTTGTTTATTGTAAGTTTAGGGCAAGAAATCAAGTATTGGGGGACCATGGTCTTCTTGCTTCCCATGCCCACTCCCCTCACAAATTATTTTATCCAATTTCGAGGTCTCATCACATGTTAAGTTTCCTTGTTCACCGTTGCTCAAAGCCATCATACCTCATGGAAGCATTCTCCGGACTTTTTGTCACCATTTCTGGCGTGTTTCTGTAATTAGTATACATGCTGAGTTCCAATGACAATAAAGGTCCTTCAATGCTATATTTGTTTCCGAATAGTAATAAAAATATAGAAGAATATTAATTATGAAATTGTATGATTTTAATTTTTTTCCTTTTTTTTTTTACATTTATTTAATCTGCATATCACGTTGTAATATTCTATTATTCGATCATGGAACCTCTTGTTCCCTATCGAGCTGACTCGTTTACCATTTGAGTCATGTCTCAAAGACATGATTTTAAATTTTTATTCTTTATAAAATTATAATATATATACATATATATATATATATATATATATATATATATATATATATATATATATGTATATGTATATATTTAAAAGTATTATAAAATACAAACTAAAATGAATATGTTTCTTGTTTACATATAAGAGAGAACTAGTGAGAGAGAATTAAAAGGAGAGAAAGAGAGAGACAAACAAAGGTAGAGATAATATGATCTCGGGATGATATTCCAAGCATTGGAGGGTGCCTTTTATAGACTTACAAAAGGCCTCTCATTACTCATCTTAATGAAGAGTAATAAGTGATGCCATGAATGTGGCAATTTATATGGTTCAAATGCATGTGGTCATTCACTAAAGACTATTCATTTACAACTCTTCCCTTTGGATAATCATCATTAGCGAGAATATGTCTCATTAAAACCTTACTAGTAAAACCCAATAAAATAAAACCTAGCGAAGGAAAAATAGTACAATACTCATATGATATTGTAGATTGTTCTTAGTCTGTTAGGACTACCTCGTTAAAAACTTTGACAATAAAACCTAGTGGAACAAAATCTGGACGAAGGAAAAAAAAAGTACAGTACACTAACATCATGTCATAAGCATACTCCTCCTTATGTTAGTGTCATTCAGTTGGTGCATTCAAATCTTGTATATTAGCTTCTTAAATGTTGAGGTTGACAATGACTTCATGAATAAGTCTACTAAATTATCACTTAAGCATATTTGTTGAACATCAATTTCACCACTCTTCTGGAGTTCATGCGTATAAAAGAACTTTAGATAAATGTGTTTAGTTCTATCTCCTTTGATATAAGCTACTTTGATCTGTGCAATGCATACAACATTATCTTCAAATAATGTAGTCAAATTGTTTTTTATAAAGGGGAGTCCGCATGATTTTTGAATGTGTTGAATCATCAGTCATAGCCATATACATTCATGACTTGCTTCATGAATTGTTATAATCTCTTAATGATTTGATGATACGGTCATCATTGTATGCTTAAAGGATTTCCATGAAATAGCAGTTCCATTACATTTAAACACATACCCTGTTTGTGATTTGGCCTTATGTGGCCTGAAAGGTATCTTGCATCAGTATATTCAAGCAATTCCTGCTTTGATTCATTTGAGTAAAATATACCTATATCAATTATTCCTTGGAGGTAGCGTAATATATACTTGATACCATTCCAATTTCTTTTGGTTGGAGCGGAACTGTAACTAGATAATAAATTGACAAAAAAAGCAATATCTTGGCAAGTACAGTTAGCAAGATACATAAGTGCACCAATGGCACTAAGATATGGTACTTGATGATTAAATAATTCTTCACATTTTTCACAAGGACGAAATGGGTCATTTTCACGTCAAGTGAACGAACAACCATTGAAGAACTTAAAGGGTGTGCTTTATCCATATAAAAACGCTTTAAAATTTTCTTAGTATATGCCGATTGGTGAACCAAAACTCCAGTAGGGAAATGCTCGATCTATAAGCTAAGACAAAATTTTGTTTTCCTAAGATCTTTCATCTCAAATTCCTTTTTCAAATATTTTGCTGTTTTTGTGAGTTCTTCAGGAGTCCCAATAAGATTTAAATCATCAACATACACAAATATAATTGAAAATCTGGTTTCTGATTTCTTAATAAAGATGCATGGGCATATAGGGTTGTTTGCATAGGGTTGTTTGCATACCCTTCTTTCAATAAATACTCGATAAGGCGATTGTACCACATGTGTCTAGATTGCTTCAATCCATATAAAGATCGTTGTAATTTGATTGAGCACATACTATGAGGCTTTGTATTATTTGTTTTAGGCAATTTATATCCTTTAGGGATTTTCATATATATGTCATTATTTACGAATCCATATAGATAAGTTGTGATGACATCCAAGAGACACATATCCAATCCTTTAGAGACTTATAAGCTTATTAAAAATCAAAAAGTAATTGTGTCCATGACAAGAGAATATGTTTCCTAGTAGTCAATACCAAGTCTCTACGAGAAACCTTGTGCTACTAATCGTGCTTTATATCTTATGATATCATTATTTTCATTGTGCTTTCATACAAATACTCATCTGTACCCAACAGGTTTTACACCTTTAAGTGTTTAAACAACGGGTCCAAAAACGTCTCGTTTCATTAATGAGTTTAAGCCTACATAACTTCTTTCCATTTTGGCCAATCATTTCTATTTCGACATTCTTCCACATTTTGTGGTTCGGGATCCTCATCATTTCTTATGATGTCTAAGGCTACTTGGAAAGCAAAAATATTATTGATAACAACTTTATTTCGATCTCATTTTTCTCTATTGTGCACATAATTTATTAAGATCTCATAATTTTCAGGTACATGTGCCTCTTCAGGGGCTATTTATTTATTTCGAACATCTTCAAGGGTCTTTTGTTCAATATATGTCTCTATAAGGGCATCTTGTTCACCATATCCCTCTTCATGGGCTTTTTGTTTATCATATGCCTTTATAGGGGCCTTTTTTTTTTTTTATCATGTACCTCTTTAGGGGTATCAATTCTCCTTTGTATTTTCTTCTTCCGGTGAGTTATATCTTTTGAGCTAATAGGTCTCCCACGCTTCAGGCATATTTTAGACTCATTTTCTAATTGTCCTTTAGGGACATCAATCCATGCTGGAGCATTAGCAGTCGGGATATGTGACTTTGTCACTTTCTTTGTATCAATAAAAGCATATGGTAGTTGATTTGCAAGATTTTGCAAATGCATAATCCTTTGAACTTCCAGTTCACTTTGATTTCTACGAGAATCAAAATGAGATATTCTAGATTCATTCCAAGTAATCTATCGTCGTTCTTTTGGAGCAAACTTCCCCTAATGGTGGGAATATACTCTCATTGAAATGACAATCTGCAAAGCGGACTGTAAAAACAACTCCTGTTAAGGGTTCAAGATATCTCATGATAGAAGGAAAATCAAAACCTACATAAACCCCACGTCTTCGTTAGGGGCCCATTTTGGTGCGTTTTGTAGGTGTAATTGGTATATAGACTGCACAATCAAAGATTCATAAGTTAGAAATATTTGATTGTTTGCCTAGTACAAATTGTGAAGGGGAATATTTATGGTAAGTTGTTGGTTGAATACGAACCAAGCTTGTAGTGTGCATTGTAATATCCTGAAAATACCTTAACAGTTTGATAATATGTTTAGGGTATAAAATAAATTAAATTGTATTTTTTCGGTGTTTAAATTGATAAAAAAATTTAAAAAAATTAATTCAAGAAATAAGGGTAAATTAGAAATTTACCAATTCATGACCCAAATGTCATAAATAAAGAAGTCGATATGCTAAAGTGGAATAATGGGTTAAGTTGAAGTGTAAATGAAAGAGAAATGAAGGACGAATAAGCGAAAATGGGAAAAAAACTTAATTAAAAGTGAAAGCCCGACCAAGGCCTTGTCTTGTAAAGAGAAAAGATAGTGAGATGCTTATAAATAAGGAGGTTTCTCATTTGCACAAGAGAGAAAGAGAGACACGGGTAGAGAGGAGAAGGAGAAGGCAATTCCTTGGTGTTTTCTCTCCATCTTGTAGAGATCAAGCTTGGTTCAAGAAGAAGAAAGAAGAGGCTTGTAAGAGATTAAGGTATGGAAACCTAACTAAAACCCCTCTTTTCTTGTGTTTGGGTTTGGAGAAAAAAACCCTAGCTTTGTGTTAAGTGTTCTTGGATGGTTTTAGTTCAGTTTGAGGTTGTTTTGCATTGTTTTGATTGGTTTTGAAGAATTTTTGTATAAAGGAAATGATGAAGTTTCAAAAGAGTTGTTGTCAAAAACAATTTCAAAACCCATGTTTGTGTTTGGCTATAAGTTAAGTTATTATCATCCAAATTGAGTGATTCCAGTTGGTTAATAACCATAGGAGCTAGAGCTACAAATTTATAGAAGGGATCAGGGGTAAATTTTAGCTTTAAGGCTCCCTAATATGGGCTTAAATGTGAGTTTTGGGTAGCTGACGGGTATGCTCTGTTTTGGATGTAGTTATGGTGTTTTGGCAGTAAGTTGAGTTTCACTCATCCAAATTGAATGATTCAAAATTTTGGGTCAACTAGACTTCTAGGGGAATATTTTTCTTGAAGGAAGTGTGCAATTTGTAACCCCAAAGTGCCCAGAAATCCATCAAAGTGGAGCTATGTGCAGGAACAATCTAATTATGTTTTGCAAATTATAGTAGTCTAGATGTAAAATGCAATAACTTGAGTTTTGGTGATCCAAATTGGATGACTCTAATTGGAGAAGAAACCTTATAACCATAGCTTAAAATGAGTAGAAGAAATCATTACCAATTTATGGATTTAAGATCCCTGAAATTGAGAATAACAGTAGGTAACCGAGTGAGCTAGGCATACCGACCAATTTGGAATTAAAATGTTGTAACTTGAGTTTGGGTGATTCAAATGAGATTATTCAAATTCCTACTGAAAATATACTCATATATGTATCATTTTCTTGAAGGAAGTATGAGCAAAAAATGGCTCATGTGTCTCTAGAAAATTTTTCAAGTGAAAGTGTATTGGATGGACTTCAACCCTAACCAAAAATCCTAGAATGCACAACTGATTTTTTTTTTTTCCTTCTTGGGTTGTTCTTTGATTGTGACATTTTTGTGATGGATTAGGGGTTGGTGATGAGGAAACTTTACCCAAGAACGAGATTCCAAGGATAGGAATCGAAGAGCGACAACCTTTTTGGGTTTGTTCTTCACACTTATTTCCTTGTTTTCGGTTTTGTGTTTTGTTTGACAAACTAAATCTAAAAGGTTTTATATGAATATGCATGTGTGCTCTATTTGAGTCATAAACGAATTGGTTTGTTCTCCACTTATCTCTCTCTATTTCTAAAATGTTTGAAGGATAATGAAATAAGTAAATTTATTGAAATGAATTGCAATAAATTGCGTATTGATTTGTTTTAAATTAATTTGATACAACTGATTGTGAAATGAATTGCACATGAAAAATTGCATGAGTATTAGAAACCAAGTATTTGGATATAAATGTATATACACTATTGTAAATTGCTATGAAAGATTTGAGCGCCCTTAATAGAATGTTAACCGTTAAATTTGAATGTTAACAGTTAAATTTGAGTTAAGGATAGATTGGTATACCAATAAGGGTCAAATGAGCAGTACTGATGTGTCACTCCGATCCGTAGCCCAGCGGGACAATATCGATAGTGTTTACGAAATGATTTTTAATAACCAGTTAGCAACCCAACGGGACCGTACTATGTTATAAAACTTTTTATACCGGTTTGCAGCCCAGCAGGACTGTGCCGGTGATTTGTTATCCTATGCACCAAAAGCGTAGGTTAAATTCGCTTAAGGGAAAAATGAAAAGAAAATTGTGATATGCATGATTTTGTGTTACTCGATTTATCAGATATTAACCATGATTGAAATGACCAATGAATTATAATTTGAATGTATACGAAATGAAAATATACATATATGTACTGTACCGTATTGGTCATTGAAAAAAAATTATACAAAGGCATTAATTTAGAAAATTGCATGATTTACTTAAACTAAAATGAAGAGATAAATGTATAGAAGCACTAAGCATGAAAATGCTTAGCGCGTTGTTTTATCATCACGCAAGTACCGAAAGTGAACAGGTACGAAGGAAAAGACCATAGTGATTCAGAGTCAACGCCATACCTCGCCTGAGTTAAGTGGAAGTCTCACCATGCACTCATAAAATATATTTGACACTTTTTGTACAACTTCTTATTTTGTTTTGTAAATATTTTGGTATTGAAAACAGCTTATAATGTCGTAATGTTTAAAGGTGGTAAATGGACCAAATGGGCATGTAATGTCATATTTAATGGAAAATGTGTATTGAAATAAAATGGTGGCTCCCTTGCTGAATTAGTATATACAAATATATTTTCATAAAGATAAATATCCTTTACAAAATAAGCATTGGAAATGTGTTTTACTGACAAAAGAAAAAGGAATTGGATTCAAAAAGAGGATCGCGTCTCGGATTGGGTTTGGCCTCCGGGTTAGGTCGGATACGGCGGTTGCACAGCCACATGTATAATAGCATGTCCCTGGCGAATTACCAATTTGGTTTTCTATTAATGGTCGAGGTTATTAACTGAAGACGCTTGAATGAAGGACTCAGAAATCGCTTGTATGTGAGCAAAGGATGCTTAATATTTATTCTAACTGACATGCAATAGTGGGTAAAGGATTGGGAGGTAAACTCTCCGGCATTGTCAAGTCTGATGGCCTTAATTGGATAATCAGGAAACTGGGCTCGTCATTTGATAATTTGTGTGAGGAGCCTAGCAAAGGCAACGTTTCTTATCAAAAGAAAACAAACATGTGACCACCTAGTAAAAGCATCTATTAAAACCATAAAGTAACTGAAAGGTCCACATGGCGGATAGATAAGTCCACATATGTCCCCAAGTATTCTTTCTAAGAAGACTAATGACTAAAATGTGACTTTGCTAAAGAATGGTCTAACTATCAATTTACCTTGTGAGCAAGCAACACGCAGGTATTCATTGGGCAAAAGAATCTTTTGGTTCTTTAGTGGATGCCCATATGAGTGTTCTATAATTATCTACATCATTGAGGACTTATGGTGACCCAGCCTGTCATGCCAAAGAACGAAAGTATTTGGGTTGTTGAACTTCTGGTTCATGACAACATATAACTCGATAGACTTTATATTTGTATGATATAACCCAGAGGAGTGGGCTGAGAGTTTTTCCATTATAAGTTTCTTCCCATAAACAATAGAGGTAATGTAAAGACATTATGTATTACCTTCATTCATAGTTTCAATATGATATCAATTTATACGGATATCTTTAAAGCTAAGCAAATTCCTTGTGGATTTGCTAAAATATAATACATCATTGATATGGAACCTAGTTCCATTTGGTAGAGTTAAGTTTGCTCTTCCGAAGCCTTCAATTAAGTTTGTAGTACTAGATATGGTACTCACATTGGCATTTGTTAATGTCAAATCTAGAAAGTATCTTTTATCTCAAAGAATTGTGTGTGTGGTTGCACAGTCAACAAGACATACATTCCCCTCATTCATCTTCATATCAATAACACGTGGATTTCAAATAAAACTAAAAAAAAAAAACTCTAGATAATATAAATAGCAATGTAATAGATGTAATAACAAAATGATACTTTATTTAATTTTGATATAAGAAGCATCATTTAGTAGTAATATTTTCATCATTCATCAAATAGTCCATTTTTTCACTAGGATCTCCAAAGAAATCAATATCATAGTAAGTTAAGTCTAGTACATTTCTATCAATAAAGTTCATTTATATTTCTTTTCCTTTTTTTTTTTTATTAGTACTTGGTAGAAGTCGGCCAAATGTTTGGGTGTACGACAGGTATGTCCCAATGCCCTTTCATACCACATCTATAACAATTATTCTCATAGGCCTTGGAAGGTGTATTTTGTATATATTCCCTTATTTTCTTGTTTCACCTCGGTATTATTCCACTTCTAATGGTTCCATGAGGTTTTCCTTTTTTGGAATTTGAATAATTACTACCATGAGTTCCATGGTATCAGAAATTCCTTTCATGACCACGTCCTCGTCCTCGTCCACGTCCACGAGTTTGGGATGATATCACATGCACTTTAGGGAATGGTTCGAATCCAGTTGGACGAGATTGGTGATTTCTCATCAAAAGCCTATTATTTTGCTTAGCAACAAGAAGACATGGTATCAATTCAAAGTATATCTTAAATCTACACTCTCGATACTGCTTCTTCAAGAGCACATTCGAGGCATGAAATTTGGTGAATGCTTTTTCTAGCATGTCTTCTTCTATGACTTTCTCTCCACACAGCTTCAACTGGGAGCTGATTTTAAATAATGTGGAGTTGTATTCACTAATTGTTTTAAAGTTTTACAACCTCAGGTGCATCCAGTCATATCGAGCTTTTGGGAGAATCATAGTTTTCTAATGGTCATATCTCCCCTTTAACTCATTCTATAAAGTTAGGGGGTCCTTTACTATAAGATATTCACTTTTTAAATCCTCATGGAGGTGGTGCTGAAAGAAAATCAGTGCTTTTGCATGATTATGTAGGAATGCTTGATTTCCTTTTTTGATGGCAGCTCCAAGATTCATTACATCAAGATGTATCTCAACATTGAGGATCTAAGATAGATAATTCTTTCCGGTAATGTCAAGTGCTATAAACTCAAGTTTTGTGAGATTTGACATTGTTAACAAACTTTTAATAATAATGTAATAGAATCAGTTTTGACAAATAACAGTGTAGATTTTGGTTTACAATAAAAACCTAATATAACTATAGATATGCAAAATCGAAATAACTTCAAGCTAAGGTTAGGAAAATACCTTGAGAGCAAGCTCGTGCTGATAATGTGTTATAAAAGTATTATAGAATGCAAACTAAGATGAATATGTTTTTTGCTTACATATGAGGGAGAACTAGTTTGAGAGAATTAAAATGAGAGAAAATGAGAGACAAACAGAGGTAGAGATAATGTGATCTTAGGATGATATTCCAAGCATTGAAGGGTGCCTTTTATAGGCTTACAAAAGGCCTTTCATTACTCATCTTAATGAAGAGAGTAACGAAGAGTAATAAGTGATGTCTTGAATGTGGTAATTTAATATAGTTCAAATGCATGTGATTATTCACTAATGACTATTCATTTACAACAATATATATATATATATAGATTATATATATTTCTTTAAATCCTATGGGATATATATCTTAGAATAATAGTTTTCAATGGATCGATTTCAAAATCAATATTCAATGGTGAAATCAACTTTGATATAAGTCATGAGAAAAGCATAGTTTTTTCTAGTATTGTAAAAATAAACTAATTTGATCTCTAATGAACACAGAGTGGCTGTAGTTTAGTGGTGAGAATTCCACGTTGTGGCCGTGGAGACCTGGGCTCGAATCCCAGCAGCCACAATTTTTTGTCCATTATTTTTCGTTTTTCTGTAACTTATTTATTTATGAACTAACGCTCACTAAATCCAAAAATTGAAAGTTTTAAAATGACTTACTATATATATATATATTATTATTATTATTATTTTATTTATTTATTTATTTTTTTGAAGTAATGACTTACATTATTATTTTCATGATATTTCTACTTTTCAACAAATTCGTTGATGATTAATTGTATATTATTATGACCTCGTAGTTTAATCGTTGCTTGCATGAGTTACATATAAATAGCTTTGACTTGTTTGCTCGAGGCTCTTTATAACATCATAGTTTATTTTAGGAAAAATGAAAGCAAATAATGTGTTAAATAATTTGCACATTTTTTATAGTTTCAACAAATTAGGTGATGGTTTGTTGTGTATTATTATGACTTTGGAGTTCAATCGAGCTCCACGTGAGTTATAATAAAATAACTTTTTACTTGTATACTGTTTTTTATCAAGCTATGTATAACAGTTTTCTCTTTTTAGATAGTACACCACTAAAGTAATTTACATTATTTTTATTGAAAATCCTCATATTATAAAAACTCATAATTCATTAATAATCATCTATATTGATTTAAATATCCATTGGTGGAGCCAACATGGGCCTAGGGGGTATATCCCCCCTCTCAATTTTTTTGTCCAAATATCAATGTCCCTTTGAAAAATCATTAGTGCCACTTCAAAAGCTTGAAAAAAAAAAATATCCTTTTACTATTGGCTAGAGCTTTGACCAAGATCTTAGGAATAAAGTTTTATAAATTAAACACAAAATCAACCTTTTATCTTAGAAATCTAAATAGAATCATAATATATATAAAGCTTACATATCTTAAAGTGTTTCCAGGGAATATAAAGAAACCATAAAACGTTTAAGAGAGAAAAAAAGAGGAAAAAGGGAGAAAAAATTTATAATTTTCTTATTATTAATATTTTTAAATTTCATTGAAATGTTATACGAATAAATGAAAGTTTTATGCGTTTTTATTTTTTAAGCTTATTATTGATAATAATTTTTTATATTTAACATTAAATTTATTATCAAAAATCAAATTTGATTTGTTATTAAAGCTTCATTTTAATTTTTAGCATTATATTTCTTAGTTTATATAATATAATATTTTTTAAAACATATTATGATAATGATCAATGAATACATCATAATTTTTGTTGGTGTTATATATTTTGTATTTATATTAAATTGATACCTTAATTACAAGAGTTTGATGTGAAAATTGAAATAAATATATTCTTATTGAAAATTGTAATGACATGTTTCATCTTTTCTTTTTTCATATTGGAGAAACACTATAAAGTATGATTAATCATATATTTGTCAAATTCATACTAACTTTTATTTTTTTTATTAATAATAATATCATATATATATATATATATATATATATATATATATATATATATATATATAATTGTATTTAAAAAATATTATATGATACATTATGCCCTTCTAAACTAAGATCCTAGCTTAGCTCCGTCATTGTAAATATCTTTATAATTTTTTTTATAAAGTGAAGACACATTTAATAAAATACTTATTTTTAAAAATAGAAAATCAATATTAATCAATGTTTGCTCATAGGTCTACCCCTTTACAAAAGTCTTTTTTCATAAATATGGATCATCTACAAAATTGTATAATCCCATAAATCATCATGTTTTATAATAATTAATAACTTTTTACATGTATTCAAATTTCTTTTTTCTTTTTCATTGATTAAGAAAATTAAAATTTTTAACTTAAGTAAATCAAATTATATAAGTTGAATTAACTAGAGTCCGTTTGACAGTGATTTTATTCCAAGTGGTTTGTGGTTTTTTTTTTAAAGGAAAAATAATATTATTAGTTCAAACTTGGAATAGATTGATAGATCCAAGATATCAATAGCTAAAAATCATACATGATGAAACAATATCTAGGTTAATAGCATAATAAAATCGGTATAAAACCTACAAATTTAATAATGTAGTAACTATAATATTTATAACTCCAATTTTTCGACATACTAATGATCATAATTTGATATATTTGACTGATTAGATCCGCTTTGTCTGTCTAAATCGCTCTGACATAGATAAAATGTCGCAACAAGTTGACGAACAAAACCATGTCGTAATAAGCCGATGACAAATAAAATGTCGATAAAACGACAACAACACATAAAAGCAAGATAACACTAAATCTTCGTCGAAAGAACTATTTTATTAAGGAAAAAAATGAAAGAAAAAAATGCAAATAAGTGATTTCAGACTAAAAATGATCAAAATGAAAAATAGGTTATAAAAAAACAAGATGGGAGAAAGAAAAAAAAAGGAGGGCGCCTTTTGTTTTAAGTGGTTTTAGTAAACGCACTATATAGTGTTTTTAACATGATCACTTAAAAGTGTTATCCAAAAAATATTAAAAGTGGTTTTCTAATACTATAAATGATTTATAATTACTACGAAATCTAATAGCTGAAGACATGTGTCTTTCCTTTCAATAATGTCTTTCCTTTCAATAAAATATTCAGCCTTTTAACCTCAAAAAAATATTATAAATGATTTTAATTAGCCTTGGAGGCCTCTACTTATCCATAATATATATGTGAATAGAGGTCAAAAATATTATAAATGATTTTTTAGATTTTTAAAGGATTTCTTAAATTTTTTCAAACACATAATATTTTTTATGTGAAAAACACTTCCTAAAATCACTTTTACACTGGCTTTTACTTGGATATTATACAAGTACCATACTAAACCTTTCTTAGGGTATCAATTAAAATCGATTAGATTTTGTTATTCAAATAAGTAGGGCTAGTTATAACAACCCTAAGGTTAGCTAGCAAAATATATTTATTTAATTAAATGTAAATAACAATCTTAAACCATATATTTAAGCACTTCTTCAAATGTTTTAATGGGCATTTTGATATTATAATAATTAATGATGAGGTAGAAACAATATGGTGCATGTGCCCGCAGCGTTAAGCCTGCATGTAAGCCCAAACATCCGCCTCTGAGAAGGAAATCGAGGCACGCACTCCAATAAAGAAGCATCGCCCACAAAGTGAGATCCTACCCATGCCAAAGTACATGCCCGTGCTCATTGAAACCGCCCCTACTGTGTAATCAAGGATATAGCGGCCCAAAACTCGTAAAAGGAAAAGTGTCCAAAGGTCCGCCCATGATCCGCGCCCACGACCAAAGAGTTATGATCTACATGATCACGGCCCGATTATCCCTTAATTGCTCATCTACGATAAGGAAAAGGAAACTCTCACCCAATGGAAAGATATCGTGATCACTGATCTAACAAGGAAAGCAGAACTACTATTTCCCTATAAATAATCACCGACCATTCTACCGCAAAAAGGCACAGCAGTAATAACGCGATAAACGCTGAATTCTTCCTTCATAAGAAAACCGGATTTAGCCGGGTTTCGAGCGGCGGTCACACACCCCGTCGTATCACCTTTCAATGCAAAGGTGTGTTGTACGACGATCCGATCCAATCGACCGCTGGTTTCACAAGCTCCAACCCGGGTGACGGCAGTACCACTGGCCAAGGGCCACCAGGAACAATCAAGCCTTTACTAATAAAATCGACTCGTTGATTGATGGTATCGACCCGAAACATGAGCAGGAGTCACGCCAACCCCTTTATGGCGCAAGACCAGCAGGGTGACTTAGATAGCCAACCACCAAAAGACACTCTCGAAACTCTACAGGCCAATACTGACGAGATGGAGGCACTCCGTCTCACTAACCAGCGTTTCCTGAGAGACTTAAAGGAACTCACTAGACAAATGCAACGACCGCAGGAAGAACAACAAGACCATGACACTCCTCAAGAAGCTGACGGAGAAGGAGAAACTAGCCAAGCCAAGGATCATGATCCTTATAAACCCCCCGGAGAGGATCGCAATGAGAGAATACCCGGCAGAATAAATACAGGTAGCTGACCCATCTTTATCGCTAGCAGAGATGTGGGAACGACAGGGGAGCAAAGGCTGACATCCAAAGAAGAGCCTGCCCACATGAAGAAAACTGCGAAAGGACGAGCTCCAGTCTCCATGAATGCTTTAGTGCAACAAACAGAATCCCCGTTCATGGCCGGGGTACTACACTTCCCTCTCCCAGCAAAGTTTAGAATGCCTCATATATCAAACGCTCGACTAATTTAAAGATCTTGGGACTCACCTCAATACTTACAAGAATCGTATGCGCCTACACTCCGATACTCGTGATCCCGTTAGATGCAGAGCCTTTGCCATCACGCTAAAAGGCCCAGCTTTAGCCTAGTTCAACAGACTCCCGCCATCATCAATCTCATCCTTCAGAGAGCTATCCATCGCGTTCGTCTCCCACTTCATCGGAGCTCAGACATACAGGAAGCCGAGCTATCACTTGCTGACCATAAAGCATAGCCCATAGGAGAACCTGAGGTCCTACATCCAGAGGTTTAATGCAGAGTCATTAAAGGTAGACATCCTAGATGAGAAGTTTGCCATCACCGCTTTCATCGTCGAGCTAGGCGTGCAGTCGAAAGACCTGATGTTTTCCATCTCAAAGAACCCTCAGGCAAGCATGGCCGAGGTGCTCGCCAAAGCAAAGAAATACATCAACGGCGAGGAACCCTTCTATCTAAGCGGGAAAATTCTTCCGTGTAAAAGGAGAAAAGCAGGGGCGAGAAAAAGCAAGAGCGGAGCCCCAGGAGGCAAGGAGATAGGGATAGATCCCCACGAAGGGACAAAGAGAATAGAGAATGGTCTCCAAAGAGACGAGGCAACGTTAGGGACCATGGCCCACTCACCGTAGCCGCGCAAAGCAGCACATCCACCCCGACAATTCACTCCCTTGATACCTCTGTCATTGTGTCCCACGGAGACGCAACATGAAAAGTTTTTAAAGTGGCCGTCTTAGATGAAGACAAACCCAACGAAGAGAGACTCAACCAAGTATTGTGAATTCTATGGGTATCATGGACACCGAACAAATGATTGCATCCAGCTGAGGAAGGAAATTGAATACTAGATCCGACGTGGACATCTTCGCTTCTCTTTAGGTCTTCAGAGGGGTTCGGGGCCGTGACCGCCCCATTACCTCGTCGCCCGCCTCCAACTCAACACCAACAACCCTCGAGAAATCCAGTGATCTCCTGGATTTCCATGGGGAGGGAGTCCAGCTCGCCCGACGGCCATCTACGCAAAGATCATATCGTGGGAGATACTAGGAAATACAAGCCAGTATCCAAACTCCTACTGACCCTACCATAACCTTTCTGACCCGATGGAATGTCAAGCAAAGATTCCCATGACGATCCATTGGTAATAAGGGTCGCCGAAGCAATGCATCAAAGACACGTGGTACTAGTCGACAACGGAAGCTCAACCGACATCATCTTCGCGTCAGCCTTCGATAAAATGGGCATTGGAAGGGAGAAACTAGAACCGGTCAACGCCCACCTGCGGGATTCTCCGGAGAAAGAGTGCTACCTCGGTCAATACGCGAAGGTGCTCACTTCATGCACTCATGTGAGATACCTCATTAGCTTATAACATACACCAAGTGCACTTCTCCCTTAATGCCATAAGGGTCGTCCCTTCCGCATATCATATGGTTATCAAAACTGGAATTTTCTTGTAGTGGTATATGAAAATATAACATAACAAATGGTATAGTATATAACCATGAAAGTAATATATGTATACAACTATGACATGCACAGAATAGGATATGTAATATGAACCATTAGAAAGATAATAGATCAAATGATAAGTACTAGAATAAGAATAAATGATATGGAAAGGTTATGTCAAACGTCACATGATAGAAGTGTATGTTATATGAAAATGATAAGATAAGTGTATTTGTCGAGACGATCATAGTTATCGTCATTCCTCGTATATGTTTCCCACTGCCGCAAAGCTTAACTCCGGGTTTTAATACGTGTAGGCATAGAAGCGTAAGACAAGGATAGAGGATGCAACATCCCACATCGCAAAGGTGCCACCAGAGATAGGTGCTCACCGCATTGCTTCCGCAATCTCTGTATTTTTGAATAGGTATAAGTTTTGTATATCGAGAAGTACTCGACTCAGATAGAACATGAATACCACTACGGTGGTACTTATAATGTATATGTAAAATAATTTTTGTTATTACAGAAATTGTGCATATGAATGAGAAAACAAGTACAGGTGTCAGCCTGAGAAAGCAAAGGTTAAAGAGTCTCAGTCCCGAAGTGTGACACCCTCGCTTGACACCCCATCGGGTGCCGAGTCAGTGGCCAAGCAAGAACACCACGAAACGTGAGACATACGCTTCGTAGACCCTGAAGACTGATAAAATGGGCCATAGAGCTCAGTGAGTTCGACATCAGATACAAGCCAAGGATAGCGGTCAAGGGGCAGGTTTAAATTTACCCCTAAAACACCCCAAAGACAACCCAATCAAAACTACCTCAATCGGGCGCCTCAACTTACCCATCCGATAGTAGATGGGGCCGCCACTCCGGGCGAAGCGGTGCGGGTCTGATTCTGACCTCCCTGGACGGGATTGACGTGGAATACGCACTCAAATTCGGATTTCAAGCCTCCAATAACGAGGTTGAGTACAAAGTTGTCATAGCCGGGCTTAACCTTGCCCACTCCATGGAAGCTGATCAATTGGAGATATACAATGATTCCCAGTTGGTGGTGAAACAGATAGAGGACTCTTACGAAGCCAGGGGTGAAAAAATGATCGTTTACCTTACAAAGGTGCGAGAACTGTTTAAAAAGTTCATACAGGTTTAGGTCAGGCATGTCCCAAGAGCAAAGAACACACGAGCAGATGCCCTAGAAAAGCTAGCAACAACATCATGGGAGGATCTAGATAGACTGGAAGGCAACGATGTTCTACATTTTCTCCCATATAAAGCCTCATAAGGCGCCATTCCAATACTCGATTGGAAACTATTGCTGTACACGAATTCAACTAAAGGAATGTGTCTATCCTAACTGCCCTCATAGTTGATCATACAACTCTAAGATATCTCTTCCAGTCCTCACCACTCTCTCTCGATCATTCATCCGTCTCGTGGTTGGAACGTTGTATCGCAATTGCCGAGTGCCCAAGGCCTCTTGCAGGTAATTTTCCCAAAATCTCAAAGTAAACCTTGGATCTCGATCTGAAATAATGGATATAGGAATCTCATGTAACCGAATTATTTCCTTGATATAGAGCTCTGCTAGCTTGTCAAGTGAATAGTCGGTTCTCACTGGTAGGAAGTGAGCTTACTTGGTCAATCGGTCCACTACGACCCAAACTGAGTCATGCTTTCTCCTTGTCAATGGTAACCTAACTACAAAATCCATGGCAGTCGGTCTATTTCCCTCCGTGTGATGGTACGCAATAATCAGGAATGGACGATGCTGCTGTCTTTGTGGACCAACGCGAATTACAAACTCGTCACGTCTCTTTTTCATTCGGGACCACGAATGACATTTCAAATCTTGATACATCTTTGTGCTCTTTTGGGATGGATAACCAAGATCCACTATGTGTCTCTTCAAGCATGGCTTTCCTCAAATCATTATCGCCGAATTTTCGGCCCCGATCTTTCTCCCTAAAGCCCGTCTTCGTTATTGTAGCTGAGTTTCTTTGTTTCAGTGACCTTACTACGGCAATTTTCTCATCTTTCTTTTGTGCTTGAACTTTTTCGGTTTAACATTTCGGTCCTGCTATCGTTACGCCACTATGGTACCATCATCGATAATGACAAATGGGCATTCCAACGCTCAAAGTGTTTTACCTTTGTCTTTTTCTAACTCAAGCGTGGCCCTTTGTTTGGGCTTTCACCGGATGATGTCGATCAACGCGATCATCTTTTATCGAATTCCATCCATCTCTATTGTCTCAAGTTAAGCTCTAGTTGCGAGGAAATAAATACTTGAACTCTTATGATCAGTGTAGATGAAACACTTTTCCACGTCTGTGAGATAATGTCTCCATATTTTCCAATGCAATCTAATAAGCGTGAATTCCGAATAATAGTGAGATAATTCACTGTGCGACGAAACCAGAGCATGTTTCACTTTGCCTCATTGGGACGTCGGAAGATCATTTGGTGACATGTCTTTAAAAATCATATTCTTACCAGTGGGCCATTGAATGCTGGTGTAATGGATGTCGGTGGCTTTGATGGCGTTGAGTATGAGTGATCTCCTCACAATGTTCTGGAAGCAATCTGACAGCTTCTTAAGGAAGCATGTAAAAGTCCTTCTTGAGTAGGGATATTGAATATAGGCAACATGCAGTATCAATCCACATAAGCCAAGTAGGCCGCGTCTTTCACCATTTTCTGTAGTGATTGTGGATATCATTCAGGAGTTGACCTCTAGCGATGAAAATAATTTAATTATCGTTAGATGTGGTCACTCTTTTTCATTCTACCAATCACTACCATAGTGTGTGGAAGAAGACAAATCATCCTAAAATCACAACAAACTCAGCAAGGATAACTGCAGTGAAATCTCCCAATCTCGTATTTTGATGGAATGATCTCATCACACTCTCCCTTGGCGCCTCATTCAGAGGGGACTTATAACACTCATGTTTGTCCTATTAAGACCAGCAAGATCCACGTCAAAGTCATGTCATCCCTTATATGCAAATGCAATATATGTCAAATACCATTTTCAAAATCTTTTTACAAAATCGTGTAGGGCCTTTTTCGGCGCTAGAGAAGCCTAGGCTCGATAGCAAATGATGACCTGAGTCATTGGACCAGGTGGCGGATCCAGTGAAACAGGGACGCCGCCGGCTCCATTAACGAATCTGTTTATCAAATACGTTTAGTTCTGATCTTTGCGGAAGCGATTTGATTAAAGCGAAGCGATGCATTCCCGTTTAACAAAATGCATTTCTGATAGAAGGCGTTCTATGCCTTTTTTCAAATGATTTACAATGAAGGCATTCTATGCCTTTTCAAAATAGATTTACAAATACGATATTGAGTTCAAAATGTTTTTGCAAAATGCCAAAGTTCAAAAGAAACGACATGAATGCACGAAGTGAGCATACTCGCGCTCCTTCTTTAGCATTTCAGCGGCTCACTGATGCGAATTGAACTTTTACATCGTGTATACATCACTTTCGGTACTGCGCATTTGGTAAAAAACGCTCAAAACAACATTTGCATGCTTAGTGGTTCTATAAGTCTATTCTTGATTTCGAGTTTAATTCAAATCGTATATTTAACAATTTCAAAACTTTCAAATCTTTTGGATGATCAATGTCAATACAATACATATACTTATTTTATATACAATCATTTATAGTTCGTTGATCATCCCAAATATACACTTTCATATTCAATAAATCATATTAATCAAGTCATGCATTTCACAATGCTCTTTTCATTTCATTGCTTAAACATGCTTTTCAGTTCAATGGCTGCAATCTCGAATCAATTCAGTGTGTCTGATTCGTTCACTTCTACGATTAGTTCACGCGCTCGCAGATTTGTATATATTTTGGTATCTGGGGATATCGGGATCCCAGCGCGGTCTGGGGGTGCAGCGGTGGGGTATAAGCGGTGTCGGTACTAAAAGCGGTTTTATAACCACGATCACGGTCCCATTTGGGCTGCCCAGTAGTTATTAAAAATCAATTAGTGAACTGCCGTCTGATCCATTTGAAATAGCGATCAGGTGACATCGATAATGTTTGCGATCTTTGCTATTTTGATATTGATATACCTATCTATCATGTAGAAATAGCGGTCATATTCTATTGGGCGGTTCCGATCATACATAGCAAAATATAGTACAATCATTTGTTTATTATAAACAATTTCATTTCAATAATCATCGATTATATATCAAACATTAAATCATTTTTCTCCAGTCAGTTAACATTAATATGATTTTCTTGTAAATTTAACGAACTAAATAGTTTAAATTTTGACGAGAATAGGAAAGTAGAACAAACCAAATGATCAGCTTTGATTCAAGATCTTGATCTGGAAACTCAATCTTGGGCTTTCCTTCTCGTATTTTATTCAAATACAATGACGATACATATTAATGATTATTCTGGGTTTTGATTGAGTTTATATCTGCCGATGCCCCTTCACTTTGAGTGCAGGACATGGGCCATAGTGCTCATGCTTCTTCAATAAATTTCATCTATCAGTCATTTTATTAGAATTCGATCAATCTCATTTAGATCACCAAAAGCTGAGTTGACACATTTCAATGCCCAAGCGGATTAATATCTTGACTCACTGATTTTTAATATTATTCCCATTGAGTTATTAACCACGTTTGGTATGGTTCTTCTGCTAATTTTAATCTATCAGTTCTAGGTTTCTTTTTCTGACTAGACATCGATTTGGATCACCACAAACTCGAGTTATTGCATTTTACGTCCAGACTGCTCAATTACCATGAGTGGGGCGGAACAGCACATAGCTCCACTTTGAAAACTTTACCGGGCGCTTTGGGTGACAATTTTATACTTCCTTCAAATAGATTATTCCCCTATAAGTATATTTTACCCATAATTTTAGATATGATTTGGATGAATTAAACTCAACTTATAGTAAAACACTCTATGATATCAAACAGACATAACCATTGAGCTGCAGCTCTACCTTCAATATATTTGGGAGCCTTTAGAATCTGAATTTTCTCTTCGATCCTTTATATGTTGTACCATCTCTTATGGTTCTTCACCAGTTGAATCACTTCGTTTGGATGATTATAACTTAATCTGTATTATTAAAACGAGGGTTTTTACACAAAATTTACAATGACATTTCCTTTGAAAACTCAACATTTTCCCCACAACTATATAAAACCATTGACAGTCAATATAATGAAAAAACCTCAACCGATCAGAAAATAATTTACAATAAAATAAAACTCTTGTCCACATTTGGGGTTCTAATAAACCACAAAACAAAGGGTTGGGTTTTATTTTCTCACCTCCTTTCTTCAAATCTTCTCTTCAAGTTGTTTGGTGATCATAGACAAGAGATGGGAAACCAGGCCAGGCGAACTTGATCTCTTGCAAAACCTGGCTTTTCTCCTTTTCTCCTCTCTTCTTCTCACAAACGGGTTGCTCAATGAACTCTAGACCACAGCACGGCTTTATATCGCTCATTTAAGTGTAAGGTCATGTTTGGCCTTCCACACTTAGTCTCATTCTCATTTTCTACTATTTGGTTTAAATATCTCTCATTTCCTCAGGTCTTGTTTGACTGAAATGATTTTTGATTAAGTTCATCTATTAATGATATAAATACTTATTCTGTTGCCTTAAATCTATATTTATGACCGTATAGCTTGTTTACAATTATTATAAGATTCCTCAATTTTCACATTTCCATATTTGCCATTTTACTTGAGTAGAACTAAGGTTATAATCATTCTAATTATAGTATGTTATATTGCATTTGATATAACATATAAATAATTTCTTCAATATTATTTTTAACAAAGATTCTAGAAATTACTAAGAGTTAAACAGTTTTATCTTTAGAATATATAATGATTTTATTAAAAAATTCTAGGGTATTTTACAGGCGTTAAACCGAAGGAGCCACGTGGCTGGTTTCAGGCCGCTATGGCTGGTTTGAAGAGCCCATAAACTCGAGTTTAAGATGCCCAGGCTCAGTTTCAGACCATGTAGCTTTCGGTTTCAAGCGAGCCTTCTGACTCAGTTTCAAAGAGCCACGTATTTCGGTTCTGGAACATGCGACTGAAGGCTGCTTATTCCAGGAGCCACGTGAAAGCTGGGGTTTCGGGGGCTATGTAGCTCGATTTCAAGGGAACTACATGTAGCTCAACTTCAAGGTATGCGGCTTAGTTTCA
Organism: Tetrastigma voinierianum; assembly: GCA_016808115.1. NCBI lineage: Eukaryota > Viridiplantae > Streptophyta > Magnoliopsida > Vitales > Vitaceae > Tetrastigma > Tetrastigma voinierianum. Next base: position 197,167 of record JAEQBH010001362.1, read on the forward strand.
GACCTGTAATCAGTTGAAGTGAAGCACGATAAATTCAGCGATCGAAGGGCCCGTGGCTCGGTAAGAACCCGACCATTTAAGGATTGGATGATGAAACCTCTGCCACAGTCATAAAGAAGGCGGAAAACCAGAAGTAGAGGCTGGATATCCATAGAATAACAAAACCAATGTTGGCATTGGATGTCGAGATTAGAGCTCGAAGTTAGCCAAAATGAGCAAGATTATCTGAAGGGGCCTCGTACTAGAGGAGCTAAAAGCGACCTCAGTGATCTTGACATCAAAGCCGTACAGTGGAAGGCGAAGCTGACGGGCGAGGGGATGAGTACGGCGGGAACTACAAGCTTCACCGGGGAAAGAGGCAGGGTTGGGGTATCAGAGGACACCTCAGGATTTGCCTCGTCCTCAAAAACATATTCTTCCACCTCCTCTTCATAAGGAACTTGAGGTGAGTCCAACCGGAAAAACCTTGCGGCCTCTATTGAAGCCAAGCCATGGAGGTATAAGGTCTGAGCCTCGTCACTCGCTCATTCATTGCTGTCACATGTGACCACGCCTCCTGCCTCTGGTCCCAGCGCGCGCGTGCCTCCTGCGTGGCGCTCCACAAAGCTCGGCTTGAAGCCTACAGAGACTGATCGGCGGCGCTTTGGTGCATAATATCCTCTGACTGAAACTCTTCCATTACCGCCTGACTATGAACGACCGCGGGCCTGTGGCGCCGCCTTGATCTTTAACCCAGCGCTGCCGGGTGGTGCGATTGAGTCAAATTTATATTGTGCATAAATCTCAGAGATCCAAGCTTTGTATCAGAGCTGTTTCATTCACTCAGATGGGGCGACTTTGGCTTTGAATGTTTGTAGCCTTGTGATATCATTGAGCGGCCTCACTGCGGTCTTTTATATAAGTGATGCAAATCTTGCCAAGGAACAAGATGGAGTTAAGCGAGATAGCATTAACCGGCAGCGAGACAAACAAAGAAAGGCACTCAGGCACTCCCAGAGGCGGTTCCACAGGTATTAAGGGGCTGAAGCCTCTCCGCGCAGAGCCGCTGGCGGGTGGTCAGAAAGATTACCGGCAACCGGGCGAGGCTCGCGTGGTAAGCAGGGGAGTCTCGCCTCATAACTCCAGGTCATTTCCACGCCGGAGGAAGGTGTGAGATTTGCGAAGTGAATCCAAATAGGGTGGAAGAACTTTGAAAGGAGGCTGGCGGCTTTCTGAAGACCCTTGGCTCCTGTAGTAGAGATGGCGATGTTGCACACACACGCCGCACCAGACCTTGTGAAGGGCGGCACCCCTCACGCGAGCAGGATTTGATCCCCGCTCCTTGACGAGAGGCGGTGGAGCTTGGTCTCCAGAAACTTGGGGTCTTGGCGCGAGCCTCTCTCAGAATCTGTGCTGCGGCTATGCTTCTCTTCTTTCGCGGCAACTCGACACGAGCGAAGTTCTTCTGAGGTTGGCCTCGCGTGAGGATGGGAGGATTTCCATTGTAGGCGGAGAGATCGTGAATGAGGGCAGGAGAAGATCTGCCCCAAAGTGTTGGGAATGTCAACTGATCATATATCGGAATCACGCCCATGGAGCGACACTTATGACGCTAAAACATCCTGTCGCCAGGATTAAGGTCGGAATGACCGAAACAGCATAGCAAGAAAGCAAAGGTGAGAACATAACGGGCGCAAAAAAATTCAGCCCTTACTAGCATAGGCGAAACTCAAGCGGGACATAAGGCGATCCATCCCATGGATCACGGCGCATAATCTCGATCGCGGTGAAGCCCTTCCAAATGTCAGAGCAAATCAAAAGAAATAGCAGCTCACCGATGCAGCCTGGGAAGAAGGAGGTGAAGTATAGTTTGGCGTTGGCAGCTTTGAAATCTCTGAAGCCTTCAAAGGCCTCTTTCAGTACGCCTTCAAAGATCATTGAAGCAAGCTACTACTAAAGGACATAAGACACTTATCAAAGAAAAAAAAACGGAAAATTGTGAGGCCTTCCCCAAAGATTAAGGAAAAATTTGGGATAGGCATACATTAAATATTGTGGAGACTCTTTTGATGAAAGGGTGCAAAGGGAGTGAGACTATTATTAAAAGTCTTTCTAAGCGGAGACCATCTAGGCTGGAAACAACATAGGCGTGAGAAGGGTGGGGACACCATATGGACGCCAGGAGTGCATGCAGTGCTTGAAGGTTTACGCATCTGAAGGCTGTCGGCTAGGGCCGGCGTCCAGCGTACCTCGGCGTGCTCGGCGACCGAAGTACGGGTGCTGTCTGCGTGTTCCGCGCGCGCTGGCGGGAGAAACTGCGGAAGGGGATACGTGACGATGGCGAAGTGCCGATTGAACGCGGTTAGCGACTGGGCTCTCGGTGACGCTATATCGCTCATGGCGATTACCACGCGAAGACCGAGGCGCGTAGTCGGCGTGAAGAAAATGTTTAATGAAGCGGACCGACCGGCTGGCGCCAACCAGTCTAACGGAAAAAATGGCGAAGAAAGTTTCGCGCGTTCGAAACTTGGGCGACCGGGTGGGCGGTGAAAGACGCCGGCGGGTTTTGTTGCCGGTCGAGACGCTGACGTGAAGAAGGCGGGCGTTAATGAAGATGATTCTGGATGTGACGCGGTGACGGTGCGAAATTGAAAGAACACCACCATCATTATCACAACAGTTTGTGGCCGACCGGCCTGGTCCATTCATCCCCAACCTAACCAAAGGTGGAGCGCTAACCGATCCGACGGATGTTTGCGCACAAACGCGGGCGAGAAGCGGAAGAGCCTGATGATGGGGTAGAAAGCGATATGTGCCTGGACCGGGCGCAAGCCCAGAGCGTGTCTTCATGAAGATTAAGGCGCATGCCAACGTAAAAGCGCATTTGGTGAGGATCTGCCGTACCAAAATTACGGCCCGACGTGTGTTGGCTCGCCACCCGGTGCGTGATGATATAGGCGGCCCAGGCTTCGTGTAAAAGGAAAAGTGCCGGTCTCAGTGCGCGGATTAGGAAAAATGATCCTTCGCGTGATCACGGCTCCTCCATTATCCCTTAACATTCGGTCCATGATAAGGAAAAGGAAACTCCTCACCAATGGGAGAGATACCGTATCACCATCTAACAAGGAAAGTAACCACTATTTCCCCTTATAAATACCGGTCATTTCTACTGAAAAAAGAACCATGATATGTATAAATATGAGTTGAGTGCTCCTTCTCATAAGAAAGCGAACAACATCAGTGTGATGGAAGGCTACACGTCAGGATCAGCATACAGATGGGACTGAGTTAATACGACGATCCGAGTCATTGCAATATGACCACGGCGATAGAACACTCCATTGATGCTCCCGGTAGAAAAAGTATATGTTAAATACAAAATGGAAACCAATATTTATTTAAAACTATAACTGGTTTTATTTTTAAAAATATTAACGTATTGTTCTTAAATACATGGATGAATATTCATTCTATTCAATAACTCTACCATGATATATATTCAATGTACCTATTATGACATTTAGTAACTTCCACATTAATAACATGTTGTAACCTATGTATACATCGATGTATATTCGATGTGCGCATGTGGCACATTTAGCAACCTATTCTATTGTGAATGCCTATCTCCCTATTCAAATGTATAAAGAATGAAGAGTGAAAGTAAAGTGCTCCTCGAAACTTTCTCTACTACACGTCTTTTGGTGCTTATCTACTTTCTCTTCTTAATCTCATCTCTCTCTATTCTCTATTATATTTCATACCAGCGCCAATATTTTACAATACGTTATGGCCACGAAGATCTACCAATTGAGTAAAATATTTTGCTGCATGGTGAGTTTTTATTAATCAACTTATGCTTAAGTATGCATGGTCTTGTTTTTTTCTCTCTTTTATTAGCACGAAGCCAATTTTAACCTAAAAGTATCATGCACTTTGCGATGGCGGTGGATATTTGAAAATCGCCTAATTAGGCTAAGTTAATTTGTTTTTTGTAAAAATTATGAAAAATGAAAATCCCAGTTACATCCTCGAAGTGAGTAGAGCAATTATCTATCAGGTGCCTTGACATGGAAATGCACCTCGAATAGCACTACTTATAATTGAGAAAGACGGAACCTCAAATGCAAAGATAAAGCAAATGCGATTTTTATTCGTGGAAATCAATTGCGTAAAAATATATAATATTTATCGGATTGAGACTCTCGAATTGCTTGTGGAAGAGAGGTTGAAGGATGGGTATGATCATATAAAAACATTATCCTTCCTGGCTTACAATATAGTGGCAAAATCTCATATTACAAGATTTTAAATGGGTATGGAAGGCTATAACTCATTTTATTTGATATTGTTTCTGACAGGTTATACGGTATCAAACTCAACGATGGAAGCCGTTAGAAAGATTTTCTCCACATTCCATGCTTGAATGTTGTATTGCAATAGCAATAAGTAATCATTTGCCTATAAATTTAATTACAGTAATATATTGGCTGACAATATCAATGAATTCTTTGCTTTCAAAAAATCATGATCTTGGAACCTGTGGCTCAAAAGCATTGCAGGCTTACATACAAACTAAGAAAATTATTGTGTTTAAAGGTTATAAGCATGAGGCAAGAATATAATCCCGAAGGCAGCGAAAGTTGCGCTGAAAATTCAGCTTTGGCGAATCATAATGAAAAGAAGCCAAAAAGAAGTTGGCTAATAAGAAAGTATTTACCATCGTTGTGGCACCAGTGACACTGATCACGTCTTATTAAATGCATGGCTTTGTTGATCATACGATCTTTTCAAAAATGTAGACAGCATTGTGATCGCCATTGAAATTCATCTCACCTTTACCACCAACCACTTTGTTGAAGCCAACAATATCTCACATTGGTGGGACTCCTCTTGCTCTGAAGTATGATATCATGGATCTCTCTAATTTCTTGAGGACCTTTGATTACTTTATTGATGAAGCCTTGGTGGTGGATGACATCTTTGGTTGAATTTTATATGATTCTAATAATTTCTTTTCTAGTTGTTTTTCTTTAAATGTATTACCTTTTTGTTGTTCTTTGATATATGGTTTATAAATGCTTATGAACTTGATATAATATTTATTATTTTGAAATTTTATTTGACCTATAACTAATAGAATTTTATATGATACTTATTTGAAGTTGTCAACATAAATGTGATGGAAACAAGAGAAAAAGGAAGATCATTTGTTTGCTTGTAATTCATCAGTATATACCATATTTAAATGTAGTAGACCTTACTTTCTAAAATTATGTATTACGTAAGACACATGTCCATACAATATGCAGTCTGATACGATTATTGATGGTTTGAGAATACACATAGTGTTTTGCAAAAAATTACCATCCTGCATATTGAGAATGCATTTCCTAATTTTGTAGATCAAAAAGTCTCATGGCAAGATATACGCCGTAATCGTACCATGTTGAGACTATTTATAAACCGTAAAATATATTGACATTACCTCACCTAAGATGGACTGAAGCCATCCATGAAGCTGACTTCTTCTATGGGTTTGGTATGTCATGATTAAAAATTTTGATGAAACCTACTCACCATATCTTGGAGATTGGTAAATCCACGATCGATTTGGATTATGGCATGATGCCTTGGTCACTCACAGCGACTACAATGATCGTCATGAGATAATCGAGAATACAAAAGGGCACCCTTTAAGGATCTGAGGTAGTATTTGTCCCAAAGATTATAATTGTGAAGCTTGTTCACAAGGAAAACTCATTATCAAACCTTATAACAAAGGTTGATCTTGAATCCCTTTATTCCTGCAAGAGTCGGGGGTGATATTTGTATTATCTGACCACAGTGGACCATTGATATTTATAGTACTAGTGGACGCATCCTGTAGATGGTCCATAGCATCTATTATCTCTGGCATAATGTCACCTTTACGTTTACTTAGGTGCCAAAGCTTGGGCACAATTCACTGAATTATCGGTCAAGACATAAGGATGGATAATGTTGAATTTTATCAAAGGATTTGGTATATTGTGCTTCCGCTGAGAATCAGTTGAGCACCCGGTCGTATATGTTCATACTCAAAATGGATTGGCGAGAATCCTTGATTAAACATATACAAATCATTGCCCTTTTCTGTGTGAAGCGAATCTCAGCGATACAGTCGGTCATGCAGTTTTGTGAGCTGTGGAGTGCGCCTCAGCGCTGATCTCGTACAATCTCCCCTTCAGTGGTTTCTTGGTTATGGAACGATATTTTCACATTTACGCGCCTTTGGTTGCTCGTGCAGTACAATGCACCACGAAGCGAAAATGGGTCCCCAACCAGCGGATTTGGGCATTTATGACTGGGTTTAATTCACGTCCATCATTAGGTTCTTGGAGCGACTATTAATGATCTTTTCTGCGTTACGATTGTCATTTCCAATGATTATCATTTATAGTTGGGACACAAAATTATAAATGGTTGATAACCGGTTCAGGTTTCTGGAATGAGAAAATTTTATCTCAATTAGGCCAAGAACTCTGAGTGCGAGCGAGGTGCGGCGCACTATAATTCATTCTGAGGTTATAGCCCGATAGACTTCTGATGCATTTAATGATGCTACTAAGGTAACGAAATCTCATATTCCAGTTGTAAATGCTCCAACTAGGATAGTTGTTCCAGAAGGACAAGCTAAAATGGATGAAAATCCCCCACAGTTGAAGCGTGGTAGACCAATAAGATCAAAGACGTTGTTCCTCGAAAGCGAGGGGAAAGAATCAGAATCCACTCGGAGAAGAGCACGGTGTTGTGCTTACTTCCTAAAACCTTAATGCTGCGAGAAAGGCTACAAGCCCCGTGAAAAGATCACTAACCACAGGAATACGAGATTCCATTACATATTGTAAACAGTTTCAGAGATAAATAAATCTCTTAGTGAAATGTTTTGCATTCTCAGTGCTCATAAAATTATGGATGATGATTGTGTTATAGTCTATTATTGAATCTTTGTCGAAAGCGAAGGTGGCTAAGTGGGAGAAAGCGATTAAGTTTTGATTAGCTTCCCTAGCTAAACTGAAGAGGTTTTGGACCTGCTTAAAGCATGATAATGTAAAAAACCCGTTGGATATAAATGGGTATTTATTAAGAAAACTAAATGAAAAACAGTTTATCAGGTATAAAGCTAAACTCATTACCAAAGGATTCTCAGGCACAGGATGATTATGATCAGAGACATAGCTACCTGTGATGGATATGATTACATTTCGTTTTCTCATTAATCTGGTAATCTTTGAAAAATGGAAGTAAGTGTTATGGATATTGTGACGGCATATCTATATGGCTCATTAGACAGATGTTATATGAAAATTCACGAGGATTGAAATGCGAGTACATTACTCCAACGACTTATTCTGATGAGTGCAGGAATCTTTCATGGTTAAATAATCAGGTGCTTTTATGATCTTCAGTGGTACTATTAAGGAAGACAGAATGATCGTATCACGTCCATAAGTGTTTGATAGAAATCAAAAACGAATTTGCTGTGTATGATTTAGCTATCGACGATATAAATTTAATTGGAACTCTTAGGAACAGCTAAAGCTATGAAGTATTTGAAAAAAGGAATTTGAAGTTAAAGATTTGGGTAAAACCAAACTTTGTCTTGGTCTCTGACTTGAGCATAAACAATGGAATAATGTCCATCAGTATCATACATTGAAAGATTACTTAAACCGCTGTAGCATGGACAAGGCTCTCAAGACAGGCGCATGGTTGTAAGGTCTCTAGATCCTTAAGATGGTTTGATCTGAAAATCATTAGAGAGATACTTGGTCACAGAGGCACCATATCTCAATGCAATTGGGATGGCACGATGTACTTGGCACAATGTACGAGACCGGACATAACACTGCGATGAAATTTATTGAGTGCGTTTTAGTTGAACCAACTCAGGAGTATTGGAATGGAATTAAACATATTTTTTAGTTATCTGAGACATAGATTTGGGATTATATTGTTAGGAATCTACTACCTTTGGTTTAAGTTGGATATTCGATCTTTAGATGTGGAGATAAGATCCACATAAAGCTGCTCTCAAGCCCAGTTTATTTATTTTGTTATAATGGCACCAGCCATTTCTTGTGTTCTCAGGCAATGGCTAGTAGCTGTCTTCTAACCACTCTTGAGATCATTGCTTTATGTGGAAATTTGGAAGAGAGTGTGTTTGGTTAGATCAATTATAACATATTCTAATTCTTGTTGCTTAACACCGATTTTGATTCTCCACTATAATTTATGAAGATAATAAGCGTGTTTGCTCAAGTTAGAGTGAGATATATCAAAGGTGATAGGACCAAGCATATCTTGCGGTACTATATCTTTGAACTCCAAGAAAGTCGACAAATTAGTGTTAGCGGATTCAATTATAAATAATATTGCAGTCTTTTACCAAATCATTGCCCAGCGTGACTTTGAAATTCTCGTGCTTGGCATTTGTCACGGCGAGTTCATAGATGCAGATGCTTAACCAGCGTTGGCTCATATATTAAATTAAGGGAAGTATTGTAGGCTATGCATTGCCTCTTTTTACTTTTGTCAGTTTTTGTCATTGGGTTTTTAATATTAGGTTTTTAATGAGGCGATTAATCCATCTAGCAAGGAAAGTCATAAATATTTATGCCTTCTTTTTCCCTTTTATCAGGTTTTATCTCAGTTTTCGAAGCAAGGTTTTTGGCAGTGATATCATTCAATGCACATTCATGAATACAATGAATATTCAAGGGGGAGTGTTATGAAATACATGAATGAATATTCATTATATTCAACGTAACCTATATACATCAATGTATATTCAATGTACCTATTATGACACATTCGTAACCTACACATTAATGCCTATAATTATTATTCTATATCAATGTATATTCAATGTACTATTATTATGGCTGCAGTCGTAACCTACATTCTATGAATGCCCATCTCCCTATTCAATGTATAAGAGAATGAAAGTAGAAAATAAAATTGCTCCTTTGACTTTCTCTACCATCTTTTGTTTTATCACCACTTTCTCTTCTTAATCTCTCTCTATTCTCTGTTATATTCTTGCAACGTAATAACTAATATTATGTATAAATTTATTCCTATGTTCTAGAAACAAAAATTTTTATCAATATTAAATGATTTGCTTATAAAAAGATGGGATAATTATGTTAAGGTACTATGAAGCACCAAAAACAATAAAAATATAAACAAAGTCCCTTAAACCATTAAAACATGTGACATCCTTAACAAAATAATAAAAACATGCAATAGAATAGTAACTCCTTTTATTAAGACAAATATGCATGTTAATGTAACAAACTCTTTTACCTAATATAACAATTTTTTTAAATAATGAAACATGTTTTTGCCTTATATAACATACTTTTGTCTAATGTAATATACTTATAAAAATTTGTTACTTATATAACATACTTTTGTCTAATGTTTTTGCCTATTACATTAGTTAAAAGAATCTCTTACATTCGTAAAAAAATCCATTGCATTATGCAAATGAGTTTAGTACATTATCATAGTGAATTATGCAAAATAGTATGTTAAATTAACATTGTGAATAGTTTACATTGCTATTATAAATATGTAAGCTCAAGATATAAGAGGCATTCTATTCCACTATATTGTTTTATTATTTTATTAGAGGTATGGTTTGGAAACTTTGTTTCTATTTTTATTCTTTTTTATGCTAATACCTTAACATAATTTCTCCTAAATAGATGTTTTTGTTATAAATAATTCATTGAGAAATGTGAATGATCACATATTTATCGGTGAATCATTATAAATGTACTTATTACTGTATTAATGAAGACCCCTATATATATGGAATCTCTGATAATGAAAAAAAAAGAGAAAAAATGACCTTTAGAGTTTTCTCTTTATTCTCTCAATTTCTCTCTTCCTTTCTTCATTCTTTATAACACGTTATCAGCGCGAGAGCTCAGACAAACAAAATCACAAAACTAGTAAGGTATTCTAAGTATGTATTTTTCCTTTTTCATTTTCTTTCTTTTCTAAAAAAAAAAATTTATAGCCAAAAGTTATAAAACTAGATGTTATTCATAGCCTGAAGTTATGAAAATCTAAGTTGATAAAGTTGTACTGTCATTGATTTATAGCACAATATACTCTTATATCTTAAGTGAAATGAGGAATTTGATATAGCCCTCAGTGGTAATGTTTTAAACATTACCACTTGACAGTGTATTAAATTTTAAGTTATTGGGTTTATAATTTTCTTATATCTTTTCACTTTGTTCATTTCTCTTTATTAATTATTTCATAAAATAGCTAATATCTCAGAGTTGAATTTGTTGTCCTTATTTAAGGGTGAATTATTTGTTTGGATATTGGATCTTTGAAATCAGCCCAGGATCTTTATGAATCTTGGAAATACTATCAAAGAAGAAAATCTTGCATCTGATGGGATCGGCGTCAGAGGTTTTTATCTTCCTTTGTCATCATATTGATGAAGGCCTCAAAAGTGAATATCTTACGGTCCAGGATCCATTGATCCTCTGGAAATGTTTGAAAGAACGATATAACCATCAAAAGACCGTAATACTTGTAAGGGCCCGTTATGATTGGATTCATTTATGACTACAAGATTTTAAGTCAGTCAGTAACTATAACTCAACCTTGTTCAAAATTAGCTCTCAACTAAAATTATGTGGAGAAAAGGTCTCAAATGAGAACATACTTGAGAAAACATCTACCACTTTTCACGCCTCTAATATACTCCTACAGCAGTAATATAGAGAGCGTCGTTTTACCAAATATTCTAAATTAATTACATATAGCATGTTAGTAGAATAATGATTATTATTAAAATCACCAATCTCGCCCTCTTGGGATCTATATCATTGAAGCGTACCACGATTCAAAACTAATAGGCGTGGGCCGATTGGCCAGATGTTTACACATGGATAAGGCCGGCGAAACCAGTCATAGTCACCATATTTCCTGTAATCAGAATGATTATAATCAACCTCATGTAGAAAAACAATAACCGCCGGAGAAGATTAATCATTCGAATTATTACTTGGGAAAGGCAACTAGGCTCCTTATAACAAAGGGTTTATGAATTTGATGTTATGAATGTGGAATGAAGATCGGCACAGTCGCATGCATCATACGACCAGCTTGTTGAGTTGACCTTTGTCAGCCTCCATCTGAAAGGGAAAGGTAGCCGTGAGACCAGCTTTGTGTGATTGAGGACAACGTGGACCCCTAACAGTCCTTATCAAGTCTCTCATAAAGAAGTTAACAATCAAATTGATGATTTCATTGATAATGATGGTGCAATACACTAATAATTTTGATATCTGAGCTTCTTTGAAGATCAGTGGAAAAATTGATATTTGAATTGGTGTTAACAGTATGTGTATAGGTTAACATATATGTATTATGTTACTTTTTATTTCATATTTAATACAAGTGAGTTCTTTTATTTAAATTTGTCATAACGATAACCATGCATCCCGTTATCACGAAAAGTCATGTCTTGTTCGGTCTGGCTCACAGTTTTACGTGATAAGAAATACTTTTTTCCAACTTAACTTTAGTTCCGACTTAATGTTCAAACTATCTCAAGTCAGTTATTTAATTAAAGGCTCCAGAGAATCATTGTTTTTTACTATTTAAGTTAGAATTGATGATGCCCTTTATTCTAATAAATCTAATTAAATTTACTTCAGTTCAAGATATTAATGTCGAAATGGATATCACATTGAAATGAATCATAATGGAAATGAGTATTTACTCATTACTAGGCAAAGCAATCTTGGAATAATTGATTTCTTACATCATATGGATTATATCAAACAAGCCCCAGTAGATATCTTAAATCTCATGTTGTCATGAACACAGAAATTCAGACAAAGCATTTTTAAATTGGCATGAACGACGGACACGGGCTTTTAAATGATGTCTTAGTATATTTTAAAATTCTCTTGAATCATTATTGACAGACATTTAAAAATACTCATATGATTTGTTGTATTGTATTCTCAAGAACATTAATTAGTTATTGAATATTTTGAGATTGTCTGAATCCTATTTTCAGGGCGTAATCAGGGGATAGTGCCAGATCATTCACTTTGATGGACCTTTTCATTATTTTGGTTTTTAATTGGTGTTCAATCTCTGAAATGAATTATCATGTATATGCTCACTGAATCTTACGTTTGCAATTACTAGCGGATAATTCAACAGAGAGCTGTTCCTGTCGTCCTGACAAGATAATTCGTCTTGATATCTTTGATGTGAATTATCATCTCAAGCCTTCATGATTATTTTATGCCTACATTAGAATTGATGTTCAATACCGATTTAATATAATTAAATACTCATAATGGATTGGTGAATAAACTGTCAGCATTAACGTTATTACTAGATGATACTTTTTTGAACACCAGTATTTATGGCATGGAAGTATATATTATTCACATCTTTGCAAATTTAGTGCCTTCATTCTCGTTAATCAAGATTTTGTCCTCATTTGTGTTCTGATTATATCAACCTAATAATTTCACATTTATATCTTTTTAGTTTGTGTTATTTATGTTCATACCCACTCATCGAACTAAATTAGGTCACCAAGTAATCAATGTTTATGTTGATTTCAATCTATCTAATAATAACTTCTATTGTGAGCCTCTCAGAACAGGTTTTTCTTTCGATTATATTATCTGTTTGTGATGTTTCGCCATTATGGGAAAAGCCCAGTCAGAAGAATGGAAAATTACATGTTTGATAATCTTTTTCGTCTTCATTTTACAATAATCAGTGAGATTAAAGACAGTTCATTACAAAATCATAATTAGTTGTGATGCACATTATGGATTCACTCAAGGTTACAAAAATCACATATAGTTACAAATATCTGAATTGAAGTGTGGAAGAATTGACTACAAACAGTCAATGAGCCTATTACAATTAGCGATGGAAACTATTTGACCAAAGATGATTCTTAAAGGAAAAGTGTTCCATTCAAATGCATCTAAAGAACACCACGAAATATGAGAAAGTTAAATGTTACATTAATAACCTGGAAGGCATAATTTGTTGATGTATCTCGCGGAGTTATATAGATACATAACAATCAAGAGAGATATGTATAATTATATACGTAAGGAGCAAAAATATCAAAAGGATCAAAATACTACCCTTATAAATGATCAGCCACACCTTTCAGTGGCTGTGGACATCACAGTAATGATGAGGCCTTGGGAGCCAAATAACGATGAGTCTTGACATAAATGATAGTTAAAATGGAAAGAAATGATTCAACGGAGTTCAAATCTTCATCAGCGAAGTATTTGGACCATTAGTTAAACACTAAGAATAAAACGTTTAGATATCAGTGGATCTTAATACAAAGCGAAATGGAAAATGAAATCATGAGATATGCCTTGTGTATTTGAGGCTTCTCACCAAAGACATGGAATTGATTACTGGGAGAAGTATCTCATGGATGCAACTACATTTGAATTATTAAATCTCTTAGCGGTCATCAAGAAAGGACCTTATTATGCGACTAATGGATGTAGTGCCTTCTTATGAAAGTTCAGTATTATAATGTATATATTAATCCACAAATTCAAAATTCTTTTGATAATGAAATTCAAAAAACCACGAAACATGTGATTCAATCGGTACAACGATCTTTATATGGATTAAAACGATTACGGTCGAATATGGTATAATCGTTTAAGCGATATTTTCTCAAGAAGGATATGTGAATAATTGATTTGCCACGTGCGTTTTTATCGAAAGTAACAAGCTGGATTTACGTTGAAACCATTAAAACAATTGACTACTTAAAGAATGAATTTGAAATGAAAGATCTTGGGAAAACAAAATATTGTCTCCGCCTGCAGATCAAGCATTGTTTAGATGGTGTAATAATCCATCAATCAACATATATAGAAAAAGTCCTGAAGCGCTTTCATATAGATAAATCACACCCCTTTAGTTTACCCATGGTTGTTAGGTCGCTTGAAGTGACGAAGATTCGTTTAAACCTCGAGAAAATGAAGAATTAGCGTCTTGAAATACCATGTCTGATTTTGATTGGTGGTTAATGTATTTCCCGAGGTATACTCGACCTATCTCAGTGTAATTCGTGCACTAATGTATCTTGCAAATTATACTCGACAAACATTGCTTTCCCGATTAGATTTGCCTATAGGTGTAATTTTGAGCTCGACTAAAGGCATTTAGGGGCGAGGAATTAAACATGTATTAAGATATCTAAATTGGGACATGTGACATGGGTTAATATATTTATTGGAATCACAATTTTTCGGTTATGCAGATGCAGGCTATCTTTCGAATTCTCAAAGCTAGATCATAGATAGGATATATATTTACTTATAGAAATACTGTTATATCCTGGAGGTCAATTGTAACGACCCGTACTAAATAATATAAGTTTTTAAAACGTTTGACCAAGTTTATTATATTGATTAGTATGTGAGCTGGTGACATAGAAGATAAAATTTTGGGTTGACTGACTGCGTTCATGGGCCTGTTAATCAGTTAATGACAGGTTGACGATTAAAATCATTTTTCTTGGATCACAAAGATTATGACCTTTGAGGAGTTGGCAGTAAAGTTTTAACAGTGTCAAAATGATCCCCAGGGTTTTTACCTAAAGAGACCATAAGCTCTGTAAAGCCTATTTTGGTGCTGATAATTACCTTCCTTACACTCATTTTTATTCTCCAGCTACTGAAGTTCTCCCATTGTGGACAGCCACAGTGGTCGTTTTGAACCATTTTAGGCCAGCGGGTTTGGTTGTGGGAGAAAGATTCCGCGCACCTTGCACACGACAATGGGAGGAGGAGGGCGGCGACCTCGTTGGTGAAATTTCGACGGCCGCCGTGAGCGGCCGGTCGGGGCCGGCGTGCGGCATCGGCCACGGTGGAGTCACCGGATTTTCCTGTTTTGACCAGATTAAGGCCAGGCCCATCTCCCATTTTTGGACCCTCCCAGACTCATTCTCGGTGTTAATTTTTCCTGGATTCCTCAGGTTTGAAGAATCTGGCAGCAGTTCATTGACAGTTGGATCAGTTTTTCGGTAGCCACAGTGTTGGACCAAGGTAAGAGGTAACCGTGTTCCTGGTCTCTTGGGCTTTCCATTGATATAAAGTTTGTAAATTTTGGATGTTGTTTGGTTAGTTTTCCATTTTTGGGTCATTTAATTATTATCGAAAAGGTTTGAATGAAGTGGACACAATTAGTTCAAATTAGGCAAAATTGAAGTTGGATTAGTGAAAGTGGATATTTTGGTGAGTTATTGGAAGGTTCAATTTTGAAAAATTGCCTCAGTTTCAATTTTGGATACCGTATGCATAAGGTACTGTATAAAATTGGACCGAAAATTAGATCCAGTTGATAGTTTATAGTTTTAAAAATTATCCTAAGACATTTGGGCGTCGATGTCTTTGGTTTAGTTAATGGAGCCTAAATTGAATTGTTAGTATATTCTGATATTTCTTGTTGAACGACGATCTGAGAGGAGGCGAGTTGAACATCTACGTAATGCATTAGTGGTTTTACATGTTTTAAATGCTTTGGGGCATTATTATGATATATAATTGTGGTAAATTATTATATATATAACTTATTTGATCGAACGATTGATTATGCGTAAATATAATTATCTGTTTTTATATAAACAAGTTATCATTTCATGTGGATTTTGTCAACATTTTAAATATTTGAAATTTTCTTGGGTTCATCGGATAAATTTGTGGTGTTAAACATTTTGATGCATTAGGATTGGGGTTTAAAACCGTTTGAAAAGTTATTGATTTAAGAAATGGATTTTGAGACTGTTAAATGATTATAATGCGGTATCGTTGGAAGGTTTATTAGTTGCCACGTGATCACCAGGGTTTACGAAGGGTTATCAGTTATCACGTGATGTTGCGGTTGCTGACGGTTTACTATGGTATATGATGCGGTACATTGTTGGTTTTAGGTAAGGTATAACCATTTCAATATTTATGGTTATTGTATTTTCATGATTATTTTTACGACATGATGGTTATATATATATATATATATATATATATATATATATATAACTATATATATATATATATATATAGCTTATGCTCAATTACATGTTGTGAATAAATTCGAGGTTATAAGGTTCTTGATAAAGATGTCGGTTAAATTTTGAGCATAGAATTATGTGACTTGGGTATAAGTTTGGGTTTTGTGGGAAATGATTCTAAACGGGAGCCTTGCAAAATAGTGGAA
Organism: Tetrastigma voinierianum; assembly: GCA_016808115.1. Lineage (NCBI taxonomy): Eukaryota > Viridiplantae > Streptophyta > Magnoliopsida > Vitales > Vitaceae > Tetrastigma > Tetrastigma voinierianum. The sequence goes on from JAEQBH010001362.1 coordinate 213,457, forward strand.
GTGGTCTTGAGATAAGGAATGTTCGAAAATAAAAGCATTAGTATTCCTTATAAATTATGTCACTCAGATTTATTATCCCAACGTTTATTGTTTAAATTTGTTCCACAGGTCGGGCGGGTTCGTAGGGACCTACCTCGCGCCGGCTCTACATCATCTTTAACGGCATTTGCGGTATTCAACCTATCTGTCTTTATTTTTGTGGACTTATGTATTTTCCTTTGTACCCTAAATTCATGAACACTCTTAGAATGCTTTCACGATCTTAGTATTGAACTTCGTATGGAGTCTTTATTATGTGTGTTGTGGTTATGATAGATATTAAGATAGGTCGAGTTGGCGAATTTGAGAGGCGTGTGGATCTTTTCATACTTGAGGTATTATATTAATGCATGTGTTTATTTCCTTTCTTAAAGTGGGGTTCCATTGGATGTTACAGGGGATTATGCAGTGGGACTTCACTAGGCGGGATTAGGAATCTTGGGAGGGTATCGAGGTCGAGATAGCATCGTCGATAAGCTAAAATGGTGACCACCTCCTCAAACCATTTGGAAATACTTGTCATACATGAAGCTAGTCGAGAATGTGTTTGTTTGAGATCCATGATACAATACATCAGAAAATCATGTGGAATATCTTCTATTAAGAACAAATCAACGGTATTATATGAAGATAATGTTGTTGGATATAGTGAATGAAATGGATGACATTCACTGGATAATTCTTTGTTCTTAAAACTTTAGATTTCAGTTATAAGAAATTAATGACACTCAATGAATGAGATTAATGACATTAATTAATAATTTATTTAAGATTCTAAAAGTTTGGGAAGCGGGTTTGGCATTCAAAGGTCTAGTCTCCTTTATATAAAGGTTGTCGGGGCATTTCGAACCTACGGTCGATAAAGAGATTATCGAGGTCTCGGGTTTTCTTTCCTTCGATCGTCGGTGATAGTGCAAACACATCATCGGTTCGCGGGAGTGGCGTGAGAGTCTTTGTTAATGAATTCGGCCTTCCGTTTATCGCAGGAGAGCCAGGCATATGGAATCTCGAAGCACCCGGCTGAGGAGACGGCCAGATACGTTTAAGGAGATCGTGACGCTCACGAGACTCGGCATTTTCGTATTATTTGGTTTCCGGGTTTTGTTCTTGTAATGGTCTTTCTTGCAGTCTTTACTTTCTCTCTGTAATCCTTGTAATAAGTTTAACAAACTTAAAACATATTCTAAGGGGAAGAAAAAAAAATCGATAAGTCGATCGGAAAAGAGGCGAACGTCGGAAGTGATCGGCAGGCGATGAAAAAATTGGCAAAGGAAAAGTTTTTTTAAGTTTTCTTTTATTTGTTAAAAGAAAAAACACGTGGAGATAAATAATCCTTTTAAATAATTTTTTCAATTTTCCTTGTGGTGCTTTAAGGGATTAAAGACAAAAGTGTCTTAAAAGGAAAGTGTTGTTTTAAGTTAAGGTTTTATTTTTTCAAAATGGAAAAAAAAAGTGCTTAATTTATTTCACGGTTTTGAAGAAGAATTTTTTCTTTTAAAGAAAAAAGTACATTTTAACCTCTGTTTTTAGGAAAACCAATCCTTGTTTGACCAAACATAAACGAAAAAAAAAGGATTCTTTTCTGAAAAAAAAAAAAAAAGATTTTTTTTTTGTTTTAAGAATTTTGTTGTTTCTGTTATGAGAAATTCTGTTTTCTGAAAGAAAAAACAAAGGATTCTTTTTCTGAAAAAAAAAGCATAAAAAAAAAAAAGATTTCTTTTGTTTTAAGAATTCTGGTTTTTCTGTTCTAAGAAATAAAAAAAAAAGGAAAAAATAAAATCTTTCTGAAACCAAGCAACGAGTGGTTTTGTTGGTTTACCCCACGAGAAAAATCTATTACCATGTACGAGGAAGGGTTTTGAACCACTAGACAAACATTAATAGTCTTATTACAAGCCACATGCTTTGTTGTGATATTTCTTGCGAGAGAATATATGATAAGGAGAAAAAAGTCTTAAATTGCCTTTTCTCACTTTTGTAAGTTTGTGCTAATTCCTTTGTGGTCTTGGGAATTTGGAAACTACAACCAGAGGATTATGTCTGGGGGTTGGAAATTAAGTGGGACCAGTTCGTGACCCTCCGATCTTTCACGGGGCGGAATGATTACCCCATGCAAGGAGTGATTTGTTTGGCTCGGGTTTTTACCCACCCCGAGTCTTTCCTAGGAATACTTTTGTTACGTGTTAATTCGATTGATACGCGAGGTGGTTTGGGAATAGAAATTGATCAATTTTCTATAATTTTGTTCTTAGAAATGGACATTGGTTCAGACACCATGGTTCCCACTGCATCTGCTCAAGTGGCAACCCCTACTGTGACACAAGCACCAGTGATGCCTACTACGGTGCCTATCTCTGTCTCACCTGGAGAAAAACCAGAGAAATTCAGTGGACTTAATTTCAAGGTGGCGGCGAATCTTATTACATTTGTGCACCTTGAATCTTGCGAGATTCTTGACGGAAGAAGCTCATTTCAAGAAGATGTTTCGATCAGTCATCGGTGTGTGGATGCTTGGGAAACATTGACTACGTGCGGGAACCTACGTCATTAATGCTTTAAGCGATTCTACATCTGATATTATTATACGAGATAAGAAAGCTGCCCGAGCTATGGGAATCCTTAGGCAGGAAGTATAAAGCGAGATCTTAGGGGCGAGTTCGTTATTAGTGGAGTTCTCGATTATAAAATGGTAGATTCCAATAACGTGGTGGAGTCGAGTCCGAACTTAGTAATCCTCATGAGATTCATGCGGGAATGATGTTGAAACGAAACTTTTCAGAGTGGCGGCTATTGATAAGCCTCTGCTTGGAAAGACTTCAAAACTACCTCGAACATAAGAAAGGAGATGAGCATCGAAGATCTTGTGTGACTCGCATAGAAGAGGCTTGATAAAGGATACGAGAAGAAAAATGGCACACGATCCCGATGAGGCTAAGGCGACTTTGTGGAACATGGTAAGGTTCCAGTTCAAAGAGGCAGCAACAAAGGAAAGGCCTTGGGCGGGACGGGAGTTTTCAAGAAAGCGAAGTTCATCGGAAATGCTTGTGGGAAGCAAGGTCGCGGAAATCTTGATTGCGAGACTTAGAAAGAAAAACAAACTTGAGAAGCGATGTGGTTGGCTTGACCTCTCGAGATATTAATGCGAAATTGACCTCAACTACTTGCATTGATCTACGAGGTGAGCGGGTGGGATCAAATCCGAGGAATGGTGGATTGACATTTTTGCGTATGTTGATAAGATGATGTTCTCACCTTTGAGCCGTTAGGAGCGAGAGGAGAAAAGGTGTTCATGAGGGAACTGCATACATCGGATATCGAAAAGGACAAGGCAAGGTGGTCTTGAAGATGACTTATGGGAAAGAGCTGACTCTAACAAAAGTGTTATATGTACCTGAAAGACGCAAGAACTTGGTGTGGTTCTTTCTTTGTAGTCATGGTTTCGGTTGGTGTTTGAGTCGATAAATTTGTTCTATCAAGAGCGGAATGTATGTCGGAAAGGTATATGAGTGGTATGGAAAGCAATGTAATGACTATCATTAAGTCGAGATATAGATAAAGCTAGTTCTTCCTTATATTCTTGAGTCATCTAATCTATGGCATGGTAGATTAGGACATGTTAAATATGATACATTGCGTAAATTAATTAACTTAAATCATATACCAACTTTCAAAATTGATGCAAAGCACAAGTGTGAAACTTTATTGTTGAGCCAAAATAACCGAGGTCATCTTTTCAAGTATTGAAAGACACTGCGAACCTCTTGACTTAATCCATAGTGACCTGTGATTTGAAGCTCGTCTGAGCAAGAGGTGGTATAAATATTTTATTACGCTGTGGATGATAGCCGAAATCTTGTTATGTGTACTTACTTAAAAGTAAGGGTGAGGCGATAGAAATTTATTCTCTACAAAAACGAAGTTCGAGAATCAACTTCAAATAGGAAAGAAAATTAAAGTCTTGAGAAGTGATCGAGGTGGAGAGTATGAATGTCGCTATTTGTTGACCTTTGTACTGACATGGGATTATACGTATTCTGACACCTTGTCGCCCTGATCTAATGGAGTGGTTGAGCGGAAAAATCGCCTTTACAAAAATGATGAATCTGTCTTGATAGTTATGGTCTACCACAAAACACATGTGGGGGAGGAAGCCATTTTATGCGCTAATTATGCTTTTCTAAATAAGGTACCTAAAGCGAGAGAAAAAGACTCCATATATGAGTTATGGAAAGGAATGAAGCCATCACCTGAGCCACTTGCGGGTGTGGGGATGTTTGGTAAGTGGCGGTTCACTCCACCCAAAAAGGTGAGAATAGAACCTAAAACTATTGATTGCATATTCATTGGTTATGCACATAACAGTGTTGCTTATCGATTTCTTGTTTATGAGTCTAATATCCCGGATATTCACCAGAACACGATAATGGAATTGAGGAATGCATCATTCTTTGAGGATGTGTTTCCATACGGATCGAGGAAAAGCCTGGATTCATCAGCTTGAATGTTGGATACTATTCATGAAAATAGTCGGGATGAAGATCTTGATGGAGAGGTAGAACTCAAGGCGCAGTAAAGGGCGAGGCAGAAAAATCATTTAGTCTGAGTACCGAGCATACATGCTTGAAGGGAACCTGAGCCTATAAAGAGCGTGAAGCTACGGAGGTCTCATGTGGAAGAGCGATTAATAGTGAAATTGATTGCATACTTGTATAACCAGCATACTTGGGAATTAGTAGATCTTCCATCGGGTTGTAAACCTACAAGTTCCAAAGTGGTTCTTTAAGAGGAAGCGGAAGAGTAGACGGATCCGATAGGCAGTCTGAGGCTTAAGACTTGTGTGATCAAAGGCTTTAGGCAAGCGAAGTGCGGATTATTTTGACACGTATTCTCTGTGGCGAATAGACTCCATAAGGATGGTGCTTCGATTCTTGACACTAAAGATCTTGAGGTACATCGAATGGATCGAGCGGCGCTAGCAATGGAGATTTGAATGAAGAAATCTACATTGAGCAACTGAGGGTTCTCTGCTCGGAATGAAATGAAAGTCGTAGATTGGTGAAATCCTTGTATGGATTAAAACAAGCAGAAGCGATGGCATGAGAAATTTGACAACGTTATCTTTGTCACATGGATTCAAAATCAATAGATGTGACAAGTACATGTCAGATGATGAGCATGGCGCTGTAATCGTTGTATGTTTGTGCGTAGATGACATCTTGCGATTGTCGGTAGTGATGATAAGATGATTACATCTGCCAAGGAACATGTTGAATTCAAGATTTGACATAAAAGACATGGGACTGGCGATGTTATTTTGGGAATAAAATCAAGAACATCGGATGGACTCGTGCTAAGTCGGTCACACTATGTTGACAATATTCTTGGGAAATTTGATAGAATAGTGCAGGTATAGCGAACATCGGTAGATGTAACTACACACTTTCCCGAGTAAGAGAGTGTTGCTTTCCCAGTAGAGATACTGCAGGGTGATAGGGAGTGTCATATAATGAGTTGTACAAGGTAGGAGCATGCTTTTATGCGAGTTAATAAGCGAGTGGAATGCGCGGCGATCTGGGCTATGCATTGCGAGGAATAATGAGAGTATTGAAATGCTTCACTGATTCACTCGTGACTATAAAATTTGCCTTACCGCGAAGATATCTGGCGTACTTGAAGGATGCGGTGATCTTAGTGGATATCTAATGATAAAGACTTAAATCCCGTAGTGGTTATGTCTTTACAACGCTGGGAGATGCGCGGTATCGTAAATCCTCAAAGCAGGCCGGTTGTGCCCGAGATCCACAATGAATACGACTTTATAACCTTAGGCAAATGTGGAAGAAATGAGAATGGCTACGCCACTTCTGAAGGACACATTCGAGGTGTGACGGTCCTCCAATATGCATACATTGTGACAGTCAATCTGCTGTTGGTAGGAAGCAAAGCAGTATCTTGTAATGGTAGTCTGAACATATCTGTCGTAGACACAATACCATTAATGACAACTCTGGCCCGGGGTTATCTACATAGATTATGTAAAATCACAGGATAACATTGCGGATCAGCTAACAAGGGTTAAACGAGAGTTGGTTGAAAAGTCATGTCGAAGGAATGGGACTAAAGCGAGTAAAGAATAAGTTGATGTAATGGATACCCAGCGCAGCCCCAGTGGAAGTCGAATCCCAGGTTGAAGGAATGACAGGTGTAAAGACTTTGATACAATCGTGGGATATTATCGTGTCCATTCATGATGAACCATTGATGCTCATAAGAAAGTTAGTATGCTTTTAATGATCTCTAGCATTGGCGAAGAGTAGCATCATTTACTTTTAATTTACAGAGATCACCTATGTAAGAGTGAAGTGGGGACGGCTAGGAGGGAGTGAATAAGGACACCAATTCATTAAACTCTTGCGAGGCAGGGCGCGTGTCGTAGTAAAATGGACGTAAAGTGGCGAGCTGTGTTTGGAAGATTCTTGTGTGAGATATGTCGTGATACACACAAATAGCGAGAATAGTTCAAGGACATCGTGTCTGCTTGTTTAGCTAGTAGAGTAAGCATATTTTCCGCACGAGGAAGGTTGAAAGGGTGACACCTACCTTTCTATGCAAGTTTCAGCGGTTGCTTATCGCCATGTCTGTCTGCGCCTTTAGTCGTCGAATTTCCGTTAAGTGAGGAATTGTTGGATATGAATGAAATGGATGACATTATTTGGATAATTCTTGTTCTTAAAACTTTGGATTTCGGTTATAAGAAATTAATGACACTGATAGACGAATTAATATTAATTAATAATTTATTTCGAATTAAAAGTTTGGGAAATAAAGTTTGGCGTTAAAAGATACGATCTCCTCTATATAAAGGTTGTCGGGGTATTTCAGAAAACACAGTCAATAAAGAGATTATCGAGTCTCGGGTTTTGCCTTCGCCCCGTGGCTTTTGTCGGTGATAGTCTGTAGCGTAAATCGGTTAATAGGAGTGGCGACAAAGTGCTTTTGTCGACCATTCGACACCCGTTTTATCCTGGGAGACAGACGCCCTTGGAATCTCGAAGCACTAACGGAGACGGCGAATCTGTTTTAAGGAGATCGTGACGCTCACGAGACTCGGCATTTTCGTATTATTTGGTTTCCGGGTTTTGTTCTTGTAATGGTCTTCTTTACTTGTCTTTTCTTCTACTGTAATCGTATAACGCGGGTTTAACAAATGTTGCGTGTATTGCACAAATCAAAGGAGGATATATTAAAGGTGTTCGAGCCCAAGCAACGTTTCATGCGAGTGCTTATCTTTCATGAACTTTAGAGCGATAGTGAAATCGATGCGGCGAGATAAGGTGGGTGATAATCTAGCGGTTGTTACAAAAACCGCCCATTCTGGCGTTGAAACTTGTACCTGTATTGGTATCGCGTCGTGTAAAAATCTTCAAATGAGTATTATGTCATTATTAGGGAAGAATTGTTAAAGATGTTGGTATCTTCTGTTTCTTTTACTCTTCGTCAGGGTTTTATCATTGGGTTTTATTAGCGAGAACTTAATGAGGCGATCTGTATCTAATGATGGTCATTTAAGGAGAGGTGTTATAAATAATTCATTGAGAAATATGAATGACCACACATTTATCGGTGAATAATTTCGGATATACTTATTTCTATATTAATGAAGACTCCTATATATATATATATGATATCCTTATATATATATATATATATATGAGATCCTTGATAATGAAAAAAATTATTTTTAAAGTTTTCTCTTTGTTATCTCTGTTTCTCTTTTTATTTCTTCATTCTTTATAGCCGTTTTATTTTTATGTTATTTTAAAAGATAATAAAATTTAACTATTTTATTTTATTAAATGCAATAGATACGGGTTTAATGATTTAAATAAAAATTATTGTATCATATTAAATAATGAAATTACTTTCTTGAATGGGTATGGTACTTTATTGATAATCAAAGTCCATTATAATGGATTGGACAGCATGATTTTAGTGGCAGCCGAAATGGAATAGGGTGGCGTTAGAGATGAGATGATGAGTAGTAAGTAGAGCACGTGAGGGGAGTTGGGTAAGAAGGGGAGCCGGCCGTCGAATAGGGATCGTCCACGTGGTAATAAAGATTGCTTATGATTCTGGAAAAGCGAACGTTCATAGAATGTTTATTTGAAATATTCACGAGAATGATGAATTAAAAGTGAAGAAAACCAATCATTTAAGCCACTCCTCGCCGACGCCGACGCCCTCCAGCTGGCTTCCCACTCTTCCTTCCTCGCTACTAAATCCATGGCCTTCGCCACCAATTTCAACCTACCCCACCCCCACGGTTCGCTAAATGCAGGATTTATTGGTTTCAATTTTATCTATTTTCTTGATTGTGCATAAGAAAATTTATTACAGAGTTACTAAGGCTAGTTACAAATTTTAAAAATTTTTTTTTTGAAAAAGCAAAACATATGTTTGGTTTCTTTTTTTTTTGAAAAACTGATATAAAAATAAATTTAAAGAATAAAATAATTTTAATATTCTCTATATTTTAAAAAATCATTCTCAATAATAATTTAAACATATCCTGAAATACTAATATTTAAACCAAAATGGAAATTATAGAAAAATTAGGTGTGATTTTAAATATTAATTTGTTTTTGAAAATAAAAATAGTAATAAATTTGATAGAAAGAATGTTATCAGGAAATCATGTATTTATTTAGACATATTTTTAATTTAGTTAATATAATAATTCATATAATAAACCCTTGTATGCTTTGTTTTACTATTTAGAAAAATCACTTTTAAAATTATTTAAAATTTCAGCTGATAATTTATTTTTTTTTATTTAAAAGTTTGAACTTAGTGCTTCTAAATGTAAGTATCTATAGCAAATCTTAAATATTAGAAATATTTTTAATTGGGTTTATAAAATAGGTTGAGATATGTTATGGCAAATCGGGAAAAAGGAAAGAAATTGAGGGAATTAGGTGTATCTACAATCTTAGGTCAGGTGTCAGTCATTTGTAGGAACTTTCTAAATTTCAACAACTAATGGCCATGTGCGGGGTGAGCCGAGCTAAAATGAGCCGATGATGCGCGGGGTAAGATTTGTTGCTTTGTGCATGAATATGGCGATATTTCTTTCTTAGACAATTAGAGATCCGTTCTTGTCGTCCGCCGTGGGGTGTAATGCGCCACCCCCCAACCCCCCCGTATTTATCTTTCTATCAGACTCTTATCTGCTCTCGCTCGTCATTCCGATTACGACAAGATAAAGAATCCCATTGTCTAAGAGATATCCCCAATCCAGAAGCGATCTCATAGCTCTGCTTCTTCTAAAGATAAAGGGAGATGCCTGGTTGTTTTCTTTTCCTCGTCTTCAGATCCTTATATAACTTCGGCGGTCATTCGTTGGGGTTAGGGCTCTGAATTCTGGGAAGACAGTGGTTTTCAGAGCGAATTTCGGGAATTTGTGGCTATTGTTTTTTATAGAGAGAAAATTTGAGCTTTGTTTGACTGTTTTTGAGCGAATAATTGGAGGCAAACTGAGGAATTTTTCTTTGAATTAGAGAAAAGCAAAGATTCGAGAAAGAAAATCATGGTGAAAGATCAAGATTGCGGGGTTTGAAGGCTTTTTAATGTTTGGAATTGAGGTTTTTTTTTTTTGGCTGGAATAAGTTGAAAGTTGAATGAGTGGTGAGAGATTGTGAAAAAAGCAAAAGGAGGAAAGTGAAGAGAATGACATAAAATCGAAGAAGAGAATCGCAGAAAATTGAAGGGAAGAGGCTGAAGTGTTTCTTTAGACGATTGCATTAGTAGTGCGGCAAGTAAGGGTAGATTCTAAGCGCTTTTCGTATAATTTAAATCCTGTGTCTTGTTTTGCATAGCTATCAATATCACTGCCTGTCTCTGTCACTTTCTTAATTTGTTACCTCTGCTTCAAATTTAAACTGCTGCTTCCTGTTGGTAGAGTTAATTAGGTCATTCGTTTTGTTATTGGCTTTTGCTCAATGCGAATTCTATTTATTAGGAAATCATATGTTAATTATTTCATGGATCTGGAAGCATTTAGGGCGTTCTTCTATAGTTTCAAATGTTAATTCTCACTTTTATTTATTTATTTTTTCAAATATCTGTGTTCGTGTTTTCGAAAAACTATTTTAATTTTCCCTGGAGAATTTCTTTTTTAAGTGCATCAAACAACAGCACCTTGCCAACAGATTTCTATTGATTTCAGTTTTGATGCCTTTCGAAAATTTTAACGAGTTCTAAAACACAAACCCAACAGAGCCTTACATTTTTTTCATGTTCTGTTTCTCAGGGAAATGGCCACTCGAGTTGAGCCTCCAAATGGGTTTCGGTCACAAGGGAAGCATTATTACGTAATGTGGCACACATTGTTCGAAATTGATACGAAGTATGTTCCAATCAAACCCATAGGTAGAGGAGCCTATGGTGTAGTGTGCTCTTCCATGAACATGGAAACAAATGAGAAAGTTGCAATCAAGAAGATAAATAATGTATTTGAGAACCGCATTGATGCTATGAGAACTCTGAGGGAGTTGAAGCTCCTGCGACATATTCAGCATGAGAATGTGATTGCTCTGAAGGATGTGATGATTCCTACCCATCCAACAGGTTTCAAAGATGTCTACCTAGTATATGAACTGATGGATACAGATCTGCATCACATTATCAAGTCCCCGCAGCCACTTGAGAATGACCATTGCAAATATTTCATCTTTCAGGTATTAAATTGTCGCCCAAACAAATGAATTCCATTTGTCAAGTTGTTTTTACAATAGCTTGATTTAAATATAGTGCTGAAGGAATACATAATCTACATCTTTGTTCATGTGTTTCTCTCAAGTGCTAATATTTGATATAATACCTCTAACTACTTGGATTTGTGCTCTCTTCTTTTATAAAGTGATGCTGCTCTGATACTATGTGAGTTTATGATATTGCATTTATATTTAAACTGTCATTACATTCAGTAGTAACGTGTTCACTACCGGATTAATTACAGAGAATTATAAACATGCATTGGCATTGAATAGGCATTTAGTGGTGGATAGGATCAACTTGGACAAGATATCTTTTCATGATAACGGTGTTACAAACATATGCAAAATCTATGTTGGTCATAAAGTGACATTTATTGGATATCTCTCTACCTTTAGCTGTTAATTATGGGGTCGAGTGTAAATATAAGATCAGTACAGAGTTATCTATTTGCTACTTCTAAGTTCATGAAGAAATAATGGACTGTGACAATTGTTACCAGTTTGTATTTGGATTTCTCTTTTCCTATGGTATTTTGTGTGTCAAATAAATAAAAGGTTTGAGATCATTATTCTTTTTTTTTTATATGTTTTTGTTGATTTTTTTTTTGGCTCTTCAGGAGTTTTGATGCTTCAATGTGTAGAACCTTCTTGCCTGGGATACTCCTGTATTGATTTCATCTAGTTGCTTCTAATTTTAGCTTAAGAAAAATTAAAAATCTTTTGTGGGAGCTGAATTGTAAAACTAGATGCATAAAACTCAATATGATACTGTAGTATGACAATCAAGCATCATTTAGTCAAATTGGATGCACCCCTTCGGTTTACCTTTTAGGCAATATTATTGTTAATCATGGGGTCCCACTCCAGGATGATGACATATGATATCCATTTCACCAAAAAGCAAGGGCCTTTGGAAATTTACTTGTTTTCTTCCCTATTTAGATGCCAAGTGCCCCTTTGACCCCTGTTGTAGCCTCCTGTGACTCTGAACCAAACTAGATTGTGAACTTTGGACTGAGAATTTACAAAATTTTGTATTAAAGGTAAAATGATTCTCTGCCAGGTGAAGTAACTGTCATATGTGGAGCATGTTTGAACTGTACAGAATGTATAGACCGTTTTGGAAAATATCAGGCAAGATAAATTGATTCTGTGCCATGGAAATAACTCTCATATATGGTGTTTGAACTGTACAGAAGATGTTGTCATTGTTGATCTTGACAGTTAGTGGTGATGAGGTTGGATGCAAATAGCGAGAATGGTAATCCCATTTTTCAAAGAAAAGTTCTCTGAATTGGAAATGATGTCAATAGTATCATGTCATGCCTTGCAAGACTAGAAAACTTTTGAGGTACATGGTGCTAAGAGATCAAGTGTTCATTCATCTTTAGAACAAGTTTCATGGACTTGGGGAGGCATTTAAAATGATCTAGGGAGCCTTCTGCTCCCTGGACTTAAGGTCATTCCAATGCAACTAATATTAGAAATATCTAATTTTGTTGATCTCTCTTAAATACTGGAACTCACTAATGTTATATTTCATCTTTAAAAAAATTATTAATAATTCCACTTAACAAAACCAATGGAAAAATTACTAGTCCTGTGAAAATTGAATTGGTTCACCTTTTGGAAAAGGTGTGATAATGCTTGCTCTCCATGCACCTTGTGCTGTTGTTTCCATATGGAATGAAGCTGTTGTTTACAACATGCAGCAGAGTCACTTTTGCAATGTTTCTTGTGTGTGTGTCTATATATATATATATATGTGTGTGTATGTATTTCTATATTAATTATGTGGCTTGAGGTGGTCCCATTTTTTGCTTTTGCTTTAAACCTAAAACAACATTCTGCTACATACAAATTTTTATCTCTGGTACACAGTTACATGTTGAATTTTGAAGATAATTCAGCTTGAAATATGGAACTTCCCATAAAGTCTCCCACCTCTTACTTTAATGCTCTCTTGCTTGTGACTAATCTTGCATTATGCTATGCAGTTGCTCCGAGGGTTGAAGTATCTCCACTCAGCAAACATTCTTCACCGTGACTTGAAGCCTGGTAACCTCCTTGTGAATGCGAATTGCAACTTGAAGATTTGTGATTTTGGGCTGGCAAGAACCAGCAATGACAATGGCCAATTCATGACTGAGTATGTTGTCACCCGCTGGTACCGTGCACCAGAGCTTCTCCTCTGCTGTGACTATTATGGAACTTCTATCGACGTGTGGTCTGTAGGATGCATATTTGCAGAGATTCTTGGCCGGAAACCAATATTCCCTGGAACTGAGTGCCTTAACCAGCTTAAACTAATTATCAATGTCCTGGGCACCCAGCACGAAGCTGATCTTCAATTCATTGATAATCCAAAAGCCAGGAACTATATCAAATCACTCCCATATTTTAGAGGGATTCCCTTTTCTCATCTATACCCCAGAGCTGATTCTTTAGCTATTGATTTGTTGCGGAAAATGCTCGTGTTCGATCCAACCAAGAGAATTACAGTTACAGAAGCACTTCAGCATCCATATCTATCAGGTCTTTATGATCCAAGCTGTAACCCTTCTGCCCAGGTTCCAATCAACCTTGACATAGATGAAAACTTGGAGAAGCAGATGATTAGGGAGATGATGTGGCAAGAAATGCTTCATTACCATCCTGAAGCTGTTTGTTCTTATGCCTAGATATTATGCCTGGTAGATCCTTAGCTACCTGTTTTGCATTGGGAAATGCTCTGAAATGTGTTTCAAACTATTCGGCAGAGAAGGATCAATTCTAGTGTTGTTCTGTTATCATTTATTGTTGTTAGGAAGATTTTGTTTATTAGCTAAACATTGTCTACAGTTTTATGCAATCTCTTGTAGCTTGTAAATAGGGAAGTTGATGCAGTTCAGTCAACAAGATCAATTCTCTTGTATATTCATTATGGCATCTACGTCCTTTTTACTTTGGAAAACAAAACAAGCATCAATAACTATTATTTTGACGATTAAAGGCATTCATTCTTGGCATCATGAACTTCTTTTCTGAAAAGTGATGTCCATACATGTTATATATGATTCATGACTTGATTGCTTGTACTTGAGATGAGACTGTTGCACTGCTCTAATTCCAAGGCCCAACACATTTAAGGCTATTCCGAAACTGTTTTAACAAATTGTTATAAAAGTCAGATTTTAAGAATATTTTTTTGGAACTTCTTTCAATTGTTTTATGGAGTAAAAATCTTTTAGGACCTTAAACGTTTTTAAAATGCGTTAAAATAATTTTTATATCTATTATTTTATCCATAAAATTTTTATATATTTCAATAATTATTTTTAAATAATTCTAAAAAAAATTAAGTAAACACAATTAAAATATTATCTAAAAACATTATATTTTCTATGCTTTAAGAACACAAAAGCAAATTTTCAAATTTTTTGTTTTTGGGGTTTTTGGAAGAATAAAAGTTGTTCTCAAAAATAGTAATCAAGAAGGCCTTAAGGAAGTGAGATTGCATTGCAGTAACCGAGTAAGAGATCAATTGGGTTAAGCTGGGCGGCTCAAGTATTTGCCTTATAAGTAACACCTGTGCAGATAGCTTTCAGCTTTGGTAACATTGAATTCTCCACTTCAAGGTTGATTTAGACCTATTTACTTGTTAACATAGCCTCCCAATTGTGGGAAAAATAAGGAGAAAGGAAAAATAAAATGAAATCAAGGAAAATTAAATAGAGTTAAATTCAAAATATTATTTTTATTCACTACTTCAAATCCACTTTATTTATTTTAACTAGTTAATATAAAAATTAAATGTTATGTAAAGTTAACAGATGTCAAATATGTAAGCCTTTGGTCTCGATCATTTCGATTGGGGATCCAGAGCCAGGACCCCGGGTACGAGAGCATTATCTTGGGGCTCTTTGATTTTTTTTTCAAAGCGAACTTGCTCTGTGGGTATGACCCGCGTCTTATAAAAGAATCAGCCATCTCATGCTCAGAAGCTAAATGGAGTGGTGTGTGAAATCATCTGCGTTTATCGAGTCACTTGTTCTGAATCTATTTGTGCTACGTTTACGTCAGGCGGAGCACACGTAGTGAACCCCTCTTTGGTGTCTTGTGACTAATTGCGAAAGATCGCGGATGTCTCGCTGTCCTCTGCGGATTAAAAACTACGTCTTTAAGCTTTGCGCTTAGTAGGAAGCATATCTTATAATATCTTGATACACATGCAGATTAGGCCCGGATCATGATAAACATATAACATAAGCGGATATAAAAATCTTGTGAATTAAGCTATAACGAGACTAATACATATACTTGTTATTATATAACAATTTGCATACATACTTATCCTTATATGAGCTTATGCTTGTTCACATCTCGTATCACGGGATGAACTTTCTTTATCACTATATGACTTATCACTACTTGGATCTTTATCTTTTTTCATGGACTTAATCTTATTCGGATCTTATACTTATAGCATTCAGATCTTCTACTTATAGCGGACTTTTCTTTATCACAGTTCCGTCAAAGCAGCATCTTATTGGATCTCCCCGAAGGACATATATTGCGATTTATACGTGCTTGTCTCGGACTTTATAATTATTCGGATCTCCCGAAGGACATCTGCTTGAACTTATCGGGGCGATCTTGTAAGTTTCTCGTAGAAGTTCTGAGCTTGGAGCCTTTCTTGATGTACCGTGAAATCTTACCAAAACTTATACTTGTACTTTGGTGCTTATCTTTGTCTTATAGATCTTATACTTGTTTTCTGGAACTTGTATTTGGATCTTATGTGTATTCACGGAGCTTATACATGTATTCGGATCTTATCGTGTAACTACAGGCCCATTATCTTGGTCTTATGGATCTATACTTGCATTGAACATGTACTTGTCTTACGGATCTTATCTGCAGACTTAATCGCAGTGCAAAGTACGTGGAGGTACTGATTCATTATACGAAGGTACCCGTAGGTACTACTAGACTTATATCTCTGGAAGAATCACATAATTATTACTTATCTGATTCATATGCTTATGCATGAATGCCCATACATGTACTTGTCTTATCATGAACATATGCTTATCAAATCTCTTATAGGAATTATAGAGTTTGTGTATGCGGAGGAGTACGCGTAGAGTCTTATAAGTCGAACATGAGTCATAATACATCTGGTCGGTCCGGACTTATGCGGATACGCTATCAAATACGGACATTAGTCATGGCAGTCTGAGATCCGCAGCGGATATTACATATACGAGGTTTATCTGGATTCGAACATATCCGAAAACAAGCGAGTTGTCGGTTTGTCGGAATCATCTTTAGACTTATACATTTGTTATGCTTATAACGGGCTATGCTGACCGGATCAGTAGGGTTTTGGGGCTTAATTTTTATCACAAGAATTACTTGAAAGTGGGCACTACGATTCATTATCTTGAATCTTGATGAATCATCACTGGTTATACTTATATTAACGGGACTTATGTATTTCTGGATGCGGAGTGCGGGTGGGTGCTCTGAAAACTTATGCTTATTTTCTTGATACGAGAGTACGTAGGTCTTCTGGCGTATTCATTATACGGATATGCGAAGTAGGTCTTCTTTGGACTATTTTTATTTGGAACTTGTACTTATGTTCTGGAAATCTGGTACGAAGTAGGAATTCTGAGAATATTTAGTGTACAAAAGTGCAGTCTCTTCTGAAGAATCTGGTTACGTAGGTGCTACGGAGACATATCTGAGAGGTGCGTAGGTACATTCGGATCTTTGCGTATTCATTTCTTTATTCTTATTCATTATTCGAGTTAATTGTTGGATTGCCTAGGCGGAGTGTCTTGGAATGAGTAGGACCAAACCTGATAAGTACGAAAGTCGTCTGTCTTAGTCTTATTAACGAAGCCGGGAGTCTTGAAGCATTGTGAGAGAATGTCGTGTATTAATCGAAAATCTTAGGAAATCTTAATGTGTCGACTTTCACCGATCGAAGAGTGTCGTCGCCTTGTCGGAATCTAGAAATCTTAATGTCTGGAAAAACACGATCAGGAGAATGTCGTCGCACTAATCGGAGAGTAGAGTACTAATGTCTTAGGAAAGCGAGATCGAGAGAGTGCCGTCGCGCTGGTCGGAGTACCCAGAAGTGTAGCGTGTCTGCCCACGTAACATGGGTGCGTGTCGTTCCCGATAGCGGGTCTTAAATTTTCTGATTATTTTAGTTCGATGGCTTTTCTTTATCTTATAATAGGGCCTTCTTAGCCACATTATGTTTTATGAAATTTTGTCATTTAAATGCCGTATTAAATGTTCGTATTTCGTTCTTTTTCATGTTTCCTATCAAATTCATGTTTCGCGAGCGTATTTATAAATGTGCGTTCTATACTTTATTATTTTCATGCCTCTTCACGTATGACATTTCATTTGCCTCTGGGAATCTTGCGCGTATTCGCACATCGTTCATGTATTCTTGTTCCTCGATGGAATCAACCATGCTTGAAGTGGAATCATTCGATCGGATCATCGAGCTTCCCAAGTTATGGCATTTCATGCCAACTAGTCGGTTCTGGAATTTTACGAGGCAGGTTGCAATATTCATTTTAGGTGCCTTGTCTCATGTTGACACTGGATTCTTTCAGCCTCCTTTCAAGTTAAGGTCCTGAGGTTTCTCCAACTGGAATCCACTTAAATCGAACCAAAAGCTGAGATCGTCGAAACAATCTATTACTCTATGATCAAAATGAAATGAGAATTTGGGCTGGAATATGACCTTTAGTGAATTTTGATCGCCCAGAGTCGAATTAGAGATAGCTATTTCTATATGGTTGGTTCTCCTTGAAGTCTATTTTGCTTGACTTGAATCCGCCGTCGGATAAGAAATGAAGCGTTTATGGCTAAAATACAAAAGCTGGTGAAATAGAATGGCATTACGTGTCTCCGTCTGTTTTTCTTGGCCTTGTCTGCAGATGCGTGTTGACCTGAAATAGTAGAACCTAACATGTGCCGGTGCGTGTTGAGGTGTGCCGGTACATGTCGCTAATGCCTAGAATGTGTGTTTTTGCAGTTTTAAGTATTTTCTTTACTTGATCATTTACATACTCTGTCTGACAGCGAACTGTATTAAATAAAAGTCGCACCTACTTTCAATTATGTTAAATCCTTATCTTTCTTCCAAACGTGATTTCTCCCAAAACCATTCTAATATGGTTTTAAGACCCTTCTGACCAAATATGATGATTAATTGGGGTTTGTCAGCACTGGCTGATTACTTCTCAGTTAACCCATGAATCAATTTAAAGAGAGGATTTTATAAGCTTTATCTTTATGCTGTAGAGTTTCACCAAACACATTTAATCAAGGTTAGAATCTGATTCTATCAAAACCACCAGGCTTTGGAATAGTAATGCTTAATCTAATATTAAAATTCGCCCAGATCGTATTAAAGAGTCGTAGTTCCATACTTAAGTTGGTTATCTGCTTGTTGAGTGCTGCTTGAGCCTTGTATAACTATCTTATCTTCTTCTTACTCCCACAGTTTCTTCTCTCCATGCGGTTTTGTTCTCCTCCCGACATAGGATAATGCAGTCTTTAAATCCCCCATATCTTAGGCCTTGTTTGGACCTCAGCAGATTTTAGGTTAATTTTTATTGCTTTTTAGTCGTGACTCACCTGACCGTTGTATTTCAATTCCTTTATTTCATTTTGACACCAATCTTTGTTAGCTTATGAGCTTAAGTCACTCTTTGAATGATGCAATTTTATCAGCCGTCTTTGTAATTTTAGTGATTCGCGTGTTTAGCGATTTTAAGCTGCTAGCTTGTTCAATTCTGTTTCTAATCTGCTGCTTAACGTGTATTAGGGTATATTTCGAGGATATTCTGATATATATATATATATATATATATATATATATATATATATATATATATATATATATATATTAAAATAAATATTTAGGTTGTGTTTAGTTTCTAGAGTAAAAAAAATATTATGTAAAATGTTTTTTTATATTTGATTATCTACTAAAAGTTATTTTAATATATATATATATATAGTCAAGGACTTCAAATCATTGCCCTAATTGAAGCCTATGGGCTATGAGTGGCTGTTGATGTGTAGATTGTCATAAAGATTCACCAACCACAAATGAATGTCATAAAGAAATATTTGAAGTGACAACATTAATTCAGGACATAATTAAGAAATTGATTCGATTTCCAATTATTTCACAACATTCTTCCAAATAATTAATTTAATATTTTAATTAAAACAATGATACATAGCAAAGACTGGCTTCAATGTCACTGATCATTGATCTGATTCCCTGGAAGTGTTGTCATTCGGTATTTCTAATGAGAATGAATGGGGCCCATCCAGGAGACATACCCTTCGCCCCAACTCTTGTACGGGAGGCCGTCCAATTCATTATTGAGCTTTTGATTGGTAGTAGTCAAAGCACTTTTTGCAATTTGCAACGAATAGTGGAAAGCTCCCCCCATCAAGCCACTTGCAAAGTATGAGGGAAAATGTGCAAAAAAAAATCCCCTCAAGGATTACCAAATATTTTGTTTTGTACATCGAAACTTTTTTCCTTTTTTTTCTAAAAAACTCCTTTATGTTTACCCCGTAGCCCACTTAAACCCTTCCCATTATAAAACTGTTTAATTATCACTTATCCCATTTAACTACCAACCTAACACTTATGTGATTAGAGGGGTTTAAACATGCTACAGGGTGAACGTCAGGGGTTTTTTTAGAAAAAAAAAAAAATGTTTAAGGTATAAATGAAATACTTAATGAAACAGGTTTTTTTTACACATTTTTCCCCCAAAATCTGATGGGCTCGAGATACGAGCTGTTTTGCCAAGCTGGGCTGGCAGTAGCAGCCGGCTGAGGTATTCTATTCCCTGTTTGGAAGCAAAGTCTATTGAGTTTCCTTGTCAACTGAGCTAACTCCTTTTATCAAATCCTATGCCAAACAACTCATTATAACATAATTTATTTAAGAAACATCCAAAGCAAAGAATTTTAAGTACCTCTTCGTGACCCGAAAGATTATACAAATATTAATTCAACGTTGATAACCAGGAAAATTATGAGAAGCTTCCAGGCCGTCAGCCACCGCCCACTTTCTCTCAAAGAGACATACGGAATGAATAAATAAGATGAAACTTTCGTCAATTTCATTTGTAAATTAAGCAGTCAAAAGCTTTTGGGAATCTTGAGATCTGCTTCTAGGTAAATTCCTTACAACCTAAAGCATAAAAATATAAGCACATGTCATTAATGTTCACTTGATACTTTTGGCCAAGTTTGAATTCTTTTGGCCGTCCTCTCCCTAAATGTGGCGGCTTTGAATGAAACAATGTGAGGAGTAGGAATTCATGAAAAAGGAAAAAGAAATGCTATTCTAGTTGAAAAAAAAAAGTTATAGATTTACATGGTTGGCAAGGATTTGATACTACTTATAATAGTTGACACCCAATTGTATATATAGATATCATTTATGCGAGTTAAGGGCCAGTATTAACTTCAAAGCATTAATAATTAGGTTAAGAAAAGCTTCGTATTTATATAATGTTAAAGTGGATGGATCGTGCACGCCATCACTGAGCGTTCACCCCAGAATTAGTTATTTTATGATTTACGTTATTAAGATTCAGCAAACAATAATTGTAATTATGAATAATTCACAATAAAAAATATTGATCACAAAGTTGTCATGAATTATTAGGATTTAAACTTTAGACTTTTAGTTTGGAGGAAAACCCCTAAGTGCTACACTATATTGCTAACTTTGTCTTAATAATACTCCTAAAAATAAATCTGAAAATGAGTTTATTTTCTAAGTCCGTCATTTATCAAAAACTTCTCCTTAAGCGATATAAGATGTGATGGTTCCACTCTTGTATTCTCTTTTTATTTTTTTTAAATAAGTGAATTATAGAAAATGTCGCACAATGAGACATAAAAATCAACTTGTTGACAAAGAACTGCATTAAACTTATTAATTTTAAGTGTGTGATTGGATTAACATGTAGAACATAAGTCAAGTTAACATTTGCCATTTTTTCTTTCTTTTTGCATGCCCAACATACATGCTTCGCATCTAAGCTTACAAACATGGGATATATATGGGTCTTTAAGTCTGCCGGCAGTGCGATATTGTGGGGTGGGTAGGTTTGAGGTCAATTTCTTAGCAACCAAGCAAGGGAAGGGACAAGACCAGATATATAATTAAAGTGATAGAAAAGACCGACCAGAAATATTGGAAGCAAAAAATCCGACAGCCAATGGAATTAAGATTGGGTTGGGTTCCTTCATAAAATTGTTGATCATCCCTACAGTAGTAGTAGGTTTAGTCCCTGGTAGAGAGTAGAGACTATACTACTACTGGCTAGATATGGGATGGGGCTTTTGAAAGTGATGCGGATGGAAGAATCTTTGCTTTTGGGGACATAGCAAGAGATCTCTCTTGAGTACATATATATATATGTCTCATGCATGGGGGTGGGCTTATATATGGGTTTAAAGCCCCCATTATTATTGGTGACGATCATGATCATGAGTCATGATCCGTATAGTGCCCCTCCCGCCCCCCCCCCCACCCCTACCCCATACACATCTTACCCTGCTGGAAAGTGCCACAGTACCGGACCAGAGAAGATTAATTAGAAAGGAGAATGATATGCATGGATGGGTATTTACTTTTTACTATTTACTTGATATATACATCTATGGTTAAAAAAAAAGAGGAACATTATACTTACTGCTGTTGGCGTTTTCTCTTTTGGACTCTTATACATGGTACTTGTTGAAAAGGAAAAATGGAAATAGACTTCAAGAAATAAAGGATGAAAATAAAGAAGATAGATGAAAGGAGAAATCGGTTATATCTCAAATAATGATATATAAGAGAAGAAATCTATTATATCAAATAGAGGAATCCATTATCTCGAATATAAGTACATAAGAGGAGAAATTCATTATTTCAAATATAAATACACAAGAAGAAAATTTTCCTATTTTAAATATAGATACATAAGAAAAGAAGTCAATTATCTCAACTATAAATACACAATAAGAGAAATTCACTATATCAAATATAAATATATAAGAGGGGAAATCTGATATAACAAATACAGATGCATAAGATGAAAAATTCACTTATCTCAAATACAGATACATAATCAGAGTATTTGAGAGTAGAGAAAAATCACAGAACTATAATAAAAAATCATAAACCCAAAGTACATTATAATTTCAAAACTGAATAGACTCATTATCGGGCCGCAGAATCAAGTCTATAACTATATTCTCTCACTAAAATCTCTAAAAAAAATTTCTTGATTTTGTGTCAAATCAAGTAATAACTTAGTTCACACTTCACACAACTCTAATAGTAACAATACTAAATACTAAATCCGCCATATCCTTCAGAATGTGAGTACTTTCTTTTGGGTGGGGAGGTAAAATAATATGAGTCGAGCCCACGAAGTTCATTCATCGATCTCTATCAAGACTCAAGAGGTCCCTGTTCCTTTGTCAGTGTACGTAATGTAATGGGATGCGACCTGCAAGAGATGTAATGTAAACCGCTTAAAAGAAAAGGCCACAAGAAAGGAAAAGGGATGAATATATATATATATATATATCTTCTTGAATCTTGCTGCTTTAGTGAGGTCGGATTGCAACTTTTAGCAACACAAAAGAAACATCACCCCCATTTTGAACGCCTAATGCTTGTATATATTATTAATTATACACATCCACAGAGAAAGAACACCCATTGAGATATTGCCACAGACCAGCCCCAAAATCATATATAATAAATAATTAAAGAAAGATATACTTGGCAAAGTTGAAATATATATGAAAATTGACCCTAGAAAGAGACCCTTTAATTATCTCCCCTCTCTCGCCCTCCTTTTTGACCCACAGGTTCAAAGCAATCCAGGATGCCAATTAAGAAAAATTTAACACAGTAAAAGACTCGTGTAGAATACTGTGACCAGTCTCCTCAATTATTCCACCCTCAGCTGTGAAGGCAATCCAGATAAACTCTAAAAAAAAGTGGACAAACATTAGAGTACAACAAATAATGCAGCGCCTCCGGAAAACTCTAGAAACAACAAAACTTCCATCCTACAAAAATATATGAGTGGGGCTAGGGAAAATCTCCAATATTTAGAGTGATGTCTTGTCTAGATTTTTCTTTCCTTGAAGGTTCATATAACATAACATTCACTTGTGAATTTTGCAAAAGTCCTAGAAGAAGCTTGTAGTCTAAGAGCTTGTTTGGAGAAGAATACGGAGAATATGTTTGTTTGTTTGTTTGTTTGTTTTTGTTTTTTTTTTTAAAATATGAAAAACACATATAACACTAAATTTAGATAATAATGAGTAAATTTGAAAAGCACAAAATGAATGGCCATGATCAACATGGACACTTTGATTTCCCAATCCCCACTAATGTGAAATTGTTAAAATTAGGAAACCCAATTGCGAACAAAAGAAAACTAAAATTCTTATTGGAATGAATGATTCTTATTAAAATTACATAACAAATATCTTTATATAGACTTATTAGAAGAATCCTAATAGGAAACAAATTTTAAAGTGCTAAGAATAAGAAACTTTATCAAAATGAAAAGAGGTATGTCAATCTTGTCTGGAATGCAGTACCAATGCCAATATTGTT
Organism: Tetrastigma voinierianum; assembly: GCA_016808115.1. Classification (NCBI taxonomy): domain Eukaryota; kingdom Viridiplantae; phylum Streptophyta; class Magnoliopsida; order Vitales; family Vitaceae; genus Tetrastigma; species Tetrastigma voinierianum. The sequence continues at coordinate 236,953 of JAEQBH010001362.1, forward strand.
ATATCTAAAAGTCAGATTCCAATCAAAACCTTAAATTCCACCTCGTATATAATAATCTGGCCTTTAAAAATTCACTTATCTCGTCACTCTATCCTCAAATTCCTAATCCACAACCAATCCTCAAACACCCTAATTCAATCCTAACACTAAACCCTAATTATTATTTTTTTGGCCAAACCCTCAACACCCAAATAATGAGAATAATGATAATTGAAAAAACAAATTCAAAACACTATCGAAATTGCCTTGAGCAAAATACCCCTTCATTAACAAAGAAAAGACCATGTATCCTATTGCTCCTCTTTTCTCTTCATCACACCGGGGTAGGATTATGGCATTTTCTAGCAAAGTGCCCTTCCTTTTCGCAATTGTAGCATCCGTCACCACCGAAACCTACCAATGTTGTTTCTTTTAGAGTGCAATCCCTAGCCAGGTTTCCATAATCACCATAGTTGTGATGCGCGCGCCTGCCCATTACACCCTATCACTTCTCCGCGCTCTGGGACAGGCCCACCTATCGCCTTCGCCACTACGTGTTGTCTCTTGCTTCCTTGAACGGAAGATCCATGTCGGAGTCGATATCATGACTTTTGTCCTCCCTTCCCCCAACCAGATTGGGGTCACTTTCTCCCTTCGTCGAAGCACCAGAAACCATGGGACTTGATCGGCCAATTGATGAAACAAAGTCTTCTTGCCCTCTCGTTAGGAGTGATAATTTTGAACTCCCTTTCTGTCGGCTAAACCCTTGCTGTACCGGTTGACCTATCCTGTGCCATGGTTGTATCAAAGGTAGAGAGGTACACTATTTTCTCTTTGGTCTTTTCCAACAACTGACTACCCAAATTTTTTATGCTCACTTCCTAAGATGCTCATGAAGACCTATCTCTTAACATCACGAGAAATGGAAGTAATGGCTTCCTAATGTAACCATTTGACAAATAATTTAAAACACAATGATCTAATTCAAAATTAAACCTTTTTGCGCAGTTGATAAGATGATAAAAAAAGATGGCTGAATAGGGACCATCGCGCGAGCACAAGTATGGGACTTCTCACGGAAACACTAGAGCGGGCGTGGTTTGAGGAGTGTTGCTCTATAATCTGACAAATCAGATTAAATTTCTTTCTTTGAAACATTGCTATGATTAGGGTTATGCTTAGTAGAAACTCTTCAGCGAAGGCTTCGGCGTTGACTCAGATTAAAAACTGCGATTGAACTCGTTTAGTAAGTTAAAATGAAATTGACAGGAACATCATTTTAAAGGCTAGTAAGTTAAGCGAGCCCGATCCCATAGCACCCTCATTTCGGCTTCGTCAGCTCATTAAGCAGTACCGTGAATAGGCTCGTGAGCAAGCTTGTTAACAGACTTATGAACCTCACAGAAGACTTGATACTTACAATTTTCACTGCAAATGAACATGATGAATATTTTAAGCTCTTGAACTTCGATCAAGTTAATTGAACTTTTATTGTCTTATCTTTTTTAATTTAGTTGTATATTGGCTGCTATGAACATTTTATTTAAATAAGAGTACAGCCTTAGAATTCGAGCTACTTACGGTTTCTTTCGGCGATTTGAGCTCAATTAGAAGCTCGGCTATTTCGTTTATTAAGTTAAATGAGGTGGTACCGAGCATCGTTACGAAATTTCAAGTAAGTTAAAGCGGCCCAGAGCCTAGCACCTCCCTCTCGAGCTTCATTTCGTGGCTCATGTGGGCTCGAGCCTACTCCTTTCACTTAGAAATGAAGTGAAACTGTAATACTCGATAATTTAATTCCGATTACGCATAGTATGATATCGTATTCAAAATTAGGAAACTCATTTGGGAATAAGAGAAAACTAAAATTCTTATTGAAATGAATAATTCTTATAAAAATTACATAACAAAGGTGTTTATATAGACTTCTTGGTAGGGAACATGGCAGAACGAAGCAGTTCGTGATTAGTTCGGAAGCTTCGGCTAGTAAAGCTGTTTGTTGTTTATTAAGTTAAAGAAAGCAGTGAAAGCTGGTCCACAATTTCGTGGTCCATGGCCAGAGCCACGGACATTTCTTAAGATTAAGGCTCAAATGAGTTAAATAAAACTGGTGCCGTGGTATGTTCATGAGCAGCTCTCTAGAAACAGACTGCATTCGGCTTCGAAGATTATTTTGAAGTTGTTATATGTTGTTTTAAACATTATTCTTGAAATTTTCATGGCCAGAACCGAACTTTCAGATTTTGTTTCGTAAGTTAAGCAGGCCAGAGACGAGTTTCCTTAAGTTGGCTGTAAAGTTCGCAGCCAGGCTCGTGAGCGTGTTCGTGAGCAGCCCATGGCTGTTTGTAGTAATTTCGAGAAACGACCAGACAAGCTCGAATTATTTTGAAGTTGTTATATGTTTGTTTTAAAACATTATTCTTAGAAATTTAAAGATGATTGTAATATTTTTTTTATTTCTTTGATGTTTGCTTTTAGTTGGTTTGGATATGTTAGTTATTATTGACAACTTGTTGTATTAAGGTTATTAGTATTTTTATTATTTTTTTAGATATTGTATATAGTACTAAACTATAAATTTTTTGAATCGTAAAGCAAACTCATGCGTGAAGCTGGCAGGCGTCTTAAGCAGAGCTCCTTCTTGAGGCTCATAAATGAACTCTTCTGGGAGCTTGCAAGCAGGCTCACAAGCGGGCTTCCTTATCGAGGCTCGCAAACGAGGCTTATGTCCCAGTACATAAGCAGACGAGCCCACTATAATCAAACGAGCTTTAAACAAACGGCAGAACCGGCTCGATCTTGATGAGCTTTCAATGGAACTCAGAGCTCGAGCACAGTTTTAAAAATAAAAGGAACCGGCGAATCAGGCCCTTCCAAGAATTTACAAAGCCGAGACACAGGCCTTTGATAATTCGGCTCGGTTCGGCTCGGTTACACCCCTACTTACTGGAATAATCCTAATAGAAGATAAACTCTAAAGTGTTAAGAATAAAAAACCTACCAAAATAGAAAAAAAATCCTACAAATAATAGAAATTTATTTTATTTTATAATATAATATAATTTAACAAAAATATCGGGCCAAAAATTCATATAAAGTATTTATAACTGTAAACGAGCTCACTGGTGTAAATTAATGGTGCAGTACAATTGAGTACTGCTCTTTCCCTTTCCTTCATGCTGTTGCCATTATTTTTGCTTAGATATTCATGAGAGTCATACAGAATTTCTACTATTTTCAGAGCCAAACAGATAACAGCCCACTGTTTTAGGCAATTTGATTCAGTTATAGTAAAAGAGATACAGCATGCGCAACAGTAGTTTCATTTTCCTAAGGTGGGGTTTTCTCTTCTTTTTCCTAATGCATGACTATTCAATCTTGTCATGGTTTATAAAGTTTTTGTGGTTCAATGCAGATCAAAGATTCCTTGTTCCAGCTCATTTACCACTGTGATCCTGAAAGAGATGCCCCCCAGTCCATACCAGCACTACATTATATATAAAAAAAATATTCAATCTTCAAAAAATTTCTAGAATCTTTTGCAAAATATAGTCTGTTGGCTTTGGCAATAGAATTATTTTGAATGATTGTTTGACACACAAAATATTGAATTTTTGTCATTAATTGGTATTGACCCTTATTGACATTTTCTGAATATTGGATCCTTCATAGATTTCCCTTTGGCAGAATTGTCTTGGGAAAAGGGTGAAAGATATGGTCCTAAATCATATATTAATCAGTTTCTTGTACTTGGACATACACTTATGTTTCCTATCCTGTGAAAATGATTCTTCCTGCTTGAAAATGAAAACTTGGGTATTTTAGGACTCCAGACTAAAATGCTTTTAGGGCTTTATTTGGTTACATATTTTTGCTTTAATAAGGAAATTAAAAAGAAAAGCAGAAGGAGCACACTTATATAGAGATAACCCCATCTCAGCACACAGCATCCTGACAGAATTTGCTGTTGGGTTAGTGGAGATTATGGTGTGTGGTATCTCCATTATCACTAATCCCATTTTTAGAAAGAAAAAAAAAAGTGAAAAAGGAAAACCCATGCATAAAGGGAGAGCTTGGTATAATGGTTGATTCGTCAATTGGGTGGGTTCAAAATATGCCCCTTATTCAAATTTTAATTTAATACTTTTATGCAAACTAAGTTTTGATATCATATTAAATTAGGTTTTAGCTTTAATTTACATGGTTTATTAATATGATTCTATTTAAAAAAAAGTTTATAAGAAATGAGAAACCATTGATAAGTTAATTAATTTAAAAATATTTATATTATGTGTCTTATTTTGAGGGAGAAAATTATTGCTCAAAAGATGTCCTTTTTGGCATTAGTTAGAAAACCTAAAAGAACATATTTATTTTTAAATAACAGATTTTGAATTCAAAATCTACATTCATAGAATCTCTCAAAAACTGTTATTTAAAAACAAATCACGTTTTTTTTTTTTTGTTTTCTAACAGGCTGTCAAAAAGGACATATTGGGAATATGAGTTTCTCATTTTTCAAACAAAACTCCTAATATAAATTATTTTTAAATGAGTTAATTTATTTTAGTTTCTTATTTTTTATAAACTATTTTTATAAATAGAATATAAACCATATCATAATTTTTCCATGTATTTAAGAACAAAAATTAGAGACAAAGACCATATTTAGGAATTAATAAGAAAGAGGAAATAAAATTATATATATGGTAAAAATTATTATAAATGATTCACAATTATAGAATGGAATATCCTACCATAGCAGTTAAAAACAAAAGAAAAAGAATGGGTGTGGGATAATTCATGAGGTTTGAAGTAGAATGCAGATTCAGTATTACAGTAAAAATGGAGGGGAGGTCGGAGGAGAGGGGAAAGGACCATGGACAGAGCCATTAATCCTAACTGGGACCCAAATCTCCAAAGCCTGACAAGATTGCATGTGATTTTGTACCGCAGAGATCATACAAAGATCCAGAATCTCTCTTCCTCTCTCACCTTTTCCCTGAAACCTGTGGTGTCTTCCTCAATCATGGTGTCCTCTTCTACACGGTACTCCTATTCCACCATTGCCTCCCCCAAAGAAGAACCCCTCCATTATTATTATTTTTTTAACTTTCCCTAGTACAATATTTGAAGCCCTTTTAGTTTCGTTGCAACTTACATGTGTCTGTACACCGGTGGAGCAAGAAATGCCATGTACAACCAGTACTGGTCACTGACTTACTGCTTACACTCGTCATTTATAGACCCAGCTGGTCCAGCTGGAATTAGAATATGAGGATGCAGTATCCAACCATATACATATTACATGTCAATTTTCAGTTCAAAGGTATTTTATGATTTTCAATTTCAAACGTGTTTATTAAGTTAAGAGTCCTATATTTATATAACGTAGGTATTTTCCACCATCGGTGTGAAATGTGTCAACATAAAACTCCTTATTAATCATTCGTTACATGTAATTAGTAAAATCTTCAGTTTAATATCAAACTAAAAATGGGCTCCTCCCAACAAATTAATCCTTTGATCTGCCACTTGATTTGAAACTTACTTTATTATTATTATAATTATTTAAGGGGACTTTTTGAAGTCCCAATGATAAAATTTTCAAAGGTGGTCGATGGGCGCCCATACATTTTACCTGTGGAAAAAGCATATGATAAGTGGTGTCTTTTCTTTTTCTTTTTTTTTAAATAATGTATGAATGGTGCATGTGCCCATTGATCTAAGCAAAGGGAAATATTAAATTAGGTGCATGGTATACGTCCAACTGCCTTACCAATAAAATTGCAATTATCAAACCGTAAGCTGTGAGAACCCATACTCCACTTTCAAAACGACAGCGTTCCATGTAACCCCCCAGCACTCCAGACTCCAGACCCCTGACCCCTGACCCCTTCTCGATGGAAGGAAGAAAAGATCGTCAAGACAAAATTCCAAAAGCTTACACTTTTTTAAAGATATAAAAAATAACATTTTTTTAATATATTTTCCTCCTTTTATGAGCTGGTCTGGTCTATAAATTCCAGTATTCAGAGTCACATAAACCTCTTCCACTTTCTTCTCAGTCTTCCTTGTAGATTTTGAGTCTCTCCCTTCTCTTTAATTTTCTATCTCTTTCCTGCAGATACTTTTGCTGGATCGGGGTTCTGAAGCTTTTGTGTTTGAATTTTGAAATCCCTCTCTCTCGATGTTGTATTCTTAATTAATTGATGCTTAATATTTGGTTATTGATGTTTGAGATTCATGTCTCCAGTTGTCAGTGAAGTTCTCCTTTCTGGGTTTATGATAAACTCTACGCTCAGACGCAGGACCCACTTAGTTCAGTCATTCTCTGTTGTCTTCCTCTACTGGTTCTATGTTTTTTCATGAATAACTGACTGACCATCTTTCTTGGCCTTTTTTTTTTCTTAATTTTAAGCTTCCCCCCAATTTGTAAACAGACATACTATCCCCATCCAGATCCTGTGCCTGTTCTTGCTCAAGCATATTTATTTTATTGATTTTCTTTTTCATATTATATTATGGGTTCTTCCAGTGGAGCTTCTTCGGAGTCTAGCCAGCTCCAACTCTCCGGTTCCGAAGAGGATCTCCGGCAAGTCATGGATCAAAGGAAGCGGAAGAGAATGCTTTCGAATCGTGAATCGGCGAAGCGGTCTCGGATGCGTAAACAGCAGCATGTGGATGATATGATGGCCCAAGTGGTTCATCTCAGGAAGGAGAACAACCGCATCCTTACAGCCATGAACGTGACTTCACAGTTCCATATGAACGTTGAGGCTGAGAATGCTATTCTCAGGGCTCAGATGGCTGAGCTCACCCTCCGATTACAGACTCTCAATGAGATCATGGACTGCCTTAACTCAACCAATGCCCTTTTGGAAACTGATCAATATCAGGGTACCCAGATGGTTGATGAATTCTTTATGAATATTCCATGGGCTTCCTCCTTCATCAATCAACCTATCATGGCTTCTGCAGACAGCATGTTCATGTACTGAAATTCATGGCACCTTAATTATTGTAATTTTGCAATTGGGTTCCCTTCAGATTCTCAGTTAGTGGTCAGAATATCTAAAAAAAAAAAGGGGGGGGTCTTCATTTGTAAAATAGGTGGTCATACATAAATATGAGTCCAGCTAAGAGCAAAATGTATGCAAGTTGTTTCATTCCTGCAATTTCTATTACCAATAAAAGGAACACTTTAGAAGGGTGTTTGTGATGTATGCATGAATAAGATTGTAGCGATATATATATAGTTAGAATCAGCAAATGAATGGTCATTATTGTTGAGCACAAAAGATAAGAATATAATACCATCATTATTGGGCATGCATGACTTCCCATATTGGACCTAGCTCACCTCCCTCAGAATTAATAATGATTTCTGGATGGTGGTGTTGTTTTGTTTGATGAGGTGAGCTCTTTGGACATTAGGAATATTATATTCCAAAGTGATGAAATCAAACAAGGATGGGTTATTGACAATCAGAGGATAAAACAAAACCCAACTCCTAAACAATTATGCATAAAGGAGCTAGTTTCAAGATAATTTGTGGGTCTAGAGTCATTGATTGTATCATGGTTTTGTTTAGTAATACAATCATGTTTCACACCATGTCTCACAAACCCTACCCCTTCCCTTTTTCTTATGAATTATTCAGTGTTAATGTCAATTCTTGACCCACCAATCATTCCTATTAAGCTTGACCAAAATAAATAAATAAATATAAAAGAGGGAGATAGAAGGGATGACCTCTTTGATGGCTTGCTTGATTTTTATTGTTGTAGAGATAAATTGAAACCTCTAAAATAATCATAGATTCCCCATTGAGTTCAGTGAGATCACTTGTCTCTTTAGGGCCCAAATTTCTTCAATAAAGTACAAGTATTGCAAGGGACAACTACTGTGGCATTTTGGTCACCATACATATGCTGCTTAGATTATACTTTTTTTAATGTCGGCATATTTAACTTCACTGCATAATTACAGGCCCGGCTTTAGGAAGGGCAGGAGGGGCACCTGCCCGGGTTCTATGTAAAAAAATATATGTGAAAAATGGCCTATGATTGTGAAAAAATAGTTTATTTATGGGATAAAATGAGGAATAAGGATGAATTTTTTGATGATAATATAAATTAAATAAATATTAATACTTTCATTTTAAATCTAACCTAAAATTAATTAAATGAATATTAGATAGCAATTTAGGCTATTAGTCTTATTAGGGTTTTTATTTTTATTTTTTTGCATTATATTATTTCTTAAAAGTGAGATGTAGTTTATTTTTATTATTTTTTTAATGTTCTGACACAACACACTTTTTTCCTTTGCTTTTTTTCTTCATTCGTCCCCTTTTTCTGCATTGCTTCAAGCCCTAACCTCCCATGGCGACGGCCAGCTCTGCAGCAACCCCACTAGCACCTCTGATTAACACAACTCCTTGGACTCTGATCAACCCTCAAAACTCAAGTAAGTTTTTTTTCTTCAAAATTTTATGTTATCCTTCCTATTTTTCTTCAATTCTTCAAACGAAAATATCCAGAATTTCGATGCTCTGTGAAATTTATGTGATATTTCACAAAAAAATCATCATCTCATCTCAATTCGTACTTTTTTTTTTGGTCAAAATTTCTCTTCGAACCGATTTTTTTTTTTTTTTGAAATTTTATCAAAATTTATGGACATTGATGGAAATTTCTGCCCTTCAAATATTATTTTGCATATTTCTTTGAAAATCAATAGTTGTAGAAGGGATTCCTTTGAAAATTGTATCCTTGGAAAATATGTTAATGTTAGCACTTGAAGTGTCAGGTTGTCGAAGATGCGGATTGTTGCTCCGAATGTTTTGATTTGTTCTCAAGAATCACATTAGCGATGTTGATAGTATGATTGAATGGTGCATCGATTTTATGTGATGAGAAACTTGATATGTTATAAAATATAGATGTTGATCTTTTCTTGTAGATATTTTGCGTCATAAATCTTGAAACAAATGTTTTTTATATATGAGCATATGTATCTTGTCTATAATTTGATGTTTTCATTTAGATTATAAAGGATATGTTATTTGTTAATTATAATAAAAACTATTATTTATAAGCAAAAATTTTTATAACCCACACTTTAATTATATAAGTTAGGGACCCTTATTTATTACTTGGCCCGGCCTAGAAAATCAGGACCGGGCCTATGCATAAAATATATTCACCAGAGAATTAACCATACTGAAATTGACCTGAGGCTAGAATGTAAAGCTGCTCCCGAAAAGATTGATATTCAAATCATGATTCAATCAGTTCTCAAAGTTTTGTGAGTTTAGTCTAATTAGAATTTGACACAGCTTCTTAAAGCCCAGATTTTGAATATGGATTAATTAAACCCCTGGATTATGACTTTATATTCTAGATTAAGAACCTGACACATACTTGGTCTAAACAAGCACACGAACAGCCACAAACAGAAGCATATATGGCTTTTCGTAAATGTAATGAGAGTGGTTCGTTATTTTTATCCTGTCAAGATTCTTTAGTACATTTCACATCCCTTTACATATAAACTAGTTTCCAACCAATAAAATAAAATTTTAAGCATTTCATTTCAGATCTCCAGTTGCCCACTCAATCAAAAGGATATGAAATGAAGAAGTGCGATCAATTAGGTCAATATATTTTTACCCACTTTTTATTTTATTTTTTATGGAGTCATATTTAAAATTTTCTTTCTTATTTTGTTTTCTTGATCTCAAACCCCTTTCAAGTTCAGTTTTCAAAAATATGAAAATAAGGGTATGTTTGATTCCTGTTTTTAAAATTATTTTATTTTCTAAAGAAAGCGAGAGAATAAGATAAACGGAGGAAACGCGTTTAGTTCGCGCTTTTTTTTTAAAAGCATGGAGTGCATGAAAATCTGAAAAAATAAAAACAGTTAAAAAAAATCAAGATTTGTCAGGAATAAGAAAGACATTCACGAAAATACGAGAATTAATGAGATTACATTTAGTTCGTATTTTTGAAATTGTTGCACGAACGGGTTTTTAAGCGTAAAAATAACGTTTTAACAAAGGCGTTATTTGGTTAGTGTTTTTATGTTCATATTTTAAGAATAAATAAAATTAAAAAGCCAGAATATAAATTACCAGTATTTTAACACATTCTACTTTGCCTCATTATATAATTTTAAAAAATAATAGCCAAAGAGTCGTTAAAAGTTAGGTTGGAACTGTAAAAAGCTTGTTCGCATTATCTTCTTGAGCCATGTTTGAAAAAGATGATGTCATTAATTACCATCTCCATCTCCTTCCTTAATTAATACCTTTTATATTCGCCTGCATTGAAGATATAATTAAATTTTGACGGTTAAAAGGGATGATGACAGCACCCATGTGAGCAACCAACTGTGTCCCACATAGGTCGAGGAAAAAGGTGGTCGGTCACGTAACTTGTTTCTGTGGGGGGTTAGTATTAATCAATAATATTAGTTGTGTGTGTGTGCCAATAGCCTGACGATAGCTTATAATTACTTAATGACGAATCTTTTAATTATGCCACTTGATAATTAATTATACTTGGCCGGGTATAAAGTTATGAGCAATATTTCATTAGTAAAGCATGGTCACGCTTGATGCATTAAGAGCAAAAAATAATTGGAATAATGGAGTTCAAACTTAGCCACACATTAGCAAAATTAATAATAATTATCTTAAAGATATAATGCAAAAAGAAATGTTTAGGTAGGTAACGTATCATTATGTCATTAGAAAGAGAGAGCAGCTGCATGAGTTTGAACTTCGGAAAAGCATGAAATGTCATCACAAATACCTAATTAGAAACTTTGACAACTCTTAATAATTTTCTATTAATTGATGAGGGTCATTGGTGTAATGTCATTTTCCTTGATTTAGTTCTAGATTTCTATTGATTAATTGTTAGGCACCTGAGTGATAAGTGCCGGCCCGTTTAATATTTTTCTAAAAGAAAATTGAAAAATAAAAGGGAAAAAGTGGGTGCATAGCTTTATCGTTGTGTTGGTTTTGGAAAAGATTATCGAAAATGGTTTTTTTCATATTTAGTTTTATAGAACAAAAAAATAGGAACTTTAAAAAAAAAAATCAAATATAATTAGAATAAATTCAAATTTTATATAAACAAGTTAAATGAATTTGTCATTACAAAAAAAAAAAAAGTTAAATAAATTTGTCTATCATGTTTTAACTCATATGGTAAAACGGTCAACGTTTTAAAATATAAGAAAAATGAGGTTCCCGATTTCAAGCGATGACTGTTTACTATATTATAACTAAAATATTTAACTATAAAAAAAAAAGTTAAATGAATTTTAAGAAATATTTCAAAATAAATTTTATTGAATATCATTTTTGCTTTTTATTCATCACAAATTTTCTCAATTTTCCATTAACCAAACATAATCTTGAAAAGTTTACAGGATAGTTACTTTTTGACTTTGGTGGGCTTACGTCTCCACTTTATCTAATATCTAATATTGGGTTTGGACAATGACAACTAGGGTTGTTCATAAATCTGTCCAAATCGGAGATGAATCTATTCGGTCTTCGATTCTAGAAAAAAAAAATTCTGGGTTTCGGTCCAGTCCAGTCTAAAACCAAAAATAATCGAACCCGTTTTTTTAAAAACTTTTTTTTTAGAGTTATGGAAAAAATGTATGCTATACTTATATTTTTATATAATATAATCATTTATCATTTATAATTATTTAGATAATTCTTGATTTTTATTTATAAATAGATAATTTATTATAATTTATTTACAAATAGAGATTCATAATATTATAGATAATACCATATTTATTTATAAATAGATAATTATATACATATTTAAAAATAAATAATTTTTATTATTTATTTATAAATACATAATTATTATTATTTAATTTATTGTGTTTATCAGGATTTTGTTTTTACAACTATACGATAGTACTCAACTTTATTTTGTTTTTACAACACACAAGTTATGTGTGTAATGTATTACATTTACTTTAGATTTGTATATAGTATTTATAAATTTGATTAGTTTGTGTTAAGTCAACTATTATGCTGAATAACCGTTTGACTCATATAATATAAGTGGTTGCATGAACATTTTGCATGTTCAAAGCTTATATTACAAAAATAGTGAAATAGTATAACTTATAATTGGTTATTATAGAAATAAATATAATTCATATATTTTGCATGTTTATCACCTGAATCATTGATATAATCATATAAGGAATAAAGGAAACATAATTTAGGAAAAAAAACTAATACACCGGTCAAGACCAGTCCGGTCTGGTCCGAACTCGACTGGTTCGATCTTCGGGTCTTAAATTGTGTGTTTTTATTCAATCCAGTCAGATTTTAGACCAATGAATAACCCTAATGACAGCCCTAGGGGTCAGACTGTCCATTGGGCCCATTACGAGTTAGACATCATACTCTATTAGGCCCATTTAGCTTATGCGGGCTTTCTTGAGATTTGAGATAATTGAGAAAAATAACGGGCATCTACTACTTCCCGGAAGTGCCTTTCGCCGTTCCACGGTATTAATTTGTCTTTGAAATGTTTTTTTATGGAAGCGATTTTTCTAAAAGATTTTCGAGAGTATTATCCACTGATTCTTCGAAAAAATAAACACTATAAACGTAATTATTCCATGTTTTAAAATGTTTTTTAGATTTCGTCAAATGTTTATTTTAAAAAAATTACTTCTTAAATTAAAATTATTTTCTAAAACCATTTCCACAACAATGGGCTGTTCTAAAATTGGATATTATTAATTTTCTTATCCCCTCTAATCAATAAAAAACACAAATAGTAATCAAATTTCAAATTAAACATTGTAAGTATATATCCTTAAAATGTCTTTAGAAAAGGGGATGGAGAACTCTCAGGAGCGCACCCTCGGTCGCTTGGAGGAGGAAGACGACCTCCTCAAAAGAAGTAACAACAAAGCCACGGCTGGTGACAGAGCGCATGACCCAGTACTGTAGGACGTTGAGATGAGGACAGAGGAGATCCGCCCTGAAACTTTTAGGGAAAAGCTTATGGGGAACCCCTCACCTCCCACCGCGGAGGACCCAGATGAATGGATTTAAGATGACGAGGAGATATCCCTAGATGATGAAGTGGATCCAGATTGCTCGATTGTCAACCTTTCAAAAGAAGAGAAAATTCAAATTCGCAAACCATGGAAGCAGACACTGATAGTTAAACTCCTAGGTCGAACCATCGGGTTTAACTTGCTCCTAGGGAAAATCAGGGAATTATGGAGGCCAAATGCAACGATGGACCTAGTAGCGATAGACAATGGTTTCTTCCTGGCAAAGTTCTGTCGCTAGAAGACTACGAATACACCAAGTTTGGGGGCCCTTGGATGGTCTTCAACCATTACCTAACAGTTCGACCTTGGCAGCCAAATTTCGATCCAACACAAGATACGCTTCAAAACTTACTAGGTTCGTTTCCCTTGCCTGCCAATCGAATACTATGATCAGAACTTCCTGATGAGGTTGGGATTGAAGATTGGCAAACCTGTGCGAGTGGATAATGAGACAAGTGCTATGTCCAGAGGACACCATGCCCGTATATGTGTAGTTGATTTGTCGAAGCCGTTAGTCTCTAAGTTCAAGCTCAGGTGACATGTCAAGAGACTCAAGGCCATCCACCTCGTATGCTTTGGCTTCGGAAGATACGAACATAGAAAGGATGCATACCCTTTGGAGGAAAAGAAGTGGACGACGGCACCGGGGATTCTGAAAAACACCACCGATGAGAATGTAACAAATATAGATAAGGATCACATAAAAGAAGAGGAAATAATTATCAATCCGGAAATCTTGGAGAATTTTGGGCCATGGATCTTACCCACAAGGTGTTCTCATAGAGTCCAAAATAATATAGACGTCCATCCTAAGGAAAGTTCCCTTACTGAGAAAGGGAAGCCTAACAAACCCTCGGGTCCCATAACTGGTAGGATAAGTCACACAATTATCTCTTATGGATTTGGCGCTCTTAGTACGAAGGAGGAGGAAGTTACGACATCGGAAAATCATGAAGACTTGACCTCTGGTCCCAACAGTAGGAGCAAGTAGGTCTCTTCCAGCAACCCAGAACCACCCAATGCAAAAGGAAGGAGACCCAATGTACAAGCATAGGCCATCCCTCCCGGCACCCTGAGTTAAGAACAACCTTCATCCCGAGACCATGTTTTACAAGCCGAAGGTCTGAGGATAGGAATAACTATGAAGCCCAACAAGGCCGCTAGTGAAACCGAACACTGGTTAGTCATCAGATCCAGTAAAAATAATTGAGTCAGGAGAGAACTGATCAATCACACTCAAATCAACTCCCTCAACCATCCCACCCCCACAACTCCTTTTCTGAGCATCACCAAGACCCTCATTTTGAGTCAGAAAACGAGGGAAGAATTTGTGTTGAAGGGATTGAACACGAGGCAGTTGCAGAGACCTTGCGCATCCCAGAATCTGGACAGGAACCCATGGGCAACTCCCCTCCTCATAACAAAGAGGGGATGGCACCAACCCCACACTACTGAGGACATGCCGACCACCAGTCGTCATTTTCTCTTGCGTTTGCTTTCTCTTTGTTGATGTATTTCTTGCCCTTTAGCACACACACGCACCTCTCTTACTTTCTTTGCTTTATGAATATTCTAGTTTGGAATTGTAATGGAGTAGCTTCGAAGAGCTTCCTCCGCACCATCAAAGATATTTCCCCCCCCCCTGCGGTACAATCCGGGTATCCTGGGTCTAATGGAACCGAAATGCAGTGGAGATCAGGCCAACAGTATCTTCAATCGCCTAAGATTTGATTTGATTTTTGGATTCGGGTTGAAGCATTGGGTTCAGTGGAGGACTTTGGTTGCTTTGGAAAGAACATCTCCTAGTTAATATCATAAAGTCTCGCCCCTAGTTCATCCAAGTGAAGGTCACCAAACAGGGTTCACCTACTTGGCTTCTCTTGATAATGTATGGCAGCCCATATCCTTCCTTGAGAAAATACCTTGGCAGGACCTTAATCGTCATCACATGAATCTAATGGCCCCATGGCTGGTTGTAGGGGACTTCAACTCAATTACTAAGGCAGACTATATCTCAAACCCGGGAAAAGTTGACAAGAGGAGATGTACTGGCCTAATAGAATGGATTCTTGACTACAGCCTCATTGACATGGGATTCACAGGGCCGAGATTTACATGGACCAAAGGCAACTCCCTGACAACCTCCAAAGGAGCATGCCTAGATAGAGCATTATGCAGCATAGAATGGAACATGATTTTTCCCCATGCAAAGGTGACAGTTATCCCCAAACTCAACTCAGACCACTCTCCCATATTAATCCAACCGTAGGGCGTTGAGACCCCTCCACAAAAACCTCAGTTCAGATTCCAGGTGGCTTAGTTAACCCACCCCGATTTCTTTGACTTCATTAAAGCAACTTGGGGTGATGAGCATCCTCTCCTAGAAAACAAGAGACTTCTAGCGCCAGTCTCATGCAGTAGAACACTGATTGCTTTAGGAATATTTTCAGGAAAAAAAAGGCTATGTGCCAGATATGCCAGAATTCAAAATCAAGTTTCCGCCAAATTCTCTAGGCGGCTTCTCAAACTTGAGCAAAAACTGCAGCAAGAGCTGGACATTGTTCTCAACCATGAGGATTTAATGTGGTTTCAACGATCCAGAGAGGAGTTGATTAGATCTAGCAACAGAAATACAAAGTATTATCATGCATGCCTCTACTTTAGTCCGGAAGCACAGAAACAGAATTGAGGCCCTAAAAAACAGTGATGGGGATTGGATCATAGATGTTACTACCCTTGAAAATATGGTACAAGATTAATGTCAGACCCTATTCTAGAAGGAGATCACTGCAGCCCATCGGCCCCAAACAACAAATGGCTTCCCACAACTGTCAAAAGAGCATTTACGCCTTCTTCAAACTCCCTTCACCAAAGAGGAAATCCAAAGAGCAATTTTAGATATGGCACCGTTTAAGTCCTCGAGTTTAGATGGCATGCAAGCAGGTTTTTATCAAAACACTTATGAGTGTGGTAGGGGATTCCCTATGCAAATATGTCCTAGACTTCATTGCCTCGGTAACGTTACCGGAGGGTTCCAACGATACCCTTTTGGTACTCATCCCAAAAGTTAGACACCCGGAACTGTTATCTCAACTTTGTCCGATCAATTTATGCAATGTGGGGTATAAGGTGATCACGAAAACCCTGACCAATAGAATGAAAAAAATCATGTCGAGCTTGATTGCCCCAAACTAAAGCAGTTTTGTACCTGGCCACCAAATAGTAAACAACATCATCTATCAAGAAGCCCTCCATTTCATGCATAAGTAAAGGTCAAGTTCAAGAACCATGCTCATCAGAATAGATCTTGAAAAGCATACCATCGCCTTTCATGGGATTTCATTAGAGAAACACTCGAGCTGGTTGGTGTTCCAAGCAATTAGGTCATAAATATTATGCACTGTGTCGAAACCACAAGGATGTCAATCACCTAGAATGGCAAAACTTTAGATTGGTTTAAGCCCTCGAGGGGTGTCCGACAAGAGGATGCTATTTCTCCCTGCCTTTTTGTTTTCTGTATGGAAAGAATCGGCCATATTATACACCGTAGTAGACGATCGAAGATGGAAGCCAATTAAAATCTCAAAATATGGTCCTAACATTTTCCACTTATTTTTTGCAGATGACCTCTTGTTCTTTGCAAAAGCCTCAAAGCATTATAAAATAGAAGGTTTTTAATGACGAATATTTAGTCACGGCCACAAAATACCTTCACTAATTATGTTTTTTTGTCATAGTCATCGTAAACCATCACTCAAAGTATTGATGAAAAATTTTAGTCACGATTTTATTGAAATCAGGACATACGCAAAAACGAATCAGACGGTAGTAAAATTTGATGCGATCATTTAGTCAATGTTTTTTTCTTCAAAACCATGACTAAATCTATGCTGGTCAGATTTTTGATTACGGTTTTAGACCGACCAAATTTATATAAGTTAATAAGTTTTTGTCACGGTGTTAAACAAAATCGTGACCACAGAAGAAGTTTTGGTCACTTAAGGTAAAGCAACAAAACCAGATGACCAAATGTACAATAAATGACTTTGTCACCAAGATTGAGGTCATGACCAAAGCTTATATATATGAGAGTATGTTCTGGGATTCCTCGATGTAAAATTTAATGGATGAAAAGTTTGGAACCACAATTTAGTCACACACACACACACAATACACACACATAAATATATATATATATATATATATATATATATATATATATATAGCAGTATAATATATATATATATATATATATATATATATATATAATTAATTAATTGAATAAGAACATACTGCTCACAATAGATACACATCCATCGATATTACACTGTCTAATGACCTTTGCCTCATTTGCAAGACATGAACGTGGGTAAACGTAATTACAACATCAAAAAATGATGGAGGAAATATTCTTTCCAATTTTCAAAGTGTGACTATTATGTCATTCTGAAGATGCTCTAATTGATCAATCTTTAACACTTTAGAACACAATTGTTTAAATAAACTACATAATTCAACTATAGCATCACAAACATTCTTATGTAAAACTCCATGAATAACAAGGGGGAGGAGTTGTTATATGAGAACATGACAATCATGAGACTTTAATCCAAAATTCTTTCTTTCATTCATTTGTATGCACCGAGAGATGTTAGAAGCATAACCATCTGGAACCTTCACTTCTTTAAAAAATTTACAGAATTCTTTTTTTTCATTTGAAGTTGGTGAATAGCATGCAGTATGCAATATAATCCTATTTCCTCTTTCTATAGGGTGAAGTTGATCTCTAATACCCATAGCTTGCAAGTCAAGACGAATATTCATGTTGTCCTTCGATTTACCATCAATACTCAACAAGGTGCCAACTATACTATCGTGATATTCTTTTTAATATGATTACATCCAAATTGTGATAAGTGTATCAGGGTTTTCCACATGGCAATTGGAAAAATGTTTTCCGCCTGTGCTCAAGTTTAGCATGTTCTCTTTTTCTTTTCGCCAACATCTTGTTTTTTGATGCCTTCCCTAAAATAATATGTTTCATTCCATCTAGTTGATGTAGAACATCTTCCATAGACAATTGTTTGGGTGCTGCTCTATGCTTCTTATTTCAATCAAATGACCTTTTATCACGTCAAAATCTATGATCGGTCGGTAAAAATCAACGATGACCCATGTAACACTACAAACAATCCTTATTACAAATAGAACAAACAAATTGCCCTTTAGTACTCCAAATATAAAGATTTGAATATGCAGGAAAATCATTGATGGTCCATAATATAGTTGCACGCATACAAAAATTATGTTTTGTTGAAGCATCATATGCTTTAACTCCAACCTCCCATAACTCATTCAACTCATCTATTAATGGTTGTAAGTATACATCAATGTCATTCCCAAGTGCAGTTGGACCAAGAATAAGTAGTGATAACATGAAGAATGTTTGTTTCATACACATCCAATGTGGTAAGTTATATGGAATGAGAACCACGGCCACATGCTGTGGCTGAATCACTGACATATTTCCAAAGGATTGAACCCATCACTACAAACTGAGCCTAACATTTCGAGGTTCTTGTGCAAATGAAGGGTGTACCTTATTGAAGTTTTTTCAAGTTAAAGAGTCTATCAGCTCATCATCTCACCTCTCATGCAACTATCAACATGTCATTTCATGTGAGAAGTTGTCTTCGATGACATATATAACCTTTGAAGTCTTAGTTTTAAGGGAAAATAACTCAATACCTTAGCAGGAATTTTCTTTTTCTTTGATGACTGATTGAACTCATCTGTAGGATGAACATCACTTAATTTCCATCTAAAGACACCACACACCAATACACTCATTCACATTTGCATGCTCTTTTGAATACAACATACAATCTGAGGGGCAGACATCAATCTTAATATAATGGAGGTCAAGGTCACGGAGTACTTTTTTTGTTTCGTAATAATTGCTTGACAATGTCTCACCCTCAAGAAGTGTCTCCTTCAACAATTCAAGTAACATTGTAAATGACTTAGTTTTCTTTATCCATTAACATACTTCTTATGAAATATCTTATGATAAAAAACAACTTTCTAAATTTTTTACACCTTGGATATAATTCATGCCTCGCCTTCCCTCACACGAAAATTTGTTTGCATTCTCATTCTGCAGATCAATTCACAAACTCCTCATGAACATGTGGACTTCTTTTCGATTCTCATTTGACATTGACATTCTGAATGCATCATTTAACATTTCTTTCATCTCATCATGCATATCAAACTCATTAGTACCACTATTGCCAGTATTTGTAGGTTCATAAAACTCATATTTCCCATGCATTAACCATTGCACATAATTTCTAGCTATCTCATTGTCTAACAAATGATTATACATAGTTTCTCACTTTTGTTGTAGATAATTATTGCAATGAATGCAAGGACATGAGAGCATTTCTTTTCCCGGTGCATTATTAAAGGCAAAGGCTAAGAACTCGGTGAGGACTTATCTCTATATTATTCATTGCTTACTCTTGACTTTTGCATCCAACTCTTATCTATTGACATTTTTCTTGTACCTCTGCAAATTAAATCCTTCAATCACATAACAATGAATCTTCCTATCGACTTGTAATGAATGTGATATGTTTTGTATCATCTCAAACTCCTCTATCAAGTAATGGTTCCTATCCCATTTAGAAATACATAATTCCTATGAATCAACCACTAACTTGCTTTCTTTCATTTTGAGGAAATTTCGACAATATTTCCCTACAATTCTCCAAGTGCACGAAATGACCAAGGTATATAAGCTGCTAACAATATGTCACATTGTCCAAATATGCACCCAAAGAACAAGGGAATTACTATTGAAATTTATCAAAATGATAAAGCATAAGCATGTAGATTTTCATAGGGATTCTCTTATTTCCTTAAACCCACAAACTTATATAAATCTTAATAAGAAGAATACTCATCTGTAAGAGTACAACACCCTCATCAACTATGTTACTTCCAAGTTGAAAACTTGAGTATGACTACAATAAATAATTATATCTATACTTTTTCAACTTATATGTTTTTAGTATATGACCAAAGAGACACCTGTCATATAAGGATGTTTGAATGGGATTTCTAGGGTTTACTAAATTGAGAATGAGTGAATAATAAAATGAATGACAAACAATATTATAAAGAATTACATAAAAACACACCATGAGACTAGCATATTCAAAAATTTATCCAAAGAAATTACTAACGTGTAAGGACTTATAATGCATCATATACTTAGCACAAATGCATAGTACTTTTCTAGTATTTTGAAGCATAAATCACATCTGCTATAACTCTTAAATAGCAGGGAAAAAAATTCCAAAATTCCAAAATCATATAATAATTTAACTTTCCCAGCAAACTAAAAGAAAATTCTCAAAAAAAATAAAAAGAATGAATGAATTATTAGCCTAAAGGCAACCAAAATGCCAACAATTTACAAAGGACATTCCGAAGATAAAATAGTAGCGTAAGTGGGGCTGAACAATCCAATCAATATGATGGAATGTATCAAGAAGTTCTAAACAAGGTATATACAAAAATAAGGATAGAACTTAACACCCCAAAGTTTAGGTAGGACCCAATTTGTTTCTAACAGTTGCCTACAACTAAATCGAACAAGGTTAGTTCCCAACTCGAGCCTAACCCTTTCCCAATAAACCAAAACAACAAATCATGGGGGAAACCACCAAGCAGACATATGATGAGTATCTTAAATACTCATTATATTCCCATGTTTTGCTTAGGTTTTAGTAGTTTTATGAGATAAATAAGTGTCATAATGCTCTATTTTCTCAATTTTGTGATTGGGCCAACCATTGAGAGGAAATGAGCAAAATCGAAGAAAAATCGGCAATGTAACACCCCGAATTAGACCCTAATAGTTTTATTGCAATTTTGTAATATAAGAAAAGTAAAATTGGCTTTTTCAAATTTCTGATAATTAAGGGTAAATTGCCTGGTAATTTGACATTATGACCCAAAGGTCATAAATACAAGAAGATTATATGCTGTTAGAAATTGAATAAGTTGATTTGCAAATAGATTAAAAGGAAGGACCAAATGAAAAAGAACTTTGGAGCAAAATTGATAAGACCAAACACGGTCTGTAATACTTTTGGCTTGAAGGTTTAGCCTTGCTGTGGAGAAAGAGAGAAAGGAAATAAAGAGAATAAAGAAGAAGAAGAAGAAAACAGAAGAATAGTAAATATAAGAAGAAGAAGAAATCCAAGTTTTGAAGTTTGGAATTCATGTTTGGAAATTTCTTATTCATGTTTGGAACTTTGGTTTGGAACTTTTGTAGGGATTTGTTGGTTAGGAAACCCTCATAACACTTTCTTTGTCTATGTTTGGGTTAGAAAAACCCTAACTCTTCAATACATGTGTATTTTGGTTGACCAAGTCAGTTTTGTATCGTTGAGTTTTCGTTGAAGATTTCCTAAAAATGGGCCAAAATTGCCATTTTTTAAATCGTAGTAGCACTTCAGATTGCATTATATCACATTTGTACTTATTTAGTTTTATATGTTGGTACCGTGATCATACAGCATCACTTCAAAGATGTTTCCAAATTGCAGGGTATTAAGTAACGGCATTTCAAAGTCAATGCCAGCATCAAAGTGATTTAAGGTCCGATTATGTTAGCATCAGACCGGAAGCCGAAGACCGCACAAAAGTTATTCGGAACAGAGAAAATATACCGTATAAAGATGAGTACCGATACTCAAAGTTGTTTAAGGTTCGGCATCGTCCTTGCGAATCTCGTTGTTTCCGTTTCTTTTTGCTATTCAATGAAAAACGCACATGTATACGAAGCCATGGTGAAAATGTTTCATTCTAACGATCCTGGCCATCAAAACACGTTTACCCATTTGATAAATGTAATTAAGAATGATATAACAAACTTGGTAACACATATAATCAGGCGTCACTAAGATCGTATCAGTAAATGAACGGGGCATCTCTAATCGTTGCTTTCCAACACTTAGCGCCACATACTTGCCATGACAGCAAGTCTCGATCATGCTTCCACTCTGCTATGCTACGACACTTCGCACGCGGGTAGGGCACGTCTACGACGTTGCTGACACTCCTGCCAGCTACACACACTTCAAGCATATGCATGTCTCTATTCGCATCGCATCAGACTGGCATTTATTGTGTTATGTTCCTCTCATTCATTGTTACAGGTCTATGCAAAAGATATACTTATATGTTTGGTCATCCACATATGACATATGCAAACATTTATATGATAAGAATATGAAAATGAACAAGAAGAAAGCATAAGAAATCACCCCGTTTCATAATGTACCTACGGTACCTTCTATACAAGATTCATTAACTCCTACGAGAGATGAAATTTCTACAAGAATTTGATGTTATAAGAAAACTCTATTATAATCGGTTATATACAAACTCGACATATAAGAATTAGAGTTAGTGGAAAATCAGCAATTTTGAGAACAATTTAACTGTATTTTGATAACAAAATATCTATTCCTAATTTAAATAGGGCAACTGCTCATGAATAACATTTATACAAATTACATTCCATGCCTTTTCAAATATTAACACAAAATATTTATGGAGTTCACCCCGGTTGTCTACAAGCAATATAAAATACATTTCCATATCAAAAGATATATATATATAAAAAAATGTGATCTTCTTAGAAGACTTTTACATCTTTGAGTCCAATGCAAAATAATTACAAAATATCATGAATAAATGATAAAAGACTACATTTACTTATACTCCGCTCCGCTTGACGCGACTCATGGCTCGACGATCTTCTCGATCCCGCTCTACTTTTTACTCGATACTGCCGAAGATAAACACCACAAGCATTTTTCATGCTTATGGTCTATACATACTTTCATCACTTAACCTGTCACATTTTCTAAAATAATGTCTTTTTAACCTTTTTGGAATGATCAATGCCAAATACAATACATATCTATTTCATTTATAGTTATTGATCATTCAAATATGCACTTTCATATTCAATAAATCATTCAAAACACAATCACATGTATTTCACAATTTTCTTTCATTCAGCTCTCTACAAATTTAATTCCATGCCAAACACAAGATAATCCAATCACTCCGCATGGTCCCATTGGGCCGCAGGCTTAAAAAAAAGATTTATAACACAAGACGGTCTCATTGGCCGCTGACTGGTTATTAAAA
Organism: Tetrastigma voinierianum; assembly: GCA_016808115.1. Classification (NCBI taxonomy): domain Eukaryota; kingdom Viridiplantae; phylum Streptophyta; class Magnoliopsida; order Vitales; family Vitaceae; genus Tetrastigma; species Tetrastigma voinierianum. The sequence continues at coordinate 260,288 of JAEQBH010001362.1, forward strand.
TCATTTTGTGAACACTAATTGATATCATTCCGCCAGTTACTGGACGGAGTGACACATCACATGCCCACACACGTTTAATTTCAATTCCTATCATATATCAATCTATCCTTAACTCGAATTTTAACGTGTGTTAACACATATTAAGGCATTCAAATCATTCATAGCAAAATACAATAGTGTACATACGTTTATATCCAAATACTTGGTTTTCAATACTCATGCAATTTTTCATGTGCAATTCATTTCACAATCAATTACACCAAATTAATTTAAAATAAATCAATATGCAATTTATCGCAATTCATTTTAATAACTCCACTTATTTCATAATCCTTTAAACATTTTAGAATTAGAGAGAAAGAAGAGGAAATAAAACCAATTTATCATGTTCAAACTGGGAGCACACATATGATCGCATATAAACTTTGACACTTTTCATGCCAAAAAACACAAAACTAAACAAGGAAAAGTGTGACGAACTTAATCAAAAAGGTTGTTGCTCTTCGCATTCCAATCCTTAACCTGCTCTGGTTCAGCTTTCGTCACCAACCTAATCATCACAAATATGTCAACACCAAAGAACCCAGAAAAATAGTTAAAAGATCAACATTGGTTAAATACGTTCACCAATACACTTTCACTTGAAAATTTGAGACACATGGGAGCCATATTTTGTTCATGCATCCTTCAATAAAATTATAGTCGGAATATGATTCGGCTTTAGTATGGAATTGAATCATTCTATTTGATCACCAACCAAGTTACGATTTTAATAATAACAAACCGTATGTATGCCCATCTCACCGGTTACTCATCGTTATTCTCAATTTTAGAGTCTCAATCACAAATTGGTACGGTTACTTCCACTCATTTGAAGCTATGGTTCAAAGGCTCCTTCTCCAATTGAATCATCTAATTTGGATCACTAAACTTAAGTTATTGCATTTTACATCCGCATCACTCTAATTTGTAAAGGTAATCGATTGTTCTTGCAATATAGCTCCACTTGGACAAGATTTTTAGGTACTCAGTTACAAATTGCATATACTTCCCTTTATAAACATATTTCTAGAAGTCTAGTTTGCCCATAATTTTGAATTAACAATTTGGACAGTGAAACTCAACTTTACAAAGCCAAATGTCACAACTACACCAAAACACATACTTCTTTTAGCTTACAATCTAAACTTACTTTAAGCCTTCATATTTGTTTCCTAGAGCTAATTTGCTCCTGGTCCCTTTTATACATTTTTAGCTCTAGCTCTTATGATTTCTTTACCAATTGTAATCACTCAATTTGGACGATTGTAGCTTAACTATAATAAACAAATAAGAGTTTTGGAAAATTTTTGACAACCTTTGAAATCCCATCATTTCCTTTTACACAAAATTCTCAAACCAATCCAAACAATGTAAAAACAACCTCAAACTGAACTAAAACCATCGAAAAACACTCTTACACAAAGCTAGGTTTTCTCCCAAACCCAAACACAATGAAATAAAGAGGCTTTGCTTTCTATCTTTAAATCCTTTCCTTCTCTTTCTTCTTCTCTTCTTTCTTCTTCCTTTCATTTTCTGATCACTTAAAATTCGATCTCATGGAGCAAATCACAATCCCTCTCTTTCTTCTTTTTCTCTCTCTATCTGAACTTAATCTCTTCTGAAAACATGAATGCCCAAATGGGGCATTCCATAGATCATTTTGGTCTTTAATCTCCAATCTAACTTAAGGCCATGTTCAATATCAGTTTAAATAGCCCATCCATTTTTTTCATTTTAAAGCTCATTTCACCTTCATTTCACTTCATTTCATTTCATTTTCATTTTAATGATTTATGATCATCATTATAGACCCTTAGGTCACGAATAATTTTACCAAATTTATTTGGCTCTGTAAAATTTCCAATAATTTTTGTTTTTTACTGCTGAATCATTTAAAATATAATTACTTTATTTTACACCTCAAACATTTTATAAACTCGTTAGGGTATTTTCATGTACAACTCTCCTCCTTAAAAGAATTTCGTCCTCGAAATTACCTTCACGAATACTTATATCATTGTCAGATAACTTCTTCACTTTCTACGGGTTTCTACCTCAGGGTTTCTCCACAAAGACTTTTGACCAATAAATCCGCTTTTTCACAAACTCTTTCACTTCCTCGAGCCAAGATTCTACTCGGGCTTCTTCATACGCCAAATTCTGGGCCTAAGCTCAATTGTCTCGAAGGGACTACATGGTTTGACCAAAGACTTAACATTAACACATGGGAAAACATTATGAATCTTTTCCAACTCAGGTGCCAACTGTATGCCACTGGACTCCACTTCTTCTATCACCTCATATGGCCCAATGAACCTAGGGCTCAACTGTCCTTTCAAACCTCATTACCTCCATGTGAGACTTTCGTTAATTTTTCACCCATCCATCGAATATCCTTCTTCATGTCAACGAGGATTCTTATCTACCCATGTCACTTCAATCTTCAATCAATTTCACTTTTCCTCTGTTTCTTTGAATCAACCTGGGCCAATTATCTTCTTCTCGTTTAACTCGGTCCAACACAATGTGTTCTGCATTATCTTCTGTAAAGAGCCTCGTAAGGTGTCGTTCCAATACTCTCGACAAACCATTACAGGCCACAATTCAACTAGAGGTATATGTCTATCCCAACTACCTCATAGTCGATCACACAACTTCTCAACATATCTTCCAACACTGATCACTTTTCCGATTGTCCATCCGTCTGCGTGTGAACGCCAGGCTGAAATTCAATTGAGTGCCTAAAGCCTCTTGTAACTTTCCCCAAAATCTCGAGGTAAACCTTGGATCTCTATCTGAAATGATTGATATTGGAATCCCATGTAATCGAACTATTTCCTTTATGTAAATCTATGTCATCTTGTCAAGTAAATAGTCGGTTCTCACTAGTAGGAAGTGGAACTGGCTTCATCAACTGCCTACCACACCGTATGAATCATGCTTTCTTTCAAGTAACAGATTGAAACACAAAATCCATATGATTCAACCATTTCATTTATCCCGACAGCTATAACAACCCAAGAACTTTGATGCCACTGTTCTTCCACGACTGATACACTGGCATCGCCAAATTCAAACACTTTTCATTCCGCATCAATATGAAGTCTTAAAACTCGATACATCTTTGTACTACCGGATGCACGTTAAAGATCCACATGCCTGCTCTCGAGAATGGATTTCTTCAACTCATCATCATTGGGTACACAAACCCTATCTCTATAATACAACCATCCTCGCTCGCAGTTCGCTTCATCAATTACAATACAAATTTCAATATTTTTTGTGGTTTCAGTACCGCATTTAACAATCCGCTGATAACACTCGCTTTCACTATTGCAGCTCACTGCCTGATAATGACAATAGTTATCTAAACTGTAGCGTTTGTATTGATCACTTCTACTCGAGCATCCTACTACATTAGCCTTCCTAGGATGATAATCAATTATACAATCATTATCCTTGATTCATTCCATCCATCTACGCGTCTCAAGTTGCTTTCCTCGTGCCAATACTTTAAGACTTTGTGGATCGTGTAGATGAAACACTTCAGCAAAGATAGTGTTCCATATTTTCAATGCAAACACAATAGATAAATAATTCCAAATCATGAGGGTAGTTCTTTCATGCCGGCTCACTGCTTCCTGGTTTAAGCTTCACACTTTACCTTCATATATGGACACATCCAAGTCCATTTAATGAAGCATCAATAAAAATCACGTATTCTTTACCGTATGTCGATTTATAAAACCGATGCCTCCTGCTAAGAATGCTTTCAACTTTTCAAAGCTAGCTTAACACTTTACTCCACCCACCTCACATCGCCACAATCATCATAAGGGCCGCATAACGAACCTTCTATAGTAACCCTCGCCAATCCTTGTGGAAACTACGCACTTCCGTGACATTTCTGGTTTCCATTCAATAATCACCTCTATCTTCTTTGGATCCACTCGAATTCCGTCTTCCGATACAATGTGTTTAAGAAAAGACATCTAAACCAAATTACATTCGCTTCACTTTGCATATAATCGCTTTCTTTCTTAAGGTTTCTAGCACTACCCGAAGGTGCGTATCATGATCTTCCCAATCCTTTGAATATACAAGGATGTCATCTATAAACACCACTACAAACTGATCTACATACGGTCGGAAAACACGATTCATTAAATCCATGAAAGCCGCCGATGCATTTGTCAACCCAAACGGCATTACAAGGAACTCGTAATGTCCATATCGCGCTCACGTCGCCTATGCACATCCCGCATCCTTAAATCCTCAATTGATGATACCAAATCGCAAGTCAATTTCGAAAAGATACTTGCACTCTTTCAATCGGTCGAACAAGTCATCAATCCTAAGTAATCTGAGCATTTGTTCTCCATCGCTATTTTGTTCCGCTTGCCTATAATCAACACACAAACCGGTTATTCATCTTTCTTTTTAACAAAGAGCACTAAAGCCCATAGTGATACACTCGGACGAATAAATCCTTTCTCTAACAATTCTTGCAACTGAAGCTTCAATTCTTTTAACTCCACCGGAGCCATTCGATACGATGTAATGAATGCCGGAGTGGCACCCGGAACAATGTCAATTACAAACTCAATCTCTCTATGTGGAGGCAATCTTGGCAATTCCTCCGGAAACACATCCGGATTATCACAAACTGTAGAGATGTCTGATAAACTAGGCTCCACCTTTTTCGTACCTATCATATATGCCAAGTGGGATTCTCACCCCTTTCGAACCATAGTTATAGCAGTAGGATATCACATTAGAGAGGTGGTTCAACCTCTTGCCGATAAAAGTCACTTCCGTGCCACTCGGTGTCCTTAGGTCACTCTCTTCATTCTACAATCAACTACCACTTGGTGTAGGGACAACCAATTCATCCCTAATATCACATCGAACTCTCTGAATGATAACTCGATCAAGTCTCCAGGAAACTCATACTCTCATATTCTGATAGGGCAATCTCTGTAAACTCTATTCACAATGACACTATGCCCAAGTAGATTTGTCACCAAGATATCATACTCGGTTTCACTCTTTGGTAAGCTACTCAAACTCGGAATGGGTGTACAAATGTAAGAATGGGTTGAACCTATATTTATCAATTCATGTACAACAGTCTCCACGATATAGAAATTACCAACTACTCATCCGTGCATCTTTCTCTCTCCCTCATTTCTCATTGCATATGCCCGGCCGGAGCATGAGTAATCTCGAAATATACCCTAGCGCTGACTTGTTTAGTATATTAAAAGCCAAATAGGAATTTTTTAAAATAAAACGAGAGACCCGACCATTAATAAAGTCAAGGGTAAATATGTAATTTACTCACTGAGGACCCAAGTGGGTCATAAAGGAAAGACTAGGGGTTAATATATGAAATGTTTAAAATGAAATGTAACCTAGTTATGGGATTCAAGGCAATTAGAGAAAAGATGGAATATAAATAATAAAGAATGGAAGGGCCTAATTGCAAAAATGAGAAAAATGATTAAAAATGCAAAGGCCAAACATGGCCTTAACTTAAAAATGGGATTTAAGACCAAATTTGGTCTCATTTTGGAAAACCAAACCGTAGAGAGAGAGGAGAAGAGGAAAAGAGAGAATAAGAGGAAGAGGAAGAGAAGAAGAAGAGATGAGAGGAAGAAGGAGAGAAGTTCAAGCAAGGCCAAAAAGGTATGGAACTATATGGAATTCTAAAGTTTTGAATGGTTTTCCATGCATCAGATGGTTATTATCTCGCCTCAAACCTAGGGTTTGTTTGATTTCATCCTAACCAAAGCCGCATTGAAATTAGGTTGGTAAAACTCTAAATGGCACAAGATGGTTATAGAATCCTCCCTTTTAGGTTGGATTCATGGTTTAATTGAGAGTAATTGAGTTAGGGTTTAGAACAAACCCTAACTAATCATCATGTTTGGTTTAAGTATGGGTTATGACCCAGATAGAATGATTCGGGTATCAATATATGGAAAATGGGAAGAAAAAATACACATTCTTGGTATTTTTGGAGACCTCGCACTCTGGCATGCCTGTAATCGAACCTCGTACCTAAGATGTGTGCTTTAACAAAAAGCAGACACCGCTCTATTTTGACTAGTGTTTGTATTTTAGCCATAACTTGCTCATTTCTTATCCGATTTGAGTGATTCAAGTGGAAAATTAAACTAGACTTCAAGGAGAACCAAACATCCAGAAATAGGCATCATCAAATTCTGATTCTATGTGGCCCAAAAATTCACTCAAAGTGGGGTCATGTTCAAGCCAATTTCTCGGTTCTCGTTTTTTTAACATAGAGAAATCGAGTTGCTTAGACATAACTCTCTGAGTTTCAGTTCCGATTCGGTGACTTAATGTGAGAAGGAACCCTAAAGACCTTAGCTTTAAATTAGTACAAAAGGCGTGTCAATGTGTGTTAAGATTCCCGAAATGACAAACACGGTGGCTGTGTGCTATGCGAGTTGCTGATTTTCACAAGGCTCAGAATCTGCATAATTCCTTCGTTAGACTCTATTATGGGTATTCTACCTCTATGGAAAGCTCATGGAGTCTAGAATCTAACCATATGCTATTTAATGGAATTTGGTGCCCATATCTTATCTGAAAACTGAATTGTTGTACCAAGTGTACTAATCGCTTGGTTAAAGTTAAATGAAATACATGGTAAGAAAGGATATAGATATGAACAAGAAATAGAGATATATGTAGATTTGATATGTAAAAGAGTATAAATTTTAAAATATCTACGTATCAATCTAAGAGTCTCTGCTTCCTTACTCCTACAGAGATAGATTACCGATAAAGTACAAGTAAAATGTGTACATGTATAGAAAGGTATATGGATATGTCATAAGATATGATAGGTATAAGTCATAAGATATGATAAGATACATAGATACGTCCCAAGATATGATAGTCTAAAGTACACGAATGATAGGCACATATGAATATAAGATTATATGATGTGAACATATGATTGTCATACATAAACGAATAGAAGGAACACATGATAGAAAGGCATAAATGATAAGAACGATAGAGATAAGCAAAAGATGACAAAGCATGGGGAACGAAAGACATACATGAATTGATGTACATATACGAATATACGAACGGCAAAGCTGATACGATGCGAAATATAAAGTACATGAATAGCTAAATCATGATAGAAACGCATGCTGACATGATGCAAACATGAGATAAAAGGATATGAATATATAAAGATATATATTTAATATATTGAATACAAGAGTGCATAGATGCATTCATGACATGATAGATTACATATATGATACGAAGACAAACTAAATGATAGAAAAAGATATTAATATATGTATTATAGAAATACGAGAACCATAATATGAAGCTACGTGATATGAGAACGAATACGTATTAAAGTAATGATAGTATATATTGCATACAATTATGATAACAATAGTTATTCACAAGCACAGATATGCATTTAAAACGTAATAAAGCCGATTATTCGCTTTAGAACTCCGGGTAGAGGGATAGATGTGCATGCCTATAGTGGAAGATACAGCTTGCCATGAAGATATACATAGACAGATATCGAGGCCCCGTTGTCGATGACATATCCCGCTTCGATCACTATGGCCTTTAGTGGTCACTACATAAAGACATGGTATAGGTCACTGCCTCATACAAGATGATACCCTTCGTATAAACAGACAGATCATCGTTCGTACAGCCGATAGTACCTTCGGTACATACAGATAGAGATCACTGGGTTTTGTGCCGTTGATAAGATTTTCTCGTACATATAGCTATTTCCCGTGATCCGCCTCGGGCGTATTCGCAGTATGAACATAAAAGAAAAAGAAAAGTATATAAAAGCAGAAATGTGATATAGATATGATATGAGAAGCACAGTACGCGGCGCGATGAAAGTATGACGCTATAAGAACAAGAAGTAAAGTAATATGACAAGATATGAAAGTACATAAGACATGAAAAGTATATGAAAAGCACAAGATATAAATACCATATGAGTGCCATGACAACATGCAAGTACATAAAAGAGAAAGCCATACTTAAAAGTATAACAGAAAACAAGATAGAAATGAACAAAGACATGAATATAGATATATGAAAATAGTATAAGAACAGTATATGAATACAGTATATAAAGTACAAAGTATAGTACATGAAAAGGATATGAACAAGTAAAGTATAGAAAGTAGATAAAAGAGAAAGGTATATGAAAAGTATAGTATATGAAAGCATCGGGCTTTAAGTCAACATACGAAAAGTATAGCATGGGCGTAGCCACTACATGAAATAAGACATTATATAGACACAGCCTAAGAAATGATATAAGTAATAAAGATATGAATGCAATAAGTCATAGAACAGAAAGATGACAAGTATAGGAATATGTAAAGTATAGAAACAGGAATACAGTAAAAGTATAGATAAAAGATGGTGTCAGCACATGACCATGTACGGAAGAGATCGATATGGACAAAAAAGAATGCAAGACAGATAAGTAATTAAAGAAAGAATATGTATGATAGATAGAAATGTATATGTATGCTTCGTGGATAAATTACACGGCGGGTTGTCCAAGCTTATGTTCCCAATTTAAGCGCAGAAAGCTTGAAGATGGGTGTTCAATCCAGAAATTCAAGCAGAGGCTAGAGGACAAGACATTCCACATTACAAAGACGGCCATTTTTGTGAGATAGGTGCTCACCAATGCCGTCTCCGCAATCTCTCGATGTTTCAGATTAGAAATGTACATGTATAAGTATTTGTATATAAAATGGGACTTTATATATGTGTATAGATTTTTATGGATACTGTTCTGGGTAGGTCTCAGATATGTAAATGATTTTTGTTATTACGTAAATTGTTTATATACTGGTGTACAAGTACAGCTGAAAGAATAGGTTAATAAGAGTCCCAGTATATAGTATATAGTATGGGAGTAGTATCGCGCCCTGACTTCCGGCTCTGGATTCGCTAATCTGCCTGACAGTGGAACCGCTGGGGCGGACAACGAGCATCCTATCTACCCATAGTCTCGTGGTCGTCATTCTATGCACCATGATGCAACCCCTGTTCTCTCGTACTAATGAAACCTGCATTCCCTGCCGAGGTGATGTGAAAGAATGAGCTTTAGGACAATCTTTCACTTTGTGCTCGTTGGATCCACAAACCAAACAAGCACCTGTCAATCTCCAACATTCTCCTTTATGTTTCCTCCCACAATGTGTGCAATAAGGAGTGAGTCATCCTTAAGAACTCTCGTGCACTCTCAGAATCGACGCGTTTGGCCAAATAGGCTTACTACCAAATAGTTCGAAATGGGTCCTCGAAGCCGTAGACCTGATTAGAACCATGCGGGTCCTCGAACTTCTTACTCGTGCTCGAGTATAGAAGCTGACCGACCGGATTTTTCTTACCCCGTCTCTTTTTTTTTTCTTTTCTTCATTTCTTTCTTACTCTTTCAACATTTAGAGCACATGCCACAATTTTGGAGAAATCATCATGGCAAAATCCTATGGCATGGGCCCGAATATGGTCATTGAGGCCATCTTCAAACTTGCAGCATTTCTCTTCCTTAGTCACTAGCATCTCAAGAGCATACTTGCTCAACCGGGTGAATTCTCTCTGATACTCAAGCTACACCATCCGTCTTTTTGTTTCAAATTATGAAACTCTGCCTCATATGACTCGGGAGTAAATACAACCTTACATATTACTCTCGAATTCCACCAAGAAGAACTCCCATGTAACACTCTCCGGTGGTGCGGTCCTAGTCACGGAAACCCACCACTAGTAAGCCTCATCCTGTAGTAAAGACGTTGCACACTCTAAATTCTCCTTTGGTGTGCTATGCATTTGTCGAATCATTCTTTCAATTCTTTTGAGCCAATTTTCCGCCATGGAAGGCTCATCATCTTTCTTCCCAAGAAAATCTATGGGTCGATATTTTGCCATTCTCTATGGTCGATCAATGAGAAACAATCTATAGTTGGTTATGCCGATCTGTAATGCCCGACGATCCCGCTGTGAGGATATCCATAAGACTCCGCCGTCGACCTTGCTCATGAATCGATGGAGCATGGGACGCTTGTCCACCTTCCACACTAGCAGGGCTATTTGGGTGAGTTCCTGAGTCACCTCTAACCCTATGGGGTCATAAACCATCCATGCTTACCTATTAAGACCGACAAGATACGCATTAGAGTCACGTCATCCTTTATATGTAAATGCAATGCATATCATAAACAATTTCAAAATCATTTACAAAAATTTCAAAATCATTTTGTAGAACCGCCTAAACCTAGGCTCTGATACCACTAAAAATGTGGCGCACCCGCGCCCTTTTATAACAATTTAATTGTAGCTTTGATAAAACAAAGGTATATATTCTCTTAATTCTAACAGGCCCATAATTGTTCTCGAATAACGTATTTATACAAAGGCATCTCCATGCCAAATACAATTACAAATAGTTTCTGGGAGTTCAATTCCTAGTTGTCCACAATATATAAAACACATTTCCATACTTTCAAAAAGATATATATAAAAAAAAATGTGATCTTCTTATGAAGACTTTTACATCTTTGAGTTCAATGCAAAATAATTACAAAATATCATGAATAAAATGATATGCATGAGACGGAGTATTTTACTTATACCCGGGCCTATTCGACTGACTCGCGCCTCGACGATCTTCTAATATGCCACTTTCTACTCTGATAATAGCGCCAAGATAAAACAAAGCGCTAAGAATTTTCATTAGTGGTTCTATATAATACTTCTCTTCTTATTTCAGCTTTAAATCAAGCTCAAGTGCATTTTTTCTTAAAACAATGCCCTTAACCTTTTTTTGAATGATCAATGCAATACAATACATATATTCATTTCATTTACAAATTTATTGACTATTCCAAATATGCACTTTTCATATGCAATAAATCATTCAAAAACACAATCACATTTCTACAATTTTCTTTTTCTTATTTGCCCTGCTTAATTTAACTCTATGCTTTGCAGGGAAGATAATTAATCACCAACACGCCCCAATGGGATACAGCCAGAAAAAGGTTTTATAACACGCGCACAAGCCCCACAATGGCTTTTACCAGTTATTAAAAATCATTTTGTGAACACTACTAATACCACCCATTGGCTACTTGACGAGTGACACATCATTACGTTCGGCACAATACTACTAATTTGACCCTTATTAGTATACCAATATATCCTTAACTCGAATTTTAACGGTTAACATTCTATTAAGAGCATTCAAATCATTCATAGCAAAATACAATAGTGTACATACATTTATATCCAAATACTTGGTTTTCAATACTCATGCAAATTTTCATGTGCAATTCATTTCACAATCAGTTATACCAAATCAATTTAAAATAAATCAATATGCAATTTATCGCAATTCATTTCAATAACTCCACTTATTTCATAATCCTTTAAACATTTTAGAAATAAAGAGAAATAAATGGAGAACAAACCAATTCTTTTATGGCTCAAACAGAACACATATGCATATTCATAAAAACCTTTAGATTTATTTTGTCAAAACAAAACACAAACCGAAACAAGGAAGAAGTGGTTAACAAACCCAAAAGGTTATTGCTCTTCGATTCCTATCCTCACCTCGCTCTCGGGGTCAAGCTTCCTTCGCCACCAACCCCTAATCCATCACAAATATGTCACTATCAAAGAACAAACTCCAAGAAAAAATCACTTGTGCATTCTAGGATTTTGGTTGTGGTCGTATGTCTACCCAATACACCTTCACTTGCAAATTTTCTAGGGACACATGAGCAATATTTTGCCCATGCTTCCTTCAAGAAAATTATAGCTCTATGAGTCTATTTCTGTGAGGAATCGAATCATCCTCATTCGAGCACCCAAAACTCAAGTTACTGGTGATTTCAATGCCAACCGTCGTTATGCCTACCAATTCTGCTACTTCCATCAAGTATTCTCGATTACAAGAAGACTTACTTAGACCTCATTTGACATTTTAACCAAATTTTATCAGTTCGTAAAATTTTCTGGTTTTTATCATTTTTCGTTTTAAGTCAGTTAAATCACTGAAAATATAATTTAATTTATTTTACACTCTGAACATGTTATAAAACTGCTAGGGTATTTTTAAGGTGTTACATTATATGTATCCTATAAATGTGGACCACTCCAAGTGGTCATAGTTGTTATCTGTTTCTCACTAAGCTATAAGCTTAGCAGGAGTGCTTCATCCGTGTAGGTACTGAAGTGGACATCCGAGGCATTCCGCATACGACAAGGCCAACATAGCAATAGGAGCCAACCTGATGTAGGTTTTTTTTTTTTTTTTTTGGTTTTGTAATGTAAATAAAGTTTTTTGTAATAGTGGAATTTGTATAAATACAAGTAAAAGGAACTCAAGAATATGTACATGACAAGCTTTAAACGCTTACCACGGCAGGGTATTATAATTTTATTTCCTATGGTTTTAAATATAAATGTGGGCCTACCAATGTCCAAAAGGTGTTAAGCGAGTCCCAAGATTTATGTCGTTGAATTTCTCTATCTTCGACCAAAGTGGTAGGGCGTGATTGGTGCAAAGTCATCATCCAAATGTGAAAACATGTAATCATTTCACTGCTTCTCGATGTCTTCTTTTATGGCTCCCTTATTGGCATAGACAGATTCTAGACTCCGAGGGCTTTCTGTAGACACTAAGATAACACTATTTGAAGTTCAGATGAAGAAGCTATGGCTTCGAGAAGTTAAGAAGCTAAAGCCAAGAGAAACTCCAGAGACTAGTTCCTCAAATACTAACCGACAGTTAAAAATCACTATGTTACAAAGGTGGAGTTCTCCCCACGCCACAAAGATGAGAATCTGCCCACGCTTCCTGACACCAAATCTAATCTTTGCAACCCAGAAATGAAGATTGAACGTAGGAACTAGGATTTCTAGAGTTTTAGCAAAGAAAATGGGGGGTTTCGGTCTACAAATTAGAACACCAATGGGGGGAACTCTTTCCCAATAAACCAAAACAACAACAGGGGTGAAAACACCAAGCAAGACATACCCAACTAAAAAACGAGTGGAATGGAACAACACGGAAAGAAGAAAACTTACCAAAATGAAGAAAAATATGCTCTTTCAATAGAAAGAGCTCATACCGAAACCCTAACTACGAAGAAGATGAGCTAGTGGACCAAAATCAAATCTTTACAGCCTAGAAATGAAGATCGAATGTAGGAACTAGGATTTCTAGGGTTTTAGCAAAGAAAAGGGAGGGTTTTAGAGAGAGAGAATGGTTTAGAATGAGAAGAGAGAGGGTTTCGACATATTAAATCAAAACTTATTGCCGCTTCTACCAACTAACCGATCAAGTTTAAATGGTCAAATTGTTCCAACTGATCGAGTTTAAACAGTCGAGTTTAGGTTATATAATTTTAAAGCAACATCTAATATTATATTTTGAATTAATATCTATAAATTTGTATAAATTTTTATAATAAGAAAAAAAAATGTCCATACCGGCTCAAACCCTCCGCTATTTCACCACTAATTCCCCATAAAATCTCATAATTATAACTTTACCTTTACCCGATCCTTTCACTTACAATCTAACCACTAACCCCCTAAAAAAATCTTATGCTTATAACTTCACCATAAATGTCACATCATGAGCTTTCGCACAAATTAAACTAATTCAAGTCATCATACACTAAATAAGGCAAACTATTTAAAATAAATAAACATATTACTTAATTTTAAAAATTAAAATTTCTTTTGTTATACACTTGCAATATAATTTTAAAATGTTACTTCTTAAAAAATATTCCTCTATTTTAATACCTTTATTAGTTGTGAACGAACAAACATATTGCTTCTAATCCAAATACATATCTATATCCCAAAACCATTAATGTTAAAATCAAGTTTTTTCTATAAATTATAGTCACTAAATGTAATAAAATATTTTTCATCATTATTTATATCCAAGTACTAATATTTTCATCATTGCTCTTATCTTATTTCAAAATTTATTTTTGCATATAATATAAAAGCCTTAATTTTTATAATCTATAAAAGTGTTTTTCCTTTTAAAATTTTAATAAAAGTAAAGGTAAATTTAACTAATTTGTTTAATATATATATATATATATAGTTATATATATATATATATATATATATATATATATATATATATATATTAGGTTTCATATATTTCATTAAAAAAATTATCGTTAAGTATGAATCGATAAGATATTTATGCATATTAAAGTCTATTGTGCATAATAAGAGTCGCCCGTATGTCTCTATTTCGCAGGGATATATAAGTAGCGTAGATCGCGCAACCTTGTTCAAAATATTTGCATGATGTTGAAACAAAACATGGTTGTGAAGAAATGAATTATGTCATTGCAAATAACATAACAAATGAAGGATTAAATATTTTTAAATGCATGGGACGTATAATAGGAAAATCAACATCTTGTGTTCTTAAGATAGAAAAGTGGTCCCAAGCACGTACATTTATATGTGTTAAGTAATTATGAGGAAGTGACACCATTTATTGAGTACGATATTTGTTTAAATAAAACTTTCTTTCAATTCTCATGCAAAAATGTAATTTTGGTCTTTATGAGTATCATAATTACAAATCTTTATTTTTCAAATAGCACAAACAATTTATAAGGGCTAAGCCTCGTATTCGTGCAAGAGATGTAGATTTTATTCACACAAAAGAATTCATTAGTTGGTTTGAAGAACGTGTAAGTACATTCACTATATACATTTTCATATTATCTAATAAACATATATGTTTTATCATTTTATATTTGAATCGATAGGTTAATCAAATGCGACATGAAGGTGTCGTTTCTAATCACATACTATCACTATCTTATGGACCAAATACATCAGTTACATGTTATAAATTATACATCATTAATGGGTTCAGATTCCACACAAGAGAACGAGAAAAAAGGAAAAAAAAAACTCAAAATAGTAGAGTTATTGAACTATAGTATCATATTTTGTGCGCAAGGACAGGAACTCAATTTCTAGTCATGTTTCTTACTACAATGTGCTAATTGGTATAGTTGAGTTACATTACCTTAGTGGAAATAGGTTATTTTATTTAAGTGTGACTGATGGGATGTAGTCAATATTAGAAAAGAGATAAAAAATGATGAATATGGATTCACGTGTTTGAATTTTGAATGTACCATATGCACAAATGAACCATTTGTACTTGCATCTCAAACAAAACAAATCTTTTATGTTCAAAATTCAAATGAGGAAAATTGACACACTGTTATAGAAATAAAAACTCGAGGGGTTTATGATATGAATCAAGAAGCATCTACTAATGATCCAGAGCTATATCAACAACCTATAATACTTCATAATCAACATGATGTGCATGACCTAGTTGGAAATGATTTAATGAATTGGGAAAGAAATGATATTGTAGGAGAAACTGCCCAAACAGATGTTCTACTATCACGACAAAGAAACATTGTTGAAGAAGATAATGAATTTATTCAGGGAGGATATAGATGATGTGTAGCTAATAATACTGGTAAGCATATAAATATATATTATTTGATATAAAAGTTGTAATTTATTCCACATTATTTATGTAACTTATTTATATTTAATTTTATTGTACTTTATTATATAGGAAATGTCTCCTCAAAAAGGAAGAGTACAGACAATATCTCTAGAGGATGACTCGGACAATCTACAACGGAACATGCAGTTACATCCTCTTGCAACTACTTCTACTAGTTCTGGTGCTTTTGGTTTTTTATATACTTCCACTACTGGTATGTTTAAGATAATTATGCTTAGCTTTACTTATGATATTTGTGTTTACATATGTTTAATTTATCAAATAATGAAAATTGTTTATTTAATTTTATATAAGAGAATAAATTATGTTTCTTATAATTTTATTTTTACTTTTAGAAGGTTCCTTGAGCAAAAAGATGACACATAGCCCAACGTGTAACTTAGATTTAATTGGCATGAAACCCGGCGAAAAAAAATCAACGCAATTCAATACAAAAGGTCAAGTTGTTTATCATGACAAAGGGGAAAGACTTTCTAGTTATATGGGAACATTGGTATGATCTCAACACAATGTACTCATCCAAGTCCAATATTGACATCACGTTAGTAAAGATGTAAAGGAAAAACTAATATTGGTATGTCAATAACTATTCATCTAAATTATAATGTTATTGTTTAAAAATGAAACTTCTTACTTATATATGACATTTTCATGAAATATAGGAGAAATATGAAATTAATGAAACATGCAAGAGCTACATTCTTCAATATTGTGGAAATCAGTCGAAGTTATAGTAATAATTAAGATGAAAGCCAAGTATCATGTCCCTTATAATACAGATGAAGAGAGATTGTGCCACAAACCTCCACACTTATCAGATGATGAATGGAGGTGACTCATTAACTTTTGTGACACACTTGAGGCAAAGGTAAATATAATGATTTTTTTTTCATATAGTGTATCTTTTCATACCCATCTTCAATTAAGATCATATTTATTAGTTATATCTAATTTAATACTTCATTTATTGTAACTATTATTATGTTTCTAGTAGCTATACAATAATATGCTATTTTTTAATTGATATAAGATATCTCTAAAAAAAACAAAGCTGATAAGGCAAAGCAAGCCATAAAGCATACATCGGGATCAAAAAGTTATGCTAAAATTCGACATGAACAGGTAGAAAATTTATTATTAATAAGATTTGTTTGTACATCAATAGTTCATAAAAAATAACTTAATTGTTTTACTTGTAAGAATAGCCATAAAAAATGGACGATCGAACTAAGTCTAATAGAGTTAAGATGTTTGTCTTAACACATTTAAAAAAAGATGGGCCGCTTGTTGATGATCGTTCTAAGCAAATCATGGTAATGAAGTATCTAAATTTTATATACTTGCATTTCAATCATAACTACATACTAAAATTTTTGTACAAGTCTAACAATTAATTTTGTTTTTTGTAATGTTGGGATCACCTGGTGCAATTATCCCAACCTCGAAGGGACATCTTCTCTTCCCGCCGCTTCTATCGTCTCAAGATCATCTCAGAGCATCTACATCTATAGATGACATATATACTCAAGTGATGGGTCAAGAGAATGATGGACGTGTTCGAGGCTATGAATTTAGTTTTACTTCTACCTTAGTCTTTGGTAGCAGTAATACAAGGCAATCAAAATCTACTTTGTCAGCACAACTTGAAAATGCCCAAAAGATGCTAAGAGTTGCAGAACCAAAGTTTACAACATCAATTGAAACATTTGAAGAGAAGTTGGAAGAAGTTCAAAGGAAGACACGGGAAAAAGTGAAAGAAGAGTTTGATGAAAAAATTATGGAAATGTAAATAGTGAAAACACAACTTTAAGAACAGATGATGCAAATGATGCAACAATTTCAACAAAGGCAGTAGTAGACTTACATCATACTACATTTTATATGATACATTCTCCTCATTTTTTAGACTTTTTATGACTAATATGTGATGGTTGGTTAGTTGACTTATTACATTATATGTTAGAATGTAAAACTAAATTTATATCTCTTTTATTGTTTTTTTTTTCATATTATATTAGTTTTTAACTATATAGCTTGGGATAATTTATTATGATGTATTATACTATTTTAAATTTTAAATTTCAAAATTGTTGAGTTGCTTAATTGCATACATAGATCTAAAAGATTAATTGTTTATTACATGTTTGGAAAATGAGAATCTATAAAAGACTAATTGTTAAATGTAACAATTTTTAGTCACAGTCAGGCAAAAAACCATGATCAAAATGTATATATTTAATCACAGTCACGTAACATACCTTGACCATAAGCTTATAGGTAGTGAACCTTGACCAACATTTAGTCACAGTTTTGCTATTGACTGTGACCAAAAGGGGACCCTCTGGTCACGATCCCCTTTTGGTCACGGTTTTTTCTCCTAATCGTGACTAAAAGTGGACCTTTTGGTCACGGTTTTGCTCCTGACCGTGACCAAAGGGTCTCATATTCAATTACAAAAAATGCACCATATGGTCACGATCACGTAGAAAACAATGACTAAAACCTTTGATTGCGCCTACTATTGTGACGCTTGGTCAAGGTTTTATAAAACCGTGACAATAGGTTTTAGTCACGGAGTCGAATGATTTGGTGACCGCAACTAAAAGTCTAATTTCTTGTAGGGAATGATCAAACTAAAATCATCTTTGAATGCTTGGACCTTTTCTGTTCCATATCCAACCAAAAGATTAGCCATCAAAATCCAGTGTGTTTTTCTCAAAAGGGATGGACGAATCAGTAGTTGAAAATATCTTAGAGCTCCTGAACATTCTACGATCGACAACAAACTTGGGTAAATACCTGGGCACCCCTTCTTTAAAAGGCAGAATGAACTCAGGGTTATACCAAAATCTTCTTAATAGAATTGGAGATATACTAGAATCATGGAAATCCAAGCACTTTTCTCTTGCTGGTAGGACAATCTAGCTCAATCAGTGTTGACGACAATTCCTCTCTACTCCATGCAAACAGCCATGTTACCAATGAATGTGTGCAACCATATCGACAAGATGGTGAGAAATTTCATTTGGGGTAACATGAGTGATGTGAAGAAAATCCACCTTATATATTGGCAGACGGCTACCAAGCCAAAAGCGCAAGGGGGTTTGGGCTTAAAGGAGATGCCCAAAATGAATATCTCCTTCATGGCTAAATTTAGGTGGCAGCGGCTCACGAAAAAGGGAAGTCTGTGGGCAATGGCGCACACCGGAAAATATGTCAGAGGAGATATCAACTTGACCAAATTGTTAAGGAAGCAAGGCTTGTCACACAATTGGAGAGGCATAGTCTCGGTGATAGACCTGCTTCGAAAGGGGATAAGAGCCAAGGTCTAAAATGGTAAAGGCACTCTCTCCTGGAGAGACATCTGACTGGTGGACACCCCGACTACCCTAAAGACTCCCATGACATCCCCAATGACAAACCCTATAAAACAATCCAAGACTACCAAGCACCCGATGAGGGTCGGACTCGGGAGAAGCTTAATGGCCATCGTCTCTACAAGTGGATTAGCGCCTCCCCACAATCCTGGTTAGGCAGGACACCAACGATTCTGACAGAGTTTGCTGGGGTCCAACTCCAAATGGAGCCTTCACGGTGAAGTCTACCTACTCCTTACTTCGATAGAGCCAAGGGCTAACTACTCTGAAATTTGGGATCAAATTTGGAAGCTTAAAGTGCCTCAAAGGACCAGGATGTTCATCTGGCTCATCAACCATGGCAAACTCTTAACTAACCTCGTCTAATTATTCTATCTGGAAGCCAAGAATGGAAGATATTCTTTATTGCAAGGATTTATATGCGCCTATTGATGGGGATAAAAGTAAACCCAAATTTATGGCACAAAAGATTGGGTCACATGAGTGAGAAAGGATTACATATTCTAGCCAAAAAAGCTCTCATTCCTTTTACTAAAGGTGCGCCTTAACCCTCAGATTATTTGCTTATTCGGGAAACATCATAGAGTTTCTTTTTCTAAATCTTTCAAAAAGGAAATCTAATATTTTGGAATTGGTTTATTCTCGATGTTCAGGGTCCCTTTCGAGGTGGAGTCCTTGGTGAAATAGATATTTTGTCACATTCATCGATGATGCATCAAGACAAAAAGCGGGTTTATCCGTTGAAGGCCAAAGATCAAGTGCATCGCTTTTCCAAAAATTTCATGCCTTACCAAAGACAGAAAGTTTTTGAAGTGTCTTCAGATCGACAATGGAGGTGAGTATACATCAAAGGAGCTTAGAAACTACCGCCAAAGACATGGTATTAGATATGAGAAGACAGCTTCCTGTACACCACAAAGACAATGGTGTTGCAGAGGATGAACCGCACTATTGTCGAAGGTCGATGCATGCTAAAAATGGCAAAGCTACCCAAAGTGTTTTGGGGTGAAGCGCTCCGCACGCTTGTTACTTGATAAATAGGTCTCCCCATTCCTTTGGAGTTTGACATTCCGCAGAAGGCATGACAAAAAGATGTCATTACAATCATCTTATGGTTTTCGGTGCAAGGCTTTGCACATGTACCAAAGAGCAGAGATGACTGAAAGCGATGAAGCACCGTGACAAGTGGGTTGATGATGGGACAGAGGAGGATCGCTTCGGCTGAAAGGAGCAAATTCTCCCCAACAAGTCATTTTTAAACCTCAAATTGTGGCTATGACTAACAGGAGAGTTGTCCATCATCCAAGTATCCTCCCCGTAGTATGTGTTGATTACTGATGAGGGGAGCCAAAGAATTTTCAAGAAGTACGCATCATGCATAAGGTGTCGATGAAAGCTATGCAGAAGAAATGCATTCTTTTGTTAAAGAATGACACTTATGAGTTTAAGTGGAACTTCCAAAGGGCAAGTAAAGGCATTAAGGAACAAACGGGTGTTCAAGTCAAGAAAGATAGTGATGGAAAATCGGTCAAGTATAAAGCTCAAGCAGTAAAAGGTTTTCAGCGTAAAAGGTATTGACTTTGAGGAGATATTCTCTAGTCATGGAAATGTTCTATCATACGTTGGCTCGACCGCTACTTAGACCCCGCTTCAACAGCTAGGACGTGAAGACCGCTTCTTCATGGTGATTCGAATGAAGAAATTTACATGTCACAAACTGAGTGGGTTCAAGTAAAAGGTAAGGAGCACATGATTTGCAAATTAAAGAAAAGTCCTGTGATTTGGCCGGGCAAGCGCTAAGGCAAAGGTACAAGAAGTTTGATTCTTTATGGTGAGCCACGAGTATAAGAGGACAGATGCGCATCATCAGGTTTATTTCGTGAAGTTTACAAATGGTAACTTCATTATTCTTTTTACTTTATGTCGATGATATGTTAATAGCTGTGGGAATGATTCAAAATTGATCGCAAGTCGAAGAGAGGTTGTTCAAGTCCTTCGGCTACGAAGGACTTAAATCAAACAAATGTCGGGAATGCGAATTACTCGAGATAGAAAGGCAAAGAAGTCAGGTTGTCATAAGAAAAGTATGTTTAACGGTGTTTGAAAGGTTCAATATGAAAGATGCTAAGTCGGGCGAATACACCTCTAGCCAATCACTTTAAGCTTAGCAGGCTTATGCCCTTGCTTCACAATGTGACATGAAAAGCGGAAAAGATGGCCTCTATTCCTTACTTCCTCGCCAGGCTGAGTCTTATGTATCAGATGGTTCAGACAAGGCCCGACATTGCACATGTCGCTAGTACAAAGGAGTAGATTTCTCTAAATCCGTGAAATGGAGCATCGGGAAGCAAAGTGAACGGATCTTCAAATATTCGAGGGGTACTTAAAATTGTGCTCGAAGTTTCGGGGTTCAAAACCGTTGTTAAGGTTTTACGATGCCGATGGCAGTGTGACCTGATGGTAAAGTCAACTTCCGGGCTTTATTCACTTTTGTCGTGGAGCTGCTTCATGGCGCTTAAGTTACGTATGTGTCATTGCCTTACTACCGAGGCAAGAAGAGGTAAAGTTGAAGAATCGAAGCAAAGAAAAGAGATGTTATGGATGAAGAGATTTGGCCCAAGAGCCGGGTTTGATGCAATATGAGTATGTCAGGTTTTCAGGATAGTCGTAGTGCTATGGACTCGAGCAAGAATACTGCACCATTCCCGTACAAAGCATTACCGATGTGAGATATCATCGTTACGAGATGTCATCGAAAAGAGCCATGAAGCTTAAGAAGATTCACTACGTGCATTTTGAACCCTTCCGATATGATGACAAAAGTCGTTACTACAGAGAGAAGTCGGCTTTCTCAGGCCGTCACTCGGCATGGACTCTAACCGAGATGTTAGGAGTGCGTAATCTCCCCTTGCGTCGGGTCAGGAGGAGATTGCAATGCGGGTCCAGCCCCAAATTATAGCGCCCACTCTTGGGCCCACAGTGGCTACAAAATTTTATTATAAACCCGATGAGGCCCCGAGGAGGCTGGCGTGCAGTTGTGGTTCTCAGGCAGAAAAATTGGTGCGGGCGCGAAGTAGCGTAAACCTTTATAGCCATTTTTTTTTTCTAATCGCAGTGATTCGAGGCCAGACCGCCTATTATTTTTATTCACTATATTTAGATGATTTCATTGTTTTGGGATCTTGAAGATCTTCTCTCGATTAAGGCTGAAACAGTGTCGAACTCTAGTTTAGAATTAGGTTTTGTACTTAAATTATTATAGTGGATATTCAAGTGGACTCCGACAAAGGTCCCGCGGTTTTTCTTCTTCTCACTTGGGGGAGGTTTTCCACGCTAAAATTCTCTATGTTTTTGTGACTTTTTCCCTTGCAGTAAGGTGGGTAAGGTAGTGGGTGGGTGGTGGCAGGTAAGGGTGGGAGCAGGCAAAAAAAAGTGTAGGTAAGGTCATTTTCTGCCATGAGGCCTGTACTGGATCTAATTATGTTAATCAACAAAAAACAATCACTTATGTTTATTTCCATCAAAGAAACCACATGCTGGGAGTCATATGATTTAATCCACCCCAAGAGCACTCATGATGATGTAATGATGAACTAGAGATGTAAATTAACTGCCTCATGAAACCAATACTTGGTAGAATGGATCACTAAACTTCACTAAGAGGTTACATGTTTACAGTACCACTGTTCATTGACTTAATACTCCACATCAGGTCTGACCCATAGTTAACCAACCAGGATCCCTGAGGATGACCAGTATTTTTATAATACATAACTATACAAAGCTTCAAAAAAAAAAAAAAAAAAAAAGTAAACGGTTCCTACTTCCTCCCCCCAGCAAGACTAGACCACATTGAACACGAATGGATGTTTTCAAGAGGAATCACTACTAGAAAAATTGATTTTAGCTACAACAAAAAAGTAGTAGCTAAACTATTTATTTTAGTAGCTAAATATCTTTAGCTACTAAATAGCATTATAGGACGAATAGGCAAAATTCTTTAGCTAAGCTAATTTTTAGCTACTAGTAGTAGCTATTAGTACATTGCGTTAGCTACTCTGAATGTCATAGCTAATTAGCTACTACATATAATGATAGCTAAATGAAAAATATAGTAGCTAATTTAGGTAAGGGGCGCGACTATATGCAAACACTACTTAGCTCTTTATATTACGTAGTAGGTAAATAGCTACTAACAACAGTAGTAGTTAATGTAAAGAATTTAATAGCTAACATAGTAAATATGGCGATTATTTATAGTTACGAATTAGCTACTCACAATAATAGTAGCTATAATTGAGAATACAATAATTTACTAAAACAATATATAGCTACTACTTAGCTACTACATGACATAGTAGCTATTTTTATTATTTGAATTAGGTAGTAGCTATTTAACGAGACCTAATTTTGTGTAGTAGTTATGTAATGTAGCTGTTCTTACTGAGATTAGTATCTAAATAGTAATAGCTAGTTAGTGACTAAACTAAAGGTAACTAAGTTATAATTAAATTAATTATTAAATTATTAGAACCTTAAAACAAATAATAAAAAAATTAAAATGAAATAAAATTATAAAATTACACATAAAAATTAACGTCAGAATAGCATAAACGAAATAACGTGTGCTAAATCCATGTTCTAGATAGCTATCTGATAGACCCGAGTTCAACAAACGGGGAATGTTCACATATCACGGATAGGGGATCATTTGTGGGTAAGTCATTACCAATAGAAGTCATCCACATGTGGGTTTGTGGCGATAAAGGAGACATTGTCGATTGAGCTAAAGCCCTCAATAAAGCCTTAACCTCATCAAGTTGATCTTGTAGCACTTTAACCTTAGTATCCACTTCCTCTCGCACCTCTTGTCGAACCTCATCCTTGAGTTGCTCACGTAGCTCAAGATCATTCCTCGATGAGCATGCAGTTGAATGGTAAGATGGGTCCACTCGTGTATGTTGAAGATTGGTCACTAGTCAGAGTATATGAGTCATTTGGCGTTTTTATCATTTACCTGACTCGTAAAGTATCTTGCATCTTCGTCGATAGATCTTTGTGTTATCTCTGAACCTTCATCTTTTGTACCATCAGATTTGCATTTCTTGATGCACGGCTTCTAAAAAATTTGAATAGATATTCGGACAATATATGAATGTATAATAAAAAAAACTGAATTAATATAATATACTTTTAATTTATTTACCCCGTTTGGCGAGCCCTCTCATCAACCCGTAAGCAGTGGTCTTAAGTGTCACAGTTGTTGATGGATTTGGATAAAGGGATGGCTTCTTCAGGTCTCTTTCTCACATGTAAGAAATATTTAGTAAAATTAGAAGATATATTTGTTATGATCTTACAAATCAAAATAGAATTAAGTAAAAATTCTAAGTACTTACGATCCTCCTAACATGCTGCGAGAATGAAATGGAGACCCCGGTGTGTCTTGAAGGTCACGCGCAGTGAGCGCTACCGGTTCGACGATTCGGAGGCGGTCGTTACGATCGGGCGAAACTCTGCAGTACCCCATGCTTCATTCCACCTTGCCGGATGGACTCAGTGGCATACTGCCGGTCCATGTTTCCTCCGTATTCAAATTATCTGTATGCACAGACTTGGCAGAAGCACCTCCCGAGGTTGCTTTGATGATACCCTCCGTCTCGACATCCCCGCAGAAATATTTTACATAAAAGTTAATAGTTACTCATATAAGTACCGACCAATGTTAAAATAATTAATAATGATATTTACAGGAAATTCAAGTGAGTTTCCTCTGTACTATCGATAATCCAACCTAATAAAACAAACATTTTATGGCCACTTTGTAATATAATAAGACACTTATATAATACTCTCAGCTAATCCAGCAACATCTCAACCAACAAACACATCACTTCATATATTCAATTTGTCATATACACATTTTACATATAAAGGCTATAAGTTAATGAGTTTGTATGGGCAGAAATTCGATTTTACGCGGAATAAAGATAAAATTTGATTATAAAATTATAATTATGGTTAAAAGTCAGTAATTAATTCTCTAGACCTCGGATGGCGAAGCAGTTGTGCGTTAGGTCGTCTACATGAAATCCCAGTTAGCGCGTAAAATTTATGATTTCTTTGAGCATTCGGGTCGACGCGTTTTTGAGCGTCAGCGTTTGGTCTTAGTAAAGCGATTTTGATCTAAGCACATATAGCATGTACTCATATACCATAAGTGGTATGAGTAGAGAAATGATGGAAATGGACGGTAGGAAATAGTCTTGAGAATACTCAAAACTAGTAGGAAAGGAATTAATAAATGGGATTGATTAAATTAGAAAAAGTCAAAATTTGAATAGTGATCGTCTTCTTAAATGAAGCAAAACGAAAAAAAAAAAGAGGAAAAGGCAAACCAGGATACAGAGAGCAGCGTTTTGAGAGAGTTTTAGAGAGAGAGAGAGAACTTCTCTCTAAAAATACGGCCCGAATCGGCCAGTCGCGGGCTTCGGAATGAAGGAGAATGCTACTGCAGCGGAAGAGCTGCAGCATTAGTCACAGGTTAGGAGTTCTTCAAACTCCTTGGTGGTCTCCTCGCAGGTTTCTTCTATTATTAAGTGTTTTACCAATGATAATTCTGGGATATGGAATGTGATGAGTCTTAAGCTGATAATTATATTCCTGAGTAATAAATGTCATTTCTGATGATTGTGTGAAAATGGGTATTTTGGTGTTGATCATGTATGTATTGGTATGGAAATAGTGGGAATGGCACGTGTGTCTGAGTTCACCAGTGAGCCGTGTTTTGTGATTCTCAGGGAATAGTAAGCGAGGGTTTCACTATTCGAGAAATATATTCCCATGAATATAGTTTCGTGAAATTATGTGTTTGGTTAAATGGTCGAATCGAATTGCTTGTTTTTTGAACATTAGCCCCAGTGAGGCTAATTTTTGGTGTTTGAAATGCTAATTTCATAACATGTTGTATGAATATTTTTATGTAAATATATTCATGTATATATTTGCATGGTTTAGAGCTGTATTGGGCCGCACCATGCATTATATGCAACAGGACACCTTAGGATTTTAGGAGTAGTGCATGAGACAAGTCTGAGAAAAGGTTTGGAGGGTTGTCTAATATTAACAAAATGATCGGATAGTCAAAGTAAATAATATATCAGCCCAGTCGGACGGCAGGATTGATATATCTTCATCGGAGGAGTAGTCCTGAACAAATAATATATATCGTCATTGTGGCGGCCCGATTGATATATATTCCATCGGAGGGTTGCCATTATTAAAACTAATAAAATGATAATTCTCATACTGAGAAGCAGGCGCAGTGTGAAGTCGGTGAGGACTCGGGATTCTGAGTTAGTCATGTGGACATTCAGTAGGATCATCGTTTGCTTGAATGTGTTTGCTTTGGAACATTACCTTTACTTAGATGGTAGGTAGCCCACTTAGGGTGAATCTCTCTTGAGCTTTAGCTCACCACAGTCGTGGGATCCCCCTTTATTTTGCAGTACGGGGCGTGCGAGAGGGACGGCTCGTCTGAGATTCGGTATGAAGAAAGTAGGGATGTGGGCTTTGGTGGTTATCACGTGTATTAGAACCATTTACGTTTAATATATGTATTGTTTAAGAGTAAAAGTATTAACTCTTGTAACTAGTGGGTATATAGTTGGTTTCATAGTTGAATTTTGATAGTCTTTTGTTTATGGGCACAAGTAGTGTGTGGATATATATTGCATATATTGTTGATTAGGACGAGGTTTATACGGGTTTGTATTTTGGGGTAGAGCTCCACGTCTGAAAGGGACTTCTGCAGATTTTCTAAAGTGGCGTCGGGTGGCAGGCCTCCACTTGTATTCCGCGAGGTTGACGGGTAGTCACGGACCCCGGAGTTTTGGGCGTCACGGGAGTTATACCTTGAACTCTTCCCAGTAAAGGATTTTATCTCTTTTGCTGATGGTGCTGCATTTGCTGCCCTTGATGTCAACGCTCCTTGAAAATGGAGGTGATCGCGAGACGGCGCGCTCGGTGGGCTTCGTGAACCTAAGCATCACGAATATCGAATTTTCACTGAAAAATTTTAAGAACAATAATGCAAATATTTACGATATGTTATGTTCATTTTACCTCCCATTCTCCGCGTCCATTTGAGTCTGCCCGAATCTCTTTGAGGTCCGCAATTGTAGACATGGTTTGATGGTGTAGACCCGGCCCAGTAGTGACAGGCGTGGTCACGGCTTGTGTTGATGAAGTCAGATACCCTTAGAAGATGATTAAAGTAGATGGCGTATGGAGGTATGCAATTCCTCTAGTGGAGTGGTACTAGTTAGACCTTCTGCATGGGATAGTGTACCCCATGGCAAATCCACCAAAATCCTCTACATGACCTCCCTCATTTTGATCCTTGACCTCTCGCATGTAACGGTAGAATATATAAACATGTTGAAATACGAGTTTATGAAATAAATAAATAAATAAAACATATGTGAAAAATTATGAACATGAGTAAATCACTTAGAAATACCATCATTATCATTATCATGCAGTTGCTTGAATCGAGATCCTTCAATTCAAATTAAGTTTCATTCTCATTTAGTTTTAAGACTCAGAATCAATTTGTATTCTTTGCTCCATCGAGGATCGACCAAAGACATTAGTTCCTCCAGAAGACACCCTCTGTGCATGAAATTGCATAACATCCTCTTGGAATGGTTGGGATTCGAATTGGTGGACCAGTTATTCCGGATGATTGAGGAATTTCCACAGCGGCCCCGTGCTTTTATTTTGTGACCTTTGATAAGCTCATCGCATCAAAGGCTAGGATATGGGCGATCATACACGAGTTGCTTGTTGAGCCCGAAACAAGGTTCGTACTTGACCAAATCTCGTCGGTGGTTTACCTACGATGTTATATTTAGGATGAACCCTTGTCCGATGTCGATGTTGGATACGACCATTCACACTTGAGCAATGCGACCGTTTAATTGGCGACGGGATATTCCCGACTCTACAACTTCACAGGCGACCATAGTAGTCATTCTCGTGATGATCAACATAGTTAGACCCTTTGATGCGAATCTTACTATTCATTTGTGCCTCTTGGTTCCATGTCATTAGTGGAATTTATATCCATTTACAAAATACCTGGATAATATTCTTACAGTCCACCAGTCGTTTAGCAAGATCCTTGAGTTGTGTGTTCATGATATTATTTGAAGATTTATTTATATATAAAACTAGTAGAATATGGTTAATATAAATATTAGGTATATATATATATATATATATATATATATATATATATATATATATATATATATATATATATGAAAATATTAATTTTTAAGTGGCATACTACCATTACTTACATATGTATTAGACCAGGCGAAATTCCTTTTTCTAGTAGTGCATCTATTTCGGTATCGATTATGTCACTCGAGCTTTTGCATAGCTCATCGGTATAAATCATTATAGCGAATAATTTACATAGTCATGTATGGATAACTACATAAAAAAATGCAAAAAGTTGATTAGTTACACACATCATCAATCAACAAGAGCCGCGCGCCATAGGATCCACATGACGTTCAACATTATATGGCGTGTGCGGCATGAAACTCCTTCAATGATAGTTGCCTCGATGCTTTGTCGAATGCTCGTCGGGATATTTGAAAATAGTGATGTCTTTCTCGTTTTCCTCCCAATTCTCTCCTGAACATCATTATTTGAGGCACCGCCCGATTTGCTTGTGTGTCATGCTCCTCGAAATAGTATGAACAAAATCGTGACTTCTTCAACTAAATAGGCATTGCATATTGAACCAACTGTGGTACTTATTTTTTCCACGGTATTTACGGCTTCTGAAGGTACCACCATTTATAGGTCTTGATTGGTCATTTGCCAAGTGAAAGTAGTAATCATAGTAACAAAATTACCTTTCGAAAAGATCATCTGATATTGCCTTTACATGTGTAACGGCTGACGATCGCGCTTCATGAAATGAGTGTCTGACCAATGCTCCGTAGTCGAAAGAAGCTAGGAGGGAATATGCTTTCAAACTTACCTGAGTCGCTGGGATCTCTTCCTCTGGTAGACATCAACTCATCATTTTTGATAGTGTAGAAATTAGATCCTTGAAAACATGCTTTCAACTCTGTTAGTGCCTTCCACGTGCAATGGCAGCAATTCACGAGCGATTGGCAGCAACCTCTGCATGAAAACATGTGATCATGGCTCTTCATCCCGAAACGACCCGACTTTTGCATGTCCACACATCAGAGCCGATTTGATGCATATCCATCACGAGGTATCGTAGATTTTTAACCCGTTCACACATATGCATGTTTTAGATCTTATGTAGTGCGTACTTAAGCTTTAGGAGTACTTGGTCATTCCCTCTTGCTTTCTCAGCTCGAGGCGTCAATGATACTCAGTGACTCTTTATTACAGACTTGGGGTGTCTTTAGTTTTTGCAGCGTTCATAGCATTGTTAAACGTTATCAAAGACGCATTTTTCTCAATGTGCATGACATCTAAGTTATGTCGAATGATGGCGTGCTCGATATGGCGAATCCCCGAAGAATTATATATTTATTTCCATCTATTGTTTACATATTGGATCATTAATATCAGGCTCGACTTCATTTGCCTTTTTCAATCCCAGGAGTTAGTAATTAGATTAGTAAAATTTCGTTTCCCTCAATATATAGGAGTGTCATAAGAGCATTACCATCATATTTTCGAAAAGCATATCTATTCCTTCGAAATATGTGGTCTGTAGGTAAAAACTTACAATGTGTGTCAAACCAAGATTGCTTTCCCTGCCACAGAGAAATTGTGGTGCCTCTACGAGTGACCCACGTCTGTCTGGACATACCCAAATCGACCCGGTGTGCTCCACCACGACAACATTGCATAGCGGAAGTCAACGATGGTCCACATTAATCTGCGACTCTTAACTAGAAATTTTTGTTTCGTTGAAATGTCATATGCTAAATTCGACATCCCATAACTCTTTAACTCGACTATAAGTGGTTGCGAAAAAACATCTAGCTTACATTTGGATTCCTAGGACGACACGGTTGAAACTATGGATGTCTTTCCTTTACCAATATGGCGGCAAATTATAAGCCCAGATTAAAATCAGAAGCCATGATGAATATTGTTAATCTATTTGCCCGATAGTTTAGAACCCACGTCAATACACAGCCACAGTCTCACATTTCTATTCTGTTTGCAAATGGGTGTCTTGTATTAGTAGTACCCATGATGAATCGAGCAATCTTAGCATTTCTCCTTCTACAACCTCGTGCTCGCATGCCACCTCATATCATTGGTAGCCTTCGAAGCATACAGCCTTAGTATTCGAGGAGACAAGGAAAACGATACATTTTCTTGTAGAGATTTTTGTTTGTTTTCTTCTTATATTTGTTTTACCTTTCAGTCGGTCTCTTTATATCGTTAATGTACGAATCTTACAAATTGTGAGATCATTGTCTTCTACAAACAACCTTACAACCATTTTTAACAATGGATCTTCAGCCCAGTAAGCCTAAACCTCGACCAACCTTTTAAGCGTTGTAAAAGTTCTCGATCCATGTGATTCTCATACGTCTGACCTCACTTTATCAATTGAACGTATCATCAAACTCCCTTTGAGACATGTGGTGTTCTGCCTTCACTTATTAGCATTCTAGCAACCAATGATAGACAAGATATGCACAACCTTAGGGCCGCAATTCTTTATTCTTTGACACTTAGCATGTCGAAAAACTTACATTAGCCAAGTTAGGAGTTCATCGATATTTCATTAGGATTGAAATCGGGCCGTGGCATCCATAACCATACTATAATTATGCATTTCAATTGACTCGAGGATCTTTGTTTGGGCATCACCCGAATTTTGAATTGAATCTGTTCCATTTCCTATCTTACTTAAACATAATACCAGGTATAAAGCCATTCATTCTTAAGTGATACTTCTGATGTCGATTTGATATTAACTCTGATTTCGACATGCCGTAAGTGTGCATGGACACTTTATCTTGTTACCATCCATCCATTCCCGGTTTACTACATCACGAATTCTATAAATTCCTCCAAACCCGACCAAAAACTGCGGGCTTAAGAGACCGTTTATGAGCCCCTAGAATACATCGGCTTCGATTTGAAGCCATTTTAAATGTTGAAGCTTACGACAGAGTGTAAGGCAACATGAGAATAAGAACAAGTGTGTCGTTGAACTGCCAAATGTAGCTCTGAGCAGCAAAAAACCCGAGCACAAGAACTCTTAAAAAAACAAAAACTCGGGAGTTTTTTTTTTTTTTTGATCATTTCTGAACCCGGGGTTATGATTATGTGAATGAAAATATCTGAAAAATAAAAGGAAAGAAAAACAAATCACTCTGAAGATAAATACTTGTTTCTCATTTATGGTTTTACCATATTTCTCCCTAAAGTCACTTCATTATAAATAGCACTCAATTATTTTCCAAAAAAAAAAAAATCATAACTTGAATTTTAGAGAAACCTTTTTGGCAATGGAGAGATGAAGTCAGAAGGGAAAACAAATATGTGTTTCTCTGTCTAGCATAAAGGAAAATGAATCATGTATTTGGACCAGAAAAATGGATAGACATCAAAAACAGAAAAACATGTTAAATTATGTTTGTTTCAAATGCCAAAATGAAGGCGAAATTTGGTGTAAATAAGAAACAAAGGGGTTGGTCGACATACAAAATTGTAAAACAAAAAAAGTAAATAATAAATAATAATAAATAAATAAATGCCCGCAGTAGAATATTAGGACACGTAGAAGGAGATGTGCTGGTAGAGAGTGTATGGAGTAGAAGAAACATATTTGTCATTGCCCGGAAAAGCGGATAAAGGGTAACCCGGTAGGAAAAGCAAAAAAGTTAATAAAATAGAAGAGAATGATTATAGAGAAAAACGTGTGGGAGTAATGATGTTAAGTGTTCGGTCTTGATTTGAGCCTCTCATTTCTCCACGCTGTCCAGTAGATTCTCTCTCCTTCCTTTCGGTCTCAGTTCTCCTCTCTCCTTCATTACATTATCACACTTTCTTCTTCTTCCTATAGTGTTTTTTCTCTATTTTTCTTTCTTTTCCAATTATAATAATAAAAGCATTATCAAATATCTTTAGATGATTGGGATACTTTCTAATTTAATAGAATTTTGAATTTGAGTTTTGAAAATATAGATATATTACGATAATAAAAATGATTTATAGTTGTATATTATAATTTCTTATTTTCTTTATTTTAAATTTTAAATACCAAAATTAGTTAAATATTTTAAATATAAAGGTAGGGATGGCCATGAGTCAAGCGAGTTGGAAAGATATTAATAAAGGATTTCAGAAGATGGCTCAAGCTCGGTTCGAGCTTTTATTACATTCGAATTCGGCTCGAGTAGGCTCATTTTATGTATCATAAATTGATTAACATTTAAAAATAAAAAATATAGAGAGGGTAGGGGATTTGGCGGGACCACCTTTCGTTTAGTATAAATAACATTCAGAAGTTAACACAACCCAAAAGAAAATGAAAGCGCCACAAACAAAAATACTATATATGCTATATATTAATATTAAATATTATTATTTATCAACATTTGAGTCGGTTCGAATAAGGTTAAATAATTTCAGTAGATAATGTTAAAACGCAGTTCGACTCATTTAACAGTTAAAAACTCGATATCAGGTTTGAATTCATCTCGTTCCAATTTTGAGCCAAGATCGAATAGGCTTTTTCCCTAATCGAATCTGAACAACGAATGAAATTTGTTTGGCTCGTAGCCACCCACTAACAAAGAAGAGTGCATTCCATGGTAGAAAGCTAACTTGCTCGTAATTTAAACAATATTTTGACCAAGTCACTATTTGTGGGGAGACTAAAGGATGTTTTGGAATCCTTAGTGGAGCATAAAATGAAAAGTTATACTTTAAGACAATATTTAAACCAAAGTTATACTAAATTCACAGAACCTAAAAAAATTCTTTTTGTTCCAGTGGGACAGGGGCAGGAATGGATATTGTAGTCTCCGATGTTAGAATACATTATAATATTAAAGTAGATATAATAGAATCTACTTTAATAAGTACGTGTTTTACCTTTTAATCGATATAAAAAATAATAGTTTAGTTATTTCTTATAGAATGAGTCATTCTTTTAATGAAAAAAATGATGAGATAAATTTACAAATTTAATATTATTTGGGTTTTAAACAAATATTTCTTTAGCACAATCACTACAAGAGAACATAGAATTTGAATTACAGGGGTTGTTCGATTTGTCGACTTTGAGGTTTACTAACGATTACCGGCTTAAGGATTATAATAGGTTTCTGGGATGATTGAATTTTAAGGATGACTCAATTTATCAAAGACTTTGAGGTTTACCTGTAGTTTACCGACTCAAGGTTGTAGTAAGTTTTACCTGATACGTGAATTTCGGGCTTCTCTTACCACCCTTATGAAAATTGTATGATATACATATCTTCTTTTCTTACTCTTCTCTCTCCTTTATATATGTATATATACTATATGTATATATATATATATATATATATATATATATTATTATTATTATTATTATTATTTGTGTGTCACCATCTTTGTGAGAAGCACCTATTGGACCTCTTATTAGTATTCCTTTGAATACCTTTTTCCATGATTACTGGTAGGTCTGTAAGAAAAAGATCTTAAATAGGCCCCCAAGGCATACTCTATACAAAGGGCCATGACTCATAGTTGAATGGACCCCACGCTTATGAAGATTTCAATGCTAGTAATCCATATGAGTCTTTTTCTTCTTCTTTTTTTTAAAAATTTGGATGTTATTAATTATTATATGAACAAAATTCCACAAATCCCTAACAATAGTAGTAAAATCAATGTTATTAATTAATTATTATGTTATTAATTATCTATATCTTGTACAAACCCTCAAAGCCAAAGATCACAATGAAGTTACTTAATAAGAACAAATTCCACAAATCCTAGCAAAAAACTCCCATCACGACCTAAAAATTAGCATGAAACACAAACAGCCAATTGAGAAACTAGCCTGACTCGATAAATTAAGATGTGATCCTACGGATGGCACCAACAATACAAAACTAAGATCCCGGATAATGCGAACAGAAAACATCAAAAGCGGGTAGATCGAAGGAAATCAAAGGTTGAAGACAAAGCTATACAGATCTCTGACCTGAAGTGAGTTCGAAAGATCTGAAAACAAAGTTATGATTTACCTCAAATCGGTGTTGAAAAACAACTTCCTCGCTCTCGTGTTAAAAGGCAAAGAGCACTTTCTTTTCGTGAGGACATATCATCTGAGCAAAGCAAAAGCTCTGGAAGGCAAAGACCGCAAGAAACAGGCAGCATTCGGTCTTGATTATTTATGAGTAAAATATGTGATGAAATTATGAAAAAAGAAAAAACCTACCACAGAAATCATTATTATTATCCTTTTAGAAATCATTATTATTATCCTTTACAAGAGAACAATATTATAATTTTCTTATATATAATGGAATCTACGTAAAAAATTGAATATTAATGTATCTTTAGAAATCATTAGTACTTTTGAATACCTATATATATATATATATATATATATATATATATATATATATATATAAACCAAATAATATTTTGTTTTTGTATAATATTGCATACAACAAGAAATTATTTGTACATGCCTGTTTTGTTGTTTTTTTGCTGTTAAAAGTAGAGACTGTTACAATATTTTGTTGTTGTTTAAATAATATTTTGTTTTGTATAATATTTACCATACAACAGAAATTGTTTTTTTCCATCATTCATGAAATGATGGAAAAGGGTAAAAAGGGGTTTGAAGATGGAGGAAGAGGCTTTGTTGTGAAATTATGAAGAGGATCTTCTTTTAGCATTCATTATGACAATAATTCTCAATGCCCTCAATTTTACAGCCTATTTTAAAAACATTTTTTTAATATATATATTTATCAATGTTTAAAGCAGGGACCAGTTGGAATTGATTGCTAATACTTTATAGGCCCGAGAAGAGCAAAAGAGGAATCTATTCAAAAAGAGACTCTCGCGTTTAGTTAACTAGTTTGTGAAATTAATAGCAATCAGTTATGTTATAATGCTCTTAAAAATATT
The DNA here is from genome assembly GCA_016808115.1 of Tetrastigma voinierianum. NCBI lineage: Eukaryota > Viridiplantae > Streptophyta > Magnoliopsida > Vitales > Vitaceae > Tetrastigma > Tetrastigma voinierianum. The sequence continues at coordinate 295,526 of JAEQBH010001362.1, forward strand.
TTGATCTTAACAATATTTTTTGGGTCTTTATTACATACTTTTATATTTATTGTAATTATTTTTTTCTCTTACATAAATATTAAATAATTTAAATTATATTTTTAATATAATTAAAGTATGATCATTTAATTTTTATAGTTAAGCAATCAACCTTAAATATAAGCTATTTTTCAGAAGATTAATAAATGTTTAAAATTAAAATTAAAATTAATTGTACTATACTATTGGACTAATCACAAAAATGTAAATAATAAAGAGAGATTTTTTTTTTGAAAAAAATATATTTTCCTATTATAGCCTATTTTCTTCAAAAAAACATATTAAAAATATATTTTCACTTTTTCAGCTGCATTGATGAAAGGCTGCGAGGTTAGCGGGGGCACATTGTGAGAGACTGGCCCAGGTCTTGTCGAAGCGGATGGAGTCTTATGTTATTGCATTTATTAATGTGAGGGGGAAGCCAAAGCGCAGAGTGAAAGCTTAATTTGGTCTGATCAGTTTGAGGGGTGGATCAATGGGTGACATTAGCCCAATGAAATTTTGGTGACATTGGCCCGACTGAGCAGGCTGGCTTCGAAATATGAGGCTACAAAGAAAGAAGCTAACATATTGTGAGCGGGTTTAAAACATATTAAGCACACATATGTAGAAAATCATTAGTCACATGTGGGGGTGTCAACACAAAGATATCCCCAACTAACTTTTTACCACATAAGCAACCGACCACTCCTCCAATATCACTGTTTTTAATTTAAATTTTTTCTTTTTTCCTTTTATTTTATTGATAATATGGTCTGCCCCATGTGGATACTACAAAAACCCAAAAGAAAAGGACAGCCATTAAAAAAAACTGAATAATAATTAAGGTAAAGTTTTCTAGGCCATGGAGGTCATGGGTTGTGTCGACATAAAAAATTGAAAAAAAAGGCAAGTGAAGGTGGAAAAGTTAGGGTTTAGGTCATGCAATATGGGTCACCACTAAGTACTAGTACTTGTAATGGAGGGGTCTCAATTTTCTCTCCCCTTTCCTTTCCTTTCCTTTCCTTTCCTTCTTATTACTATTGCCTTTTAATTCTGTCATCCATGTGTTGCTACTATTCAATCAAGCAATTAGTAATTTACCATTGAAATGCAAAATTCAATGGCTCATTCATATATTTCTTTCATGTTTTAGGGCATGGACACCTAGAAATGGGTCACTATCTTTACACACGTTTCTTTCCTTTTCTTTTTAATAAAGAAGAATATATTCGATTTTGGTTGCTTTTTGATGATCATCAATTCTGATCTTTTAAGATTGTTGAAGAAGTTTATAAGTTTATTATAATAAAATATATTTTAACTTTTTATTGAACTTTTTAAAAATTTAAACAATGAAATAAGTAATGTGAATATTTCAAAACAAATAAACTTAATCTTTGAAAATTGTCGATTTCAGCGTTAAATCTTTCAATATGGCATGAGTGTGATGATTTTGAATCCTGGCTAGGTTCTTTTTGTTAACTTATCGACTTAAATGTTTATTGCATTCGAACCATGTAATAAAGTAATTCTTTCAGTCTGTTTAAACGATTTATTGGTGAGTTTAAACTCAAATTATTTTTTAAATTAAATTCTTAAATTATTTTAAAACGATATTTTTCAAAAATCATGTTTTTTGATGTCGCGGCCTTTTATTCTTTAAATCGTAAAGTCGATTGTCTCGAATTTAATTAAAATTTTGGGTAAGCGGGTCCGTAAGGCGAATCCAGCGATGGTCAGTTTAGGTAAGTAGAGATAGAAAAATTTCAGGTTTGCAATCTGTACTATTACGACAATTTACCGTTTTGCCCTTTTTAGTAAATTTCAAATTTTCTCGGGATTTACAACTTAAATATTTTTAGTTTATAAAATTTATTATAAAATGTAAAATTAAATAATCGTACTAATTCTAATTACTTTATTAAGCATTGATTTGTTATTAAAATAATTTAATATTTATATTTATTTACTTAAACATAAAATATTATATTTTATAGTTAATTTATCATTAATTAAATATTAATTTTAAAATTTATAATACTTTTAAAATTATAATTCAATATATGAAAATTGACTTATTTTTTAATTTTTCCATAATTGATTTATTTTTTTAGAAAGTTATAAATCTTTTAAAAAGTTGAATCCAAACTTGTCATAATTCGAGAGAAGTTACAATTTTGAATTACATTTAAAAGTTATAAATCTTTTTTAGAAAATGAATCCAAACTTATTTTTTAAAATTTTTATAGTGAATTTTGAAAAAGAATTTCTAAATTCTTCTTGCGGCTTGATGTAGTAGCTGATAATCTACAGAATACTTAAGTCAAGTTAATATGTTAGCTACTACATAGTAGTTAAATCGTAGCTATTTGGCTACTACCAGCAATGTAATTAGCTGTTTAGCTGCTACATAACTACTACTTAGTAGCTACGATTTTGGCTTATATTAGTATTGCAACTGTTAAAATAGAGCGTATAGTAGCTATTTGGCTACTAACATGGAGATAGTAATGGATTATATAGTAGGTATTTAGCGATTTAAAAGCAAATGTAGTAGGTATATAGTAGCTCTTGATACTACATAGCTACTACATAATGTAAATTAATTGTATTTAGCTATTAAGTAGTAGCTATATAGTGGCTATTTAGCTCTACCAACAAAATTAGCTATTCGAATTTACTCATTAGTTATTGCTTAATAGCATGAACATTGTTAGTGTTTTAGGCTTACAAATAGTATTAGGTATGTAGTAATTGTTGGTATTTAACAACTTGATTCGGTAGCTATATAGTAGCTGTTGGTAACTAAAAAGTAGTAGCGATGTAGTAGCTAAATGGCTGCCACGTAGCTACTGTAGTAATGGAATTGGTACATGTTAGCTACTAAATAGTAGCTAAGTAGCTATTTAAACTCTTACACCAATAATGTAGTAGCTACTGGGCCACTACATAGTTATACCTAGTAGCGAGGTTTTGGCTTGGTAGTATTTTATTATCAAATGAAGCATGGTTATTAGTAAGTGACTGTTGTAGTAACGTGATTATTAAGTTATGTAGTAGGCTGTTATTCTTATTTAGCTCTTCTTGATAATGTAGCTAACATCGGGTGAAGCCACTTTTTGCTACTACATAGTAGCCTATTTATTAGCTAAACCTAACACTGTTATCTTGTATTTATTTAGTAAATTTGTGTAGTAGTTAAATAACTCTGAAGTGATGATAGTAGGCCCATTTTTAGTAGCTATTTCAGGAATTTCTAGTAGTGAATGTGGGTCTGGTAGGTGGCGGGGTTCTTTCTTGAACACATGCAATTAGGTTTAGGTGGCTTCTTAATCCAGTTTGGGGTGATGCGCTCGACGGTGACGAGGCGCAGGGCCACGATTCACGACCGTACTTCGGATCGGCAGGTAAGGCTTACGATAGTAGAGCCAGAGCTCATGATGGCTCATTCTTGGATCACCAAGCCGGACTCGTGGGCAAACAATCACTCCAACATGATGTCGTGGACTCCTTCAACGTGATTGGACTTAGAGTCGGTAATATGGGTTAAATATGATGAATTGTAAAATTTAAGTTCGGAATAAAATCGGGTCAAATTGACCCTACATGTTTTAGCCCATAACCCATGTGGGCTTGGTCTAGGTTGACCCGATTAGTTTGAAATCTTTATTTAATTTTTTAAAGTAACTAGTTTAATAATTAGGATCTTCAAAGATTAATCTATAAAATTCGATATTTTGGTTCTTAATATGGAATAAAATCTCCATGGATAGGGGTTTTAAAATTAATTATTATTATAATATATGATTAATTTATTAAATTTTATTGTTTTAACTATTTTATTTTTAGTTCTCATGCCTAACTCAATAAGTTAGAGCATTCACCGTTTAGAGATAGGACATAAGAAGGGAAAGGGTTTAAGTCCCATTCCGGATAATTAACTATATTGTATTAAAAGTGATTAACTTTCAAAAAACTATTTTATTTTCAATTTTTAAATGTTTCTTTTTTATATAATTTAATATTTAAAAAACATGTATGAAAAATTACGAATGCATTTGAATTAAATAAATTATAGTTTTAATATTGAATATATTTTTATTTATTTCATTAATCATATTTTAAATATATAGAATTTCTTTTTTTTTTTTACAATTATATTTTAAATTTTATTTAATCATCTATGTTTTTGATAAAAATGAAGTTTGATCAGTTTATAAATTAAATTAAATTTAATAACTAAATTATCAGTATATCTTAAATAATTTTATTACTTAAACTGTTAATAACAAAATATTATTATTTTTAAAATGATTGACAAAAATTATATACTTATTTTTTTTATAATATGATTATTTTTTCTAGTAAGATGGATTTTCATAACAAATAGAATATTCCATTAAATTATTATATGTATTTTTGGAAAAAAAATTATTTCAAATATAAATAAAATTTATAATGTTACTTGATTAAAAATTTGAAATTAATAGATGATGATGATGGTATTGCAGCGTCATTGAGGATGATGGCTGACCAAACGTCATCAGAGGATGTACATCCTTATAATATGGAGTTATATATTATTATTGAATATAATGAGTATGAGAATAAGGATTATAGATATATGAGAAGTTGTTATTCATTGTTTTGATACCGTTTAGCTAGTTAGTTTGATACTTTGATTATAAAAGTGCTCTAACATTATTTATTTATTTAAGTTTGTTTATGATTATTATATTGTTTAGACTAAATCATTTTATATATTAATTATTATTACATATTTATATATTATTTATTTTTATTTGAAAAGTTATATAATTTGTAAAATTAATTTTTTTAATATTTTTTTTTGTTTTAGCCCGTTTTAACCCATAATTCGTATGGGTTGGGTTAGACTGATTGAAAATTAATCCAAATAAAAAAAATTTAAATTTATTTAATTCATTTTTGTCCATAACTTGAATGGGTTACTTTGAAATGGATTAAACTAACCCGTCGACGTGTATTTAGAAAAAGAAATAAAGTTGCTGGCCAAATTAGCTTTTGGGTTACTGAATGATGGCGTGACTCTGACATGCTCCCCTAAACGGACTAGACAAGCTCATGTAGCAGCTTTGAGGGATTCCCCCTCCCATTTATAAAAAAAAAAATGTACAAATCCTAGAAATAGATTAAAAGATGTCAAATCTATAAAAATAAATTTTAAATTTAAAGGATGATTTATTTTCAATACACATATCCTTTGATTATTTATGAAAAAATAAAAATAAATAGAAGATATTATTTTTGCAAGGAAAAATAAATCAATTTTAATTACTTTTATAAATAAAATGATATTGAGAAAAATTACCTTGTTTCTACTGTAAAAAAAAATTACCTTCTTTCTAACCAAATTGATGTAAGCTCCTTGCTTAAAAGTTAAACCCAAAACCCTTGCGAGTCGGAAGTCATCAGCTGAGCTAAGAATAAACAGATTTCGCGATGCCATCAGAGCTTGGAAGCTCCGGAAACCCTAGAAAATGGCGGTTCTCTTGGGAAGCTCAATCCCACATCCCAACCCTCCGATTGTTACTGTTTGATCAGGGCACCAACCCTTCCCTTCAATGCAACAATCTGAATGTCCATTTGAATTTCGAACGATCATTACTTTTAGTGAGCTGGTTCGAAGAAGAAACAAAAATCTCATTTAGGGTGCCGGTTCCAAGGGTTTTGGTTGACATTGAATCACCGATTAGTTTCAGAGCCATGGAGGATCACATTGAGGTTAAGCTCGTACTGCTTCTTCCTGTCGATCACCACATAGTCTCGAACATTGATTCAATATTGAATATGTCGGAATCTACGTCACAGCTGTTTTCTATGGATTCTGGTAAGTTTAGGTGGTTGATAATCTGGTTTATCTATTGTTTATTTAATTTTCTGTCAGCGGGCACCATTTTCAACCTCGATGAGATCAGTTTGCAAATTTCCCTAATATCTTTTTAATTGAAAAAGTCTGATGTGGAAAAACCTTGATCATGGTATTTTGGACGTAATCTAATCTACTTAATTCCAATTTAGTGTCTAAAATGAAATGAGCGGACTAGGATCACAAGTATTAGTATTCCAATACTAATCTAATAGATAGACTGGTAGAAAGATTTATATATAAATCTTTCTTCTAGTCTATCTGTAATTACCAAACAAACTGTTTTCTACGATGGTTAAATTTGTTTCTCCAATTAATTCAGTTGGGATAGAGCTCAGTCTTTCTTGCCTTTGTTCTCTTTGTTTGTTCCACTCTTCTTTTCGAGATTAGCCCAACCATGGAGTTCGGTTTTGAAAACTGTTAGAAGAAAGGGAGCATACTTCGTTAGGAGCCTCTTTGGCTCCCAGAACCAGGATAATGAAAAAAGAAAGTACCTTGGCTTTAGAGTCTTAGAGAATTAAGGCCTTTGAATATTTTGTGCTTTCATTTCTTTTCTGCAATTTTTACCATATCCAGCTTATTCTTGTGCGTGCTCAAATATTTCCCATGAAAGGCATGCTGTTGCTCTAAGCATGAAACCCATCATACACTGGAAGTACTTTCTGTCGAGTTTTAGTGATTGGAACAGTTTGGAAGCTTGTCACCCATGAACCCCACTGATTGTTGGAACAGTGTGATCAGAGACTAGCCATGCCCAACCAGTTCTTGGTAGCTTGGAGTCTTTTGAAGAATCTAGAAGAATGTGCTTTTTAGTTGGCTCTGATTTATTGTTATCTTGTCCGTACCTACTATGCCTTGTTTCTTATCTGCCATGAGTTTTGATCAGATATAGAGAGTCTATCTTCAAGAGAAGGGGTGCACTTTTACTGCAAAAGTTGCTCAACTAATTTAACCAAAAAGCCTCTCAGGTAGGATATGCCCCTCCTTTATGCTCATTAAATTGTCACTTTCAGTTTGCTATTGTGCTTGTGCTGCCGTGCAGATGTTAAACGTAATTGCAACATTTTTATATGTTTATCTTTTAGCCACAAATATTTCTTCATACATAAATAAGCAAACTGATATAGTGTCTAGATGCTAATCATGATAAGGTCAGATTGGCCAGTAAATCAACTCAAAGCATCATACTTTTGGTTCTTAATCTGTAACTATACTGATAAACAATATGAAGATCTTACTGTCTATAATTTATCAGAAAGATATTTTACTTTCTAAAATGCATCTCTCTCTCTCATTCTTTGCTCAAATAGTTGAGGGTCTCATTGTCATACCATTTGTGAAAACACTGCTGATCTTATTTGAGGTTTGATTTAAAGATTATTTTATCAGTTTTGGGACAGAACGGCCAAGTTCCATTTGTTTCTGAAGATTGCAGTTTGGCAAACAGCACAACCCCCAAACAACACCCCCACCACCTGCCCTTACTGCTGGCCCTTTATACTGCCCAATTGTGAGTGCCGCAACTTAGTTATTCGATCTACCCATACCATCAACATCCCCATTTTGAGTTCTTTCAGTTATACTGTATGTTTTGCCCTGTGGCTCCATTGAGAAGTCTTTCAGGTTATGCTGTTCTTTTTCCCCTATGGTTCCTAAAACATTTTAGGTCATTGATTCTTTCAGAATATCCCCCTTTTTGGAGAGACTAACAAATAGAATAGATTTTTAAAAACGGCTAAAAGAGTGGGTACAATCCAAATGCACACATATACAGATCCAACAAGAATATGAACTCTGCTGATTCAAAATGTATTTGGTTGCTCCAAGGAATTAGAGATTATGTTGCTATGTACAACCGCCTTATCTCTCTCTTTTTCACTGAGGTGGTTGTGGAGGGAGAACTGATGAGTGTTTCTTTTGTCCTTTTTTAAATCTTTTTCTGATAAATAGGTAAATAAATATATTGATAGCACCAAAAAAGCTGCATACCAAGGTGCATAGGATGTTTATAATGGATGTCATTAGGCTATGCCAACAAGAAAGGAGAAACAAAAAACTATAGAAAATACATTGGATCTACACAATCCACATTCCATAAAGTCAATTAAAAACATTAATCCTTTTAAGAGCTACATCCTGATGAATAATATCATACTTCTAAGGAAATAACACTATAGAAATTAGCAACTGAATCATTGGCTCCTCATTTTCTTGTTGCTCTTACATTTCTTTCCTTCCAATTCTCCAAAAAAATAAAGGAATAGGGAAAGGGGGGGTTGAGTTCAAGTGATTCTCCCACACCCTGCATTTTCTTCCGACCAAAAAAAAAAAAGAAGTCATGCCAGCTAAAAGAGTCTCCGTAACTGAAAAAGGTAGGTCCCAAACAATGCCAAACAAAGAGAATGTGGCTTTCATGACGCCCTTATTTTTGCACTCACAGTGGAGGACAATGTGATCGATTGATTTCATGTTATCCTAGTATTGGTATAACACGATAAAACACTGGTGTCAACATCCTTAGAGTTCTTATAGCTTGTTAATTTGGGATTGATAAGGCAGGTTTTTTTTAAATGTATCATCTAGTTGTTATATGATATCGCAAAAATTGATATACTTCATATTTGTGATTTTTCTTGCTAAATGATTTTGATTTTTCCCAAGCTATGGCTCCAACATTTCTATTGCCAGTCCAATTGTGTTTCCTGTCGGATATGCATGTTGGAGGAATGTCAAAGTCTACCATTTACCTATCAAAAAAATAATAATAATAATTCACCGTAGTTTCCAAATTTTAGAAGTGTGCCTGCTACTTATTATTCCCGCGATGTTTTTTTTTTGTTTTTTGTTAGGTTATTATTCCAGCTATGTTAATCCCTTAAATAAAGTTTCTTTCCTGAAGAATTAGATAAATTATGATGTATGTTGATTGGATTTAAAAATACAGCTGCTATTAATGCTACTTTAATGACTTTCATCCTGTGCTAAGTTTAGAGGTTCTGTGGTCTTACACATGTTTACACATGTTTGTTTTTAGAAGTGACATTGTTTTAACCTTTTTCTTTTCTTCCCATTTATGTAGTTCTTTCGCAGAGATGCCATCCATCAATTGGCGAGAGGTTGCTGACAACTGGTTTGGTGCTTGTTGCTGTTCATTTGGAGGCATTAGTGAGAAGCTGGTAGCTAGATATGCAAATTCCTATTCATGTGGAGAGGAATCATGTCTATTAGATGCTACATCTGTTATCCTTTGCAAGGACAGCCTTTTGGGGTTTGAATTTCCTGACGATGATGATGACCAAAACTATGAATCTGAACCTGATTGCACCGAAGATGACAGTATAAATGAAGATATGCAAGATGCTGTAGGCAATCATGAAAGACATGTGTGCCATGCAGTTAAAAAGGAGAAAATGTGTGATCTGAGTGGAAAATTAGACGCTTTGCATATTCAGAAGGAACCCGTTGTTGATAGCCCAGGATATGAAAATATTGAAAAGGAAAGTACCGTTTCCAGTTTGGTTGGCACAGTTCCAGTATCATATTTTTCTGAAAATGTAGCATCAGCACCTGGATGTTGTGTGGATGACAGAATTCATGATCTGAACCATGATACGGAAGTCTGCAGGCTGGACACTGTATCATATTTTTCTGAAAATATAGCATCAGCACCTGGATGCTGTGCTGATAGCAGAATTCATGTTCTGAACCATGATAAGGAAGTTTGCATGCCTGACACATCCAAATTCTCAAAGGAACTTACAGTTACAAAAACTAGTGAAGTCCTGGCAAATAGGAAGTCTTTCCTTAATGGATTTCTTGGAAACATTTTCATGGCTAGTTCCTACAATCTTTCAAAAGATGTTGAGTGGATTAAATTTGCATGCCCCCAGTGTTCATCTCTTCTCGGAGCATACCCTTGTGCTGATGGTCATGCACCCTTAGATGGTGGAGTTCGCTTGTTTAAATGTTATATCTCCACTTGCTTGCCAGTCTGTGGATCAGGTGACCTTTTTCGGTAAGCAAATAGATGTCTATCATCTGCTTTGATTCTTGAGCTTAATTTTGTGGATGATACCTGTGGGAGAATCTGTTTTTGGCTTTTGCTGCATTTATCATCTACTTAAGTTGGCCTTTTGTTTAAATTAATTATAAGTTTTAACATGTCATAAAAAAGTATTGAATGTAATTTTAGCTAAAAGAGGTATATATCATATATATATATATATATATATATATATATATATATATATATATATATATATATATATTATATACATATATTTGGGCTTACAGTGTTAGGTAAATATGGATAAAGTTGACTTTTACAGGTGTGCAAAATAGAATTAACTTAATGAAAAAAAAAAGGCAGGATGCTACTCTCAACCCCCATGGAAAAAAAGGAGCCAAAAAAAAAAAAACAAGAGGAGGTTCTTTTTGCTTTATGAGTAGCTTATATGAAGTGAAATATACAAAACTCAACACAATCATTATTAGGCAAGTTGGAGTGTATTTGTGTCTGTGGACTGTTTACACCAAGTAAAACCAAAATCCTGCTTCCTGGACCAAGGTTTTGCTTGAACTACAGCCTCATCAATCATTAGAAACTTAATTTTTGAATGCCTAAATTGGTGACGGAAAAAATCTCAGGACTGCTTGTATTGTGTCCCATTAGCACTGTTTGTTAAGCTAGGCAGTCCAGTTGGTGCAGGAGCACATTATGGTTGGGTTGAGTAGTACCCAATCAAACTTGGGCTCTCTGGTTTAGGATTGAGCCAAATGAATTGAAAACCATAATTAAAGAAGTACATATTTAAATGATTGATAATTTAATTATATAATGAAGACTATCTCTTACGAGGTTTCAACCTATATTTTAGTTGACTTTGATTTGGTGAGTTGGGAAATCATTCAGCAGGATTCAACCTGTTCATAATCACTAATTAGTTTGTGTTTGAGCTGATATGTGAGTTACACTATATGGCAATATAAACCTCTTTCTTCCAGATTTATCTCTTTATAGTTTTTTTTTTTTTTTTCAGCTGATGGACTTAATTGTCATAGTTATGATCCTCTCTTACACATATACTTGATTTTCTGCTATCATTTTATTTTTACTCTGTGTGTTTAGCATCAATATATTGTTTTTGATAAGTTAGTGGTTAACATCAATATACTTCCTAAAATAAACATTTAATTGAGAAAATCAAAAGGTGCTAAGTTTAGACGTTGTTTCTTCAGTATTAATGTTGTACATGTTTGTTTAATCATCATGACAGGAAGTATACCCTGGAAAGAATGTTTGCAAATCAGCTATTGGAAAATGCAAAGGATGAACTGTCATTTAGGACTGTGGTTAGGGATTTGAGAACCAAATCTCCGGTACTTCAAATTGTTCTTTTAAATCCAAATTCCTGGTGCTGTACTGGCTATTGTTTGGGAGCAGAGGACACATTGGATCCAGTTGCAGACATAAATTTGCAGCCTGTCATCAAGATTTTTTTTTCAGACTGCAGTAACAGGACTGAATCTGATGTAAAGTAAGTTTATCCACTGAGCTCTTCATGCACTTTGTTTAACTTTTTCTTTTTTTTTCCCCCTTTTCTTTCTTATCAGAAAGATATCTACTCTTCTTTCTTTGCCCTTGCATAACTACAGAGCTCACTCATTGAATTTGTTCCCAATCTGATAACAAAACTCATGAATGATGTGATGTGAAGGAATACTATCTCCATTGATAATTTTTTCCATGATAAAAGCTTCCTTTGCTCTATATCTGATATGTTGTAAATCAAAACTGTCAGACATTGTTTGAGTCAGGTTATAATCCCTTTATATATCATTTCTCTGGTTGAGCACTTCTAATGAACTATTGAATTCTAGCTTCATAAAGTGTATATATAATGTCTCATACTCTGTTTACATGGATTACTTGGATTGCACCCCCTTTTTTTATTTTATATACATGGTATCTCTTTTGATTACTGGGAGACAAGACAAAATGCAATGTTACTTGGATATGGCACAATCAAAGAAAAACCAATTTAAGAAATATCCTTTATTGTAATTATAATAACAACAACAACATAGGATTTGGGTAAAGGGAATACCTAAAACCTTCATTCAAATCCCTTAAGGACGTGAATTTGAATAATACTTGGAAATATACATTTTGTTTAGCCAATATAAGATAATCAAATTGCTGCTATTCCTTGTCATATAGCAGTTTCAAAGTCTGAATTTGAACTAATTCTTATCTCTTGAAGAAAATGTTGTTTATGTTGACCATCATTCTATTGAACAAAGTGTGAACTGGGATCGGAAGGTAAGGAACTATCCTACATTTGAGAAGCATTTTTATCTTATATCTCACTTAAGGAAGCTTATTTTAGTTTATGTGATGGATATTCCATAATGTTTCTATTATCAATGATATTTTTTAAGTCATTTCATTGTAGTGAGTAAATGCCTCTTTTGCACCTTACTTTATTGTGGAGATCACAAGAAAATAATGGGTCATTAAGCACATGACTGATTGCTGTCGAAGTTTTCAGTTCATCATACATGATGTCTTTCTTCCATCAAACTCTTAGTGTTGTTGTCAGAGTGAGAATTGAGATTGGTGTCACACTAACTGCAGGGATAAAGTATTTTATTAGGAGATTAGTGTTGGAATGACCAATGAGTTCAATTTGGCTGGGTTTTGTCAGACTAGGTTGGGATGAAAACTTCCCAGACCAAACTCTACTATTAAGGAGTAACCGATACCAAGAAATTTGTTCGCAACAAGGTTAAAGAAACATGCAAAATATATATGTATTTTTACATAAGAAACTAATTAACTGGGTCGGGTTCAAGTGGATTGCCTTTTGGAAGCCTATATTATTAGAATAAAAAAATAAAAAGAAAAGGTTGATTGCCTTTTGAAAACTAGCTTAGAGATAACTTATTTTTAATCTGCTTTAACTTGTAAGCTGGCCCATTTAGCAGAATATTGATCCTAAACCTTTTTCTTGGCACACTGGGAATTTGAGGTCAGATTTTCCGAACTCCAGTTGTCCAAAGATGGTGGATTTGTATTCTTTGGAGCCAGAAGAAATGAATCCATCTGCACTAAAAATATATGCTTGGAAGAATGCCTAAAATTTATTTTAATTGGTCATATCAAATTTTGGCAGTACATGTAATATCTCATTAAAATACTAGTAGAAATGCTTTCAACATGACCAAAGAGCCACAAGTGATTATCACAAGCTGTGTACCATGATTTGCATAATTATATTCATTTTTTCGCCTAGATCATTAAAGATTCACTTAAAAGTGGTTTCCTCACCTCCCTCCTGCCCTCTTCTTTTGTCATATGTTCTGCTCTCTAACAAAATAATTTGATGCAGGAAGATAGAAGAATGGGTGACAAAAAATCAAGCTGATGAAATCTACATGTTGGAACATCTAATAGGAGAATTGATTACCTATTTGGAGGCAGCAATGGATATGTATCCACCTTCATACACCTTCCTACAGGGTTTGCCTTTATCATCCTTGCCGAGGTAATGGTAATCCCTAGATTTGAAGGGTGTGGATTGACCCCGATGGTGGATGGCACTATAATAATTTCTGCATCGTAAAGACTGGATGAAATTTTGAAGCTCTATAGTTCCTTCTACAGCATGGCAAGAGCTCAATTTCTTTTCAATATGGGTTTTCTTTACTCTTGAGCAAAGGTTGCAGCACATTCCTGAGTTTTCATGAAAGTTGCACAACGAGAACTTTTGCCTTCTTCCTCTTAACATCAATCATAGCCGCAAAAAAGACTCAAGATGGTAATCATCCAACTATATGCATTTAATTTTCTGCTTTCAGTGCAGTTCATTGATAATAATATCTGTCCACAATTTAACCGATCATCTTTGTTGTCCATTTTCTTTATCATTCAATTGTCAAAATACTAGATAACAAAAAAATACGAAGAGAGATTTTGGAAAAGTTCCCTCTGCCATCATATTGTCTCCCAAATTATCTAGTCTTTAGCATCTATACATGGTAACTAACATATTCCTAATCTTTAGCATCTATACATGGTAAGATAATATCTGACTAATAATAGAAATTGTATATGGTAACATCCCCCTCAAATTGATCTTTGGTAAGTGATCGCAACAATTTGCCAACAAGGTGATCGCTGCTTTACGTCGAGTTAGAGCTTTGGTGAAGACATCAGGACACTTGGAGATCGAGAAGAGATATGAGAAGAGATATCACTGACTTTCCAAAGTGTCACCGAATGGAATAATCCAACTTCAAATGTGCTTGGTGCATTCATGGAAAGCGAGATTGGTGACAACTTTGAATAGCATTAGTGTTATCGACATGAAGAGGGTAGTAGTTTGGCGAGCCGAGCCTCAGGAGACCCGCCTTGACTATCTGATTTGAACAAGCCGGTAGACATGGCCTGCGATGCTCATTTCGATGGGGATTTCGTTGTTTCTTCTGAGATCGTGATGTGGGACACCCGGCCCGATCAACATCACTATAGAAGCGATAAGTTGAAGAAGTGTGTTAGGAATCCTGACTGTAGTAGATAATGCATCACACAAAAACATACACCAACTGTAGTAGATCGGCGTGTATCACGGACGCAGTGATCAGCATCACTATAGGCAACAAGTTGAAGAGAAGTGTCGGTAGGAAAAAGACAACCCACGAGTAGGTGATCCTCGAAGATAGCAAATGATGCGGCCGAACTCTGTGAATGGAGATGCCGGAAGACATAAAATTGGCCGACGATGAGCGACATAGGAGATATCGAGGTCGGAGTAGTGGTCAGTAGATAAGACTCGACCAAGCGCCGATAGAGTAGGTTCATCGAGAAAGTCCTTCGTCTTTCATGTATTGACATTTTACCTCCATAGGGTTTCAACGAAGAAGTGTCTCGAAAAGCCAGAGCGAAGTGATAAGATCTTGAATATGCTTATCTTTGGTTCATGAAAAGACCATGGGATCGATAATGAACCGATCCTAAGAAGTATGTATTTGGCGAAGATCTTTCATATGGAAAGTTGCATGTAACATTGTTGAGCTTAGTAATCAAACACGGTTAGTGCGATAATGATAATATCATCCACATAAACGAAGAATAATATCACTTACGGCGTAGATGTGTGAAGGAAGAGAAGAATCATATTGACTTTATGTAAAGCGAAGGAAAGGGGTGTCGCGTGAAACTGCGAACCAAGCGGGCGCTTGCTTTGAACCCATCTGGGAGAAACGCTGAGCTTCTGAGCATCATGAGGAGAAGAAGTAGTCATCTTGGGAAGCTTCATGCAAATCTCCTCTGAGATCACCATGAAGAAAGGCATTCTTCATCCATTTGATGCAGTCGCCATGACTATGTGACAATAGCTAAGATGGTTCGAGGCAGAGTGGTCATTTTGCCCGATAGGAGACAAATGTCTCCTCATAATCAACCCGTATTCTGCTTGTTGCCCGGAGCAAGGCGAGCTTTATGTCGATCAGAGCCATGAGCAGTTTGCGAGAAAAAGCCCATTTACTCCCGATAGGTTTGACTATAGGAGGGCCAGGAACAATATCCCAAATTAATGATTCTCCTCAAGTGCTTGAAGTTACGTTTGCATTTGCAATTTGCAGCACTCATGTTCCATGGCACGTTTAACAAAGAGGGAATGAAATAGTGGATAAAGCCAGCGACAAGAAGCAGGAGAAGAAACAAAAGTACCAATTAGGAGATTAGAAGGACGAGTAGACCGACGAAGAGTGGTGGAAGTAGGAGCAGGATCAGGCGCTAAGTCAAGATTGGAAGGAGGCACAAAGGAAGTGGAATTAGACTCATGTCGACTACGTCTCTCATACACAAAACCAGGTTTGAACCGTTCCATAATTGTTGGAGATTCAGAAAACAAAGGCAGAAGAGATACAGATGTAGATGACGGTTGAACATGAGATGGAAAGAAATATTGATTTTAAAAGAAGATCACATTCGGGGAAACCCGTATACGAGAAGCATGGGGATCATAACAAACATAACCCTTGTGAGGGATAGCATAACCAAGAAAAACACTTAATAGGCGGCCGGTAGCTTTATATCGTTCATGAGGAGGGAGATGCACAAAACAAACCTGACCAAATGTATGAAGATCATAATATAAGGAGAATGACCAAACAACTTGGAGAAAGGAGAAGCATGATTTGTCGTAGGAGAGGTAGCGATTGATCAAATGAGCTGCGATGAAAGAGCTTCACACCAAAAACAAGGAGGAACAAATGATTCATGTAAAAGAGTTCTTAGGACATCAAGAAGGTGGCGATTTTTCCTCTCAGTAACACCGTTTTGTTGTGGTGTCAAAGGACAAGAACGCTGAGAGACGATCCCTTTGCTTTGAAGAAAAACCTAAAACACGTTAGACATGTATTCGCCGCCTTGAGTCGGGCGCGGGCAATCTTTGTGAATTCAGTCTCGAGAGTCTGACGTCGAAAAAACTTCACCCTTAGCGGGAGGAAGTAAGCCAGTAGGCGACTAAAGTCATCAATAAGTAACAAAATTACTTGTAATGCGCATGAGAAACAACAGTGCAATCCCCCGAACACTTATCCACTATGAATAGCTCGAAACATTGTGAGGCGAGATGCATGATGAGGAAGGTAGAACTTTACTTTGCGAGATTTGCATGATGTACAATCAAAGAAAGATCAATGGAAGAACATGCTTTATTTCCCGATAATCGAGAATTAAACAAAGTGCGAAAGACAGCCGAGTTTGGGTGGCTTAGATGTACATGCCCATCTTATTGCGAGCGACAACATTACATGCAAATGAAAGTAAAGGAGCTTAGGAATAAAAGTGGAAGGAGAAACATGAAAAGAAAGAGTCGTCACTTTGAAGCCCCTTAGCGATCATCTGTGCGAAGCCAACGTCGCTTGTATGAAAGCGGGAGAAATGGACATTACAATTGTTATCGACCAATTGACCACGAAATAAGATTTGTGGAGAGGTCGAGACAAAACATCGGGTTAAGGAAGAGGAAAGATCGCCCGACAACGCGATGGCGGGGCGCCATCGCGTGGTCTTTCAAATTTCCATCGTAATTTACGATATTGGAAGAGGAGCAACCAGTATTAGTCGTATGGTTAATTAGGAGTCAAATACCATGGCTTAGAAGAAACTTATGATTACTGAGGCTCAGCGATGCGAAAGGATCATCTATTGTGCCATTTCGAGTGGTGTGGTCAAAGTTGCTAGTGTAGGACGGGAAGAGGAACAGCACAGCGGCGGCGAGCAATACGGCGAGAAGTAGGAGGCAGCGGTGGAGGCATGATGGCGGTACCTACTTCCTTTGAGCGAATGGGACAAAGCGAGAGATGATATGACCATGTTCTTACGTGATTCTGAGAAGTGCCAGGATAATCCCGAGCGTATGGCCCGAAAGCTTTTTACAACTAAAGCACTGGACAGCACACATGTCTCTACCCATATGTCTCCACGTCTTGCACCAAGCCACGAAGCAGGTGCACTAACGATGGCCCGATGTTCCCATGGCGGCTGAGTAGCGATCGTTGCTCACTCCACGAAAGTTCCACTCAAACAAGCATCCGAGAGATGGGACAAGATGACGGTTCATCATATTAGAAACGTCTGATTTCAAAGTCGGTCATTAACTTCATCAAGAATTGATCTCGCTTCTTTGGTGGCATGCACTTCGGACAGCAGAAACGCGGTGGGAACATTAGCATAAGCGATGTCGCAATAGTCGGCCAAAGTTTGAAAACCAGAAAAATATTCCTCGTCGAAGCGCCTTAGTGTGAAATTAGCCATCTCTCATACTCTAAATGAAATCGTTTAAGCGAGTTGTCTTGATTGTAAGCGAGTGTTAAGATAAGTCCACATAACGACAGGTTTTATAAGGCCTCAAATTGAGAACAAAGGTGAGACTGACCGGGCTAAGAGGAGCCAAGTCATGACCGAGCATCATGAATTTCCACTTAGACAAAGCCTCGGCACCTTGAGGTGTGGGGAACACTCCATCAATATGACCCCACAATTCTTTTCCTTTGACAAATAATTTAATTGGAACTCCCAATAGAATAATTTTTACCGATAAACCAAATGAGGAATGATTCCAGCTTATCCGATGACATGATGGACGAGAAACCGAAAGAATATCCCACGAGGAAAATTGTAGCTTTTTGTGAAAAAACACACAAACAAACACCAACCAGAAAAACAATATATTGCACTGAAAATTAGAAAAGACATAAACCGTGAGCGTCGAAAAATTAGAAATTGCGAAAGCGAGCAGAAAAGATGCGGAAATAAAAGCGAGAACCGAACACCATGAGCCGACGCCGAGAACAAGAGAACACCACAAAAATTCATCGGGTTCTGAGATGGAACCTAAGTCTGACAGACAAGAAGAAAAACCTAGCTTGAAAAAAATTATTCGAACAGACCAGAAATCAAGAACCTGGGCTCTTATACCATGTCAAAATACTAGATAATAGAAAAATACGAAGAGAGATTTTGGAAAAGTTCCCCCTTGATTCCATCATTCTGCCATCATATAGTCTCCCAAATTATCTAGTCTTTAACATCTATGTTAGATATTGTACAGTCTTTTCCTTTATTGTCTTACTGTATTGTGGGTCCTATGAGTGTGTATATATATAAGTCCAATATGTCATGTAGAGGTAAGTCTTTTTTCCGTGAAATAATAAAATTAGGGATTCTTTTTTTTTCTCTCCACATGGTATCAGAGCCAGGTTATTGGTTACACAGATGCAGATTGGGCTGACTCACCCACAGATAGACGTTCCACTTTAGGGTACTGTGTTTTCATTGGTGGAAACCTAATATATTGGAAGAGTAAGAAACAACATGTAGTGGCTAGATCCCCAGAGGCGAAGTAGAGTATCGGTATGGCACGACAACAGTAATGATTCGTATGGGTGAAACGCTCTCGAAGTTGAGATTTGGAAAGGATGAGCGGATGAAGCTCATTTGTGATAGCGGTACGCTTTGCATATTACATTCAATCCAATCTTCCATGAAAGAACCAAACACGATGAAGTTGTTGTCGGCCCCGTTGAAGAAGATCGCATCCGGGATGTATGGTTCACCCCGGTTTTGTCGGTGAATGATCAGTACTTCGGACATCTTTACTAAATCTCAGGTCGCAGAATTAAATACGTTGTAACAAGCTTGGTGCATATGGCGTATATCTTCCATTTTGAGAAGTGTTAGATATTGTACGATCTTTTAAACTTGTTAATGCTATGCTTGTATTGTGGTTCCCATGAGTGTGTGTTTATATAAGTCCAATATGTAATGTAGATGTAAGTCTTTTTTTCGTGAAATAATAAAATTAGGGATTCTCTTTTTTTCTCTCTTCACAATCTATATATAGTAACTAACATATTCCTAATCTTTAGCATCTATACATGGTAGATTCCTAGTCTTTAGCATCTATACATGGTAACTAACATATTCCTAATCTTTAGCATCTATACATTGTAAGATAATATATACAACTAATAATAGAGAAATTGTATATGGTAACATCAGTTCCCTCGTCTTGCCTTTATGCAGAGAGAATTTGTATTCGCTGCTCAATTCAGTCCTCAGCATCCATGCTGTTTCAGATGAATTGTTTAATTGTATGCGGAGGCAGAATCAATTCAAGAAGCTTAAGGCTGTAACCTGGTGGATCAGCAAAGAAATGTGGAGGAAAATCCAGTTTAGCAATTGGATGTCAAAGTTCAGACAATGTGAATGGAACAATGGCTGAATTTTATCCAAAAGTTTGGCAGAAGAAGCAGTCTGTCAAAAAAAAAAAAAAACATGAATGTACAATTATTTTGCATATTTGCATAATCTGCGTTTCAGATAAAATTTTAAGAAATGGTACCGGATAATTATTTTTGCTGAGAAATATTCAGGATTTCTGGTAATTCAAGCTTGGTTAGGAGCCCGCCTCAGAAATATAGAACAACATTTTTTAAGACGGTAGCTACTAGCGGTTCATACCAGCTTTGTAGCCGGGTTACTGAAGGCTCCATTTGGATCCTGAACAATGCTAAGGAAAGCAAGTAAACAGAATCAAAGTGAAAAAGTGGAAGGAAAGGAAATTGAAAGGAAAATAAAAAGTAAGTGTAAGAAATATAGGTTTTTTCTTTTTTTCTTTTCATAAATACTTCAATTCACTTTTGCTTATTACTTCTATTGATCATGGTTCTTCTACTCATCCCACCCCTTAACCACTTAAAAGGCAAGTTTTAAGGGCAATTCCTACGTAGGATTAGAAGCTATAACAGCTATTATATCTTTTGGTGAACTAATATTATTTTCGATTCATATCCATAATAAAAATTTAGTAATCACGAACGGTAGCTGGGTATAAAGTGGTTAGGCTAGGCTGCCTAAGAATTGGGGTTGCAGGAAAGAGGGGTAAAATGTTATTGGATTGGGCCCCCAATGGGTCTAAGGAAGAAATAGGGTGACTATGAAACGGATGGGCCAGCCGATATGCCTGGCCTCTCCCGGCCTAAAATCCCAGGCATGACTGAAAATTCTCAAGCAAGCTTTCTGTCATTCATACAGGTTCGAGGTAATGAGACTATAATGAAAATCAAGTCAAATTAGGCTTAAACTTAAAACCCTAACATCGCTGGCTTGCCTTCACATTATTATATCACCAAATCAAACAACATTTGCAAGAAGACAAAGTTACAACCAGAAAAGAAAAATACATTATATTGGACAATAGTAAACGACTGGTGGCTGACTATAACCCAGAGACTCCTTTTAAGATGTGTCATGTATAAGTGCCACAAATATAGTATCTTCACCATGGATTCTTTATCTATTGGGCGGTGGTCTGCATAGCTGCTACAGTTGAAACCATGGAATCTACTCCGCATACGTTATGACCCCTGCAGATCTTGTAATACCCACTTTCTCCCCAGTTTTCTCCCCAAGAATTCTTTATGATCCAGAAAGGCTTATCCTTGAGACGGATAGGAGCATAACCAGCAGAACCATATCCAACTAGAACCACTCCATGATCCAAATTTCTTGAGCAAATGTATGGGCATGAAACTCCCTTCACGTATGTTTGCATGAAAACTGCATTGATACCCACTGTATGAACAAAGCAACAGAATTACTTAACTTTGTTAAACCAATTAAAGAAACCAAACAAAAGTGTATTTTGTTTTTGTTTTTTTTTTTGCTTTTTTTTTTTCTGAAACTACCTGCAAGAGGTCCATTCTTCACCAAATTTGCAGCAATCTGATCTTCATCAAGTGAAACAACACTGAAGTTAGCTACCGAGGCAGCAATATTGCTTTCATTAAATTTGCAAGAACCGTGATCAGATGCAATGTAAGGGTAAGTCTCTTCTAGCTCAACTCCCCCAGCTTTTAGTATGTACTCAAAAGCATTTGTCATCAACCCTCCATTGCACCCTTGGTCACATGCACCATATTCGTTTGGATCACACTGCAAAAAGCACAAGCCCCGAGTCGATTAAATACTATTATAAGATTTTCTATGTACCATTAATATAAAATAAGCGGGTATTATTTATAGCCAGAGTCATGGTGAAGTGAGAACCCAGCAAATTGTTATTTGAGGACAATGTTTCCAAGAATGAAGTGAAAGAAATTTAACTTCTGGTCCCAACTTTCCACACGCATTCCCCAACTATATGCCTCAATGACTCATCAAGGGAAATTATTTGGATTAATTAATCCTGTCCACCTTTTGATCTGGTTGTTGCAATGTCACCAAAGTCTGAGCTGTTCTGCCTCAATAAACCTCTAAATTTAAGGTTATGAGCTTTATTTCCGGTCCATCCCTGCAACTATGTAGGGCTCCCTAGCATTACCTATAACATGGGGAAGCAATTGGGGATTTCCTCGTAACTTGGAAGCATCAAGGGAAGTGTAAGAGATAAGTTAAAGCTTTGATGCAATTGAGACATTATTGGAAGGATGCGGAAGTGTTTGCAACTCATTATTATCCTTCTAGTATGTGTCACTATCAAATTACACACCAACACGAAATGAGAAGTAGTCGGAGAAGAAAGAATATCCAACCTCATGATCACAATCCACAAGCTGTTGCTCACTCAGGTTAACAAGCTTCCCTGTCGCAAGAAAATGAGCTCCTTCCAAGGATCCAATTGCACTGAATGACCAACATGATCCACAGGCACGCTAATACATCGAATTGAATGAAACAATAAACATGAGTGTTTTGAATCAAAATTTTCAAAAATAAAAGTGAATACCACTGGAAAAATCTTTAAAACAATAAAGACTACTAATTCCATACTTGATCTTTAACTGGAGTCACAGCACCGAGATCTCTCCAGTCAAAATCGGTAGGGAGATCAGTGGTCGGGAGGATCGGAGCCTTTTGCGCGCGGGCTGGGAGGCGGAGCGGCCGCAATCCGAGATAACTCCGGCGGAACTCATCAGGAGTTAAATCGGAGAACCGAGTGACGCCGTGTTCAGCAGAAGGATCAAGCAACTGGTGCTTTTTAGCGCGGCGCAAGTTGGCCTCGAAGACTCTGAAGCGGTAGTCTTGCTCGGCCGGAGTGGAGTAGGTTTTTCCGAACTTAGCCTTGAATACGCCGAACAGGTGCTCAGTGGTCAATAGATCGTCCCCCTCCGGCACCACCTGCCGGATCAATAGGTCATCGGCTTCATCGGAAAATACGCGGGCAGAGAATAACAGAGTAGTAAGTATGAGAAGGAGGAGAGCAAAGTGAGTATCCATGAGCGGTTATAGCCAGCAGTAAGAAAGAAGTCAGAGAGAGGATTAACGGCTATGGAGTTTGGAGACACATTGGGGCCGCAGTAGCACCACTTTATAATCGCTTACCTAGTTACCTCCTAATTTGACACGTGGATTTTTATCTTTTGTTGGTTTTCCAACCAAGTTGGATCTGGATTCCGGAGCAATAAAAATAAAATAAATAAAAAAACTAGTGGATATTTATTATTTTGATTGCAAAAATGAAAAAATCTAAATAATCTTTATCTGATGTGTACCGAATGTTTTGAGTTCTCTTCTCTGTGTACTTATTACGTGGCTCGCTTTTTCAATCAATTGAAAACAGCCAAATGTATTTTATATATTGTTGTCGATATGTTTATAATTTAAGGCCACGTAAGACAAATTACGACGGCTAGCCTCCGCCTCCGTTATCTTCAACAATAGATTTAAGGAAATTTTTAAAAAAAAAAACCAAAAAATAAAAAAGCTGAATAGAAAGTTTTAAGCACTTATGCTTGAAGCATCCATGATCAAAGCTTAAAAGGGATGGGTTATTAGATATTCTAACGGAAGTATCAAAATGGCCGTAAGCAAACATGTAGACAATGCTTTAATAATTATGGTAGAATATATGATTTTAAGAGATAATGTTTTAATTATAGAAAAATAATGGTTTTTTATCCTTAAAGAGTAAAGGGAATTCCAAAGTGATTATAGATTATTACAACAAAATATGTAATTTATCAAATTTAATTATTTTATTAATGGAGAACATAGAATTTAAAGATTCATAATTACAATCATATTTATAAGGAAACAAATAGAACGGTAAAAATATAACCTTAGACCCATTCTCTCCCTATGATCACCTTAAACCTTAACCTATTGAACTAGATCTTATTATCATTTGAAATGTTACATGGTTGTGAAATGTTACAAAGAGTGTTCTCATGCATTTTGTTACAACTAATAACTTAATGATGATGATGATGAAAAAATAGCTAGAAAACAACATATTTGCAACACATGACATGACCATAAAATTGCATTAAAGGGTAATGATTTATTTGGATATTTTTTCATCAATTATCACTTTTTGTTTTATCACAAGCAACATTGTATTTCATCTCGTTTGATGTTTAATAAAACATGTGGTAGTTGAATTTTGTACTCATTTACCAAAAAGAATAAAACATGTTTCTTTTTTCTCTTAATTTGAAAGCTTTTAAAAACCAATTATAATGGCATGTGATTTTAAAACCAATTACAGTGACATGCAAAAGAAAACAATGGGCAGTGGAGTAATCCTTAAATCCAGTTGAAACCTTTCTATTAGAAAAAGGGGGGAAAATAGCATGAAAAATTGGGTTATGATAAACAAACCGTCTTGGTCATAAATTTGATAATTCCATCTGACATAAAAGTGGCATTCAATTTCTACATCATTCGTTTTACACAAAAGTTAAAATTGAGAATTATATGTAAATTAACAAAAGACAACCTGGTTGTAGTCATCATCATATACTTGTTTTTACTATGGGAGACACGCAATATAATGGGAAGATGTTGATTTTGAAATTATGGGTGTCATTTAAATGCATATGGATCAATCCTCATTACCTGAATTTCTACTCACTCATTATGCAGGCGATTTTATTTTTTATTTTTAACTAATTAATATGATGGCCTTTCCCAAACCCATCATACTTGAAACATTTTTGTTCTCTAATTTTTTCTATTTAAATTTTTATGTATTAATCAAGAATAAATAGTTATTAAGTAAATCAAGATATTTTACTTTATGTTAAAGCGGAAAGTACTGAATAATTTACGCAGGATTACAGTTTAAGCTAGTTATCATCCAGATTATTTGGGTATTGACATAGTCATACTTAATTTTGGCAATTGACTACGTGCCAACCCTTCACCAAGTAACACATATATAGGACTGTTAGGTACTGTTTTTAAAATCTATATTCTGTTTTCAAAAATAAGGAAAATAAGGATAACGAAAGAAAAAAAAAAAAACCCTTCACCACTGTTAGGTTACCATTTTTTAAATCTATCTTCTATTTTCCAAAAAAAAAGGACCAAAAAAAAAAAAAAAAAACAAGTTTAATTCCAAGTTTATTATATTCTAAAAAATACAAAGAATATCATTTTAATGTTTCAAAAATAGTTTTTTGAAAACAAAGATAATATTATTTTGGTATTTTCTAAAAATTGTTCTTGTTCTCTTAATTTAATTTATTTATTTATTTTTTTTTTCATTTTTTATGCTTTTCAAGACAAAAAAAAAACTGGTAATCAAAAGTGTTTTCTATGTTTTTTTTTTTAAACAAAAAATAATTCTAAAAAACTATAACCAAAGAGCCCAAACAATGATTAAATAATAAGTGCTACTGTTAGCTCCTATTTACAAACAATCCCATTTGGAACTTCAATTATAAGATCCACCGGATAATTCCAAAACTGCTAATACAATGAATAATTGCATTTGAAGTGGAGCATGGGATCATTACAAGCGTACACTGTTTCATTCCTCAAATCATTTGTATATTTGATATCTATGTGAATTTTCAAGTTCAAGCTCATAAACTAGGGGTCTTCAACGAACTGGGCCGTTCGATTCGAAGAAATGATGTCTGGGGCTTGGTTCAAGTCAAGCCAATAGGCTCATTGATCGAGCAACGGGCTAATCCAAGGCGGGCATTACATTTTTTTTGAGGCTAATGGCCTAGTCCATTGACTTTCTAATAAACGAGCTTGACAAGCTTAGAATGAATGGGCTTGACATACCCAAGGCAGATGGGCATAACATAGGATGACAGGGTCGGGCCTATCAGGGCCCGTATGGTAGGCTAACCCTTTTGATCGAATCGGATTTAAAATGAAGCTCGCGACCCAATTCTTCAAGAAACGGGCTTGTGAAGCAAGTCATGGTCTTTGGGATTTTTGGAGACTACCATCCCCAACGCATATAAATCAAAGAAACAAATAAACACAAAAGGGCTGAGAGGCATATACACACCCACAAAAAATTGGCAAATGCATGGGGTCCCAAACTCATGGAAAAGTACGTACGCTTCTTTCCACATTTATCATGAAAATCTCCTAGACTGGAAACTGAAATTGTATCTTTAATTCTCTAATCCAGTCAAGCCTCAGGTTTAGATACGCTCCCCCTACTGTAGTTGCCAAATTTTTTTGAGACCACAGCATCAGATAATGTATCCCACAACTGCAAGTAATCAAACCTCAATATAACGGATCGGACAGATAACATTACAGATGGATCAAGAAAGAATATGGGACGGAATTTAAACTCTACCTCCAATTTTCCCTTAGAAGTTAGAAACCCCTCTATTGGCAGCACCAACAAAAAGGGTCTGTCCTCTGAGAAGGAAATGGTAAAGACAGTTCCTTGATATCATACCCATATTAAAAAAATATAAAACAAATCTTAAAACCCCATTGTTCACAAACGTATATAAACACAGAAAAGAACACTAAAACCTATTTGGATAAGACTAAAAGAATAACAATGATACATTCTCCTAGTAACTCGAGGATTCCCCCATACCAAAGAAGCATTCCCAAAAGAATAAATACAAATTAAATGGAAATCTAAAGCGAGAATCGACCAACGTACAAACATCGAAAGCTTGAAGTGTACCATCCTCCAAACTGACCTGGAAACATATATTTAAAAATTATAAATTCTATTTTTCTGGCTGGTAATAAACAAGAAGGAACACTATTTCTTTTATTGGGAGGGATGTGGTTACTACAGCCAATGCATCTACATTTTCATTCTAATCCCTTGGGATATGCTCAAGCCTCCAGGCCACAAAGCTTTCCAGTCATAGCTTAACCAAACTTACATACTTGACCATGCGTTGGTATGGCATTTCGTACTCTTCGTTTATCTGTCCTACCCCCAGCTGAGAGTCACTTTGTATGATGATCTTTTTTGAAGACACAGAGATTTCCAGGTCGATTCCGACTAGGATTGCTTCGTATTTCATCTCGTTATTAGATGGGGGGAAGACTAACAATATGGCTTGCTCTATTCTTTTCCCGGTCAAGGCTTTAAGTGTCAAACCAACACCAGCTCCCGTTTGTCGAGAAGCGCCATCCACATTAAGGATCCACCAGTCAGTGTTGCCCAGGTCCGCACCCTGTTGAAGGATTTTGGCTAGAAAGTCTACGATAGCTCCACCCGCTAGCATGACGGGGTTATATTGGATATCGGAAATCATAGCTCGATCGCGCGAGAGTCGACCTCACTATGAAGTCGACCTTATGTATAATCCTTCACAAAGGGAGATTGGTCAACATGACGATAGGGTGCACTTGGAAGTAGGGGCAAAGCTTTTTAGCTGCCACACCTGAAGAGCTGGTAAGCTTGTTTGACGGGTATACCTAGTTTTACGCGAGATAGAGATTTGCTTACGAAGAATATCAGTCTTTGTTTCCGGTTTTCATCTTCTCTGAACAAAGCCGCACTTACTAACACTTATGAAACCGTTAAGTAAAGATAAAGCATATCACCTACATCTGGACTAACTAGAATTGATGACTCGATGAGATACTACTTGATTGTCATGAAAGCCTGTTTGCATTCCTCATTCCACCCGGTCCATTTGGCTCCCTTTAGAGTGGTAAAAAATGGTCTCAACCGATCTGTAGAACGGGATATGAACCACCCGAGAGCCACCAGCTGGCTAGTCAATTGTTGTACTCCCTTTCGGGTAGTAGGAGCTTGGGAGTCCATTACCGCTTAAGCTGGATGGGATTGGCCTCTATTCCTCTCTAGGTTACCATAAAGCCTAAAAACTTGCTCGAACTGACTCCAAACGCACATTTCAGAGAGTTTAGTTTCATGTCATACCTTCGTAACAGCTCAAAGGTTTCTTATAGATGCTTCACGTGATCGGGGCGTTCTTTGAACTTGACAAGCATATCGTCGATATAGACCTCCATGGTCTTGCCTATCAGCGATCGAAATATCTTGGTCATCATCCTTTGATAAGTCACTATAGCGTTTTTCAAGCCAAAAGGCATCACATTGTAACAGTATAACCCACGTGGTGTAATGAAGGTTGTTTTCTCTACGTCAGGCGGGTGCATTAGAATCTAGTAGTATCCAGAGAAAGCGTCAAGAAATGACAGTATCAAGTGCCCGACTGAGGCATCAACAATCTAGTCTATATGCGGTAAGGGGAAGTTATCCTTCTGGCATGCTTCGTTGAGGTTCGTGTAGTCTACACTTACTCTCCACTTACCGCCCTTCTTTGGAACCACCACCACATTAGCAAGTCATTCGGGATACTTTACTTCTTTGATGAAACCTATTTTCAGAAAATTGTCTACTTATGTCTGAATAATCTAATGGCAATCCAGGTGGAAACACCTCACTTTCTATCTTACGAGTTTGGCCGTGTCTACACATACTCCAGGGGAGAGTACTGACGTAAGTGAACTTCTTCGGCCTATCCAACACTACTACTTCCAAGGAATCCACATCCAATAGGTCCTTCTCTTCCGCCCTGATCTCGGCGACGACCTATGATTGCTATGAGGGGGTGTGATCTTCGAGGGGGGGACTTTTCTAGTTTTTTTCCCTTTTTTGTTCCCGTATGGATAGTTGATAGCACTGTCATGCAACTAGCTAACTGCTTAGAAGGTCAACCTGCCTCGCGCTAGTCAAATAGTTGATCGTTTGGTGGTAGGTCGAAGGGCTAGCTTTTTCATATATTTTGCAGACCGACCTAAGTATGGCGTTGTGGGACCAAATCTTAATGACCGAGAACAAAATTTGCTTGAGTGATTGGTCACCTTTTCTGAGCGACATCACCTAATGTTCTGATGGTGCCCAGTTAAAACTCAAGAGAAGTTAAGCGCATTGAGTTCGCATATGAGGAAAGCTTCATCTGCCTGAATGCTAGTACTTGTAATAAATCCGCCGCACTACCAGGGTCCACTAGTACCTTGTGTACATAAAACCATTATCTGAGGTGAGTCTTAGCGCATCATAGTGGGGCCTGATGACCTGGTGGGTTGGCCCAGGAGGAAAAGGATATGGGGCCATCTATTGGCTTAGTTTCTGCACGACTGCCTTCAGTGTGGATGGCGTTCACCCTGGCCTTAATTATGGCTGCTCTCAATAGTTTCTTTTGTTGGCGCTTTGATTGATATCGGTCATCAAACGAGCCGCTCAATATATAGTTTATGGCTAGTCTGGATTTTAGCGGGGCTACCGCGCCGACTGTAATTCTATCTACAGCTTGCCTTGGTTTCGCCCCTTGGTCAATTTCCCTGATGTACCTCCTGAGGTGCCCTGCTTTGATCAGCTTTTCCACTAAGAACTTTAGACTTCGGCACCTGTCGGTCTCATGCCCATGATCTCACATGATGTCGCCTTTGCAAGGATGTGTTTCTTTGGGGAAGGATCCATGCGGATGATCTGAGCCATTAAGCTCCGTGATCGCAAATAAGGGGCAATAGCCTCTCATACAAGACATTCAGGAGGGTGAATTGCAAGGGCTCCCTATTTTTCTGTGACTGATCACGGGATTGCTTTCGGTCCTTGCTTTGACCTTCCTTAGGCTCAGACGACTTCTTCCCAGACAACTTATTCCCCTCGGCCGACTGGTTTGTAATCATGACGGTCTGGGCTACTATGCGGATATTGTCCTCCAACGTGGAGTACTTATCAACCCGTTTATATAATTCTTCCATTGTTACTAGTGGTTCTAACAATAGTAAGTGGAAGAAAGGAGTCGATGGTCTGAAGCTCCTCCTGAAGTTTTGGAGGACCGCGTTCAGGCTGTATGACTCCACCTGTTGAACGGCTTGCCCGAACCTTCTTGTGAAGTCTCGTATGGATTCATCTTCCTGCTTCAAGATAGGTTACAAGGAGCTGATGTTCCTCTTTTGACGCATCGAACAAAGATATTGCGAGATGAACGCACCCCAAAGTTCATTAAATGAATTTATCAAGTTGTGCGGGATCTTGTGGAACAAGGCTAACGCAAGCTCCCGCAAACTAACCGGAAATACTTTGCACAACAGATAGTCAGTGCCGGCATTTAGTGTCATCGGCTGGTTATAATCACTACAAGAAAAAACCAAAATAGTGACGGAAATTCCCGTCACAATTCAAATCTAAATCATGTTTAGTAATTTGTAACAATTTTCTTTTCCACGGTGTTAATTAGATCTTCAATTTTGTGTGGGAAAAAATCGTTACAAAATTTTTGTGTGGAAATCGAAAAATTTAATAAATAGTTTCCGTCACAAAAAAATTCAATGATGAGGAAAGGTGTTTCCGTCACAAAATTGTGACGGATTTTTGTCACTATTCCATCACAATTTTGTGACGGATATTTGTCACTATTCCTTCACAATTTTGTGATGGATTTTTGTCACTATTCCGTCATAATTTTGCTCAGTGGATTGTTTTTCACTATTCGTCAGACAGACGGAATGATGTGATACAAATGCAGTCATAAATTTGTCACAAAATTGTGATAGAATAGTGACTATATTCCGTCACAATTTTGTGATGGATTGTTTTCACTATTCAGTCACAATTTTGTGACGGAATAGTGACGATACAAATTACAATTATAAATCTGTCATAAAATTGTGACGGAATAGTGACTATAATTTGTCACAATTTTGTGACAGAAATAGTTTCCGTCACAAAATTGTGATGGAATAGTGATAAAAATCCATCATAAAATTGTGATAGATTAGTGATAGAAATTCGTCACAAAATTGTGACGAATTAGTGGCAAAAATCCGTCACAAAATTGTGATGTCTTAGTGACAAAAATCCGTCATAATTTTGTTATGGATTAGTGATATAAATCCTTTACAATTTTGTGACGGATTAGTGACAAAAATCCGTCACTAACGTTTTGTGACTATTAAAGTCACTATTATTTTTGTCATATTGTTATATTTTATATAATTTTATAGAATTAAATGTTATTTTGGTAGAAATATATTTTGATACATTTTAATGAAATTAAGAAGAAAATTAAAATTCAATAATTAAAAATGTCTTTCATATGCTAAAACATTAAACAGTATCCATAAAAAAAAAAAAAAGTTATATAAATGAAGCATAACTAATAATAAACATTTATGTTTTACACATCCAACATTAAAGAAGTCATCACCAAGCTTAAAATCACGAGAGATCGATCCATTAAATTGTTGACTAGATTGCATATGCTCATAAACGCCTCATAAACAACACATCTCATGAAAACTCTCTCTTTCGTGATTAACTTCCCGTGATTACTCTATCCATCTCTACCTTTCTTATCTGCTGACTCCTGGCCCAGACAATCTCTTTAACTTCGGTAGAGATGCTAATGAGTGTGAGCTCCCGGTACTTTGATAGGAGGAAGGATAGATAGATGCAGCCCGCGAGCCAAGACCATATACACGTCTCTTCTTCTCTCCACCTGCAGCCTCAAAATAAAGAGTGTCTATGTCAACATTGTGGAGGTTGTGAACCATCATGTAGGATTGAGGCAATAGAACACCAACTCCTCATGCGATCCTAAATTAAAAAAGCGTTCAGTTGTCAAATTTTATGATTTAACAATTATTAAATAACTTTAAAATTACTAAATAATAAAAGATGAACCTACATTCACTTGCTTTGACTTGACATCCACAAATGTTCCATTTTTTTTCATGTGCACTTTCTTGAATAACTTCTAACTATTGGGTGGCGTTGCAACTCTTGGTCTTCAAGCCACATCAGTTAAATATTATATGTTTAAAAGTTTAAATTGAGAAAAAAAAATCTAAACTTAAAAAATTAGAGCACTATTAATAATTTACCATTTTTAAAGAATGCTCCACCATAGATCGAGATCCTAGTCATGTGCTTAGTCATACTGGTACCGGACAGTCTCACTTGACCGATTAATTTAGATTTTTGAGCTCTCTCTTTCCATTCTGCAGTGTTCCAATGTTGTTGCCAATTATCCCAAATTTCTTGAGTCACACAACCGGGCTTGCCATCCTTAGAATGCCTCCAAATGTGGACATGTTTGGTGTACTACATTTTAACATTTTGCCACCAACAGCTCTTAATAGCCTCTTCATCCATTGGGTCCCAAGTGTACCTATTCTGCAATACAAAATAATTATAAATAATGAAATAAGAGAATATTTTATTTGTCAAATATAACAATAGAAATTAATAATTATGAAATCCTTATTAAATTTATTTTTATTCACACAAATACACTAAATATGTTAACCTTAAACTCACTCCCGATAAAAGTCTTTATCTCTGTAAGGATGCTTCCTACTATAAGCAATTGCTTCTTGTCTTTCACAAATTTTTCCAAACATGTAAGTAGACATAGACACAGGAAGAAATAAGGGCTACCTACGAACCAACACGAAAAAAGTAATATTAAACATAAAAAATAAATGGGAGAACAATCATAATGATACAAATATCATAAACACACAAACTTGAAAACGACAATGTCATACACACCTGACAAACACCCACAATAATACATAAAGATAAAATTATATAGAAAAATTATTTACTTATTTCTTCAACTCTAATCAATAATGCCTTGTTCCATCGGTAGATGATCTTTTGCCAAAAAATTGTGAAGCGTAGTGCGTCTTTGGAGATAGCGGTGGTAGGGTGAGGACATCCTCACCATGTGCACCTAAAGTGGTCGGTATGCTGCTCATAGCTATAAAAAAAATATGGTGAATAAACTTAAAATTTAAGTAAGCTAACACAGTTTACATTAATTATAACATTAAATAGTAAATTCCATACATATTGTTTGAAATAATTACAACAAAATATGAATATAATTATTTAGTCATCGTCATCATCATTTAATTCTTGGTCTCCCTCACTATCTTCATCATCATCAAATTCTTGCTCAACATCAGTGTCTTCATCATCATTATCATCAAATTCTTGTTCTACATCGATGTCTTCACCATCTTCAATTTACAAGGCCAATTCAACATTTTCTCAATTTCAATATCATGTAACAAATGAATCATTTTTCATCATTTTAGAGATTGATGTCTGTCATCTAGTGCACATCGATTCCATGTTGATGGTTGACATCCTCTTGAAATACTGCATCATATCAGGTAGACATGCATTTGACTTTGGTACCTCCACAATTCCCCTTGCTTTTATTTTGCAAACAGTTAACCAATCATTCACATTTCTCTTCAAAGTAGCATAAGATGCAAAATACACTTGCGTAGCTTGCACAGCAAGAATAAATGGTTCATATTTATTGAATATTCTTCCACTCTTGACATCTACAAGTTTGTACTATGGGTGAATTCTTGTACCACGATTCAAGATTGGATCAAACCATGAACACTTGAATAGTACAATTCTCTTTATTGGTAGAGCAGGGTACTCTAACTCCAAAATTTCTTACAATCGACCATAGTACTCTAGCTCATTTACACTATGGCTAGAACCTTTTATGCACACTCAACTATTTGAATCACGTTCCTCTGTGTGGAACTTATATCCATTAACATAATACCCTGAAAATGATTTCACCTTATAAAGTGGTCATTTTGCAAGGTCTTTGATAATTTGGTTAGAGATGTTGGATGATTGTAGATTTGTCTATATATAACAATTATAAGAAATTAATTACTTATAGAAATATTCACATATTATTTCATTTTTATATTCTACAATTTAATTACTTACATAATTTTCAAACCATAATGCAAACTCTGTCTCAAGTTCTGTGTCAATTTCTGAAGCTTCAATATCAGGTTGAAATTGCCTCAACTCTGCTTTAAAGATTCTATATTCATAAAGTAAATTTTATATTATATTTATGCTTTACAAAATTCAAAAAAAAAAAAAATATATATATATATATATATATATATATATATATATATATATATATATATATATATATGAATACAAAATCGCCTAGTTAGTTACTTATTGAATGTATGACTTTACTTCATCACAGTTTAACAATATGTACGTGCGAGCTGTATTGTATTCCATATCAGTTAAACGTCGACTTTCTTTTCCTAATGATCGACCGCCGTTTTAAGTAGGCATCTGGTCTTTCTTTCAAATCAAATCACAACCATCACTATTTGAGCACTTTTCAATGTCATGTATATACGGCAAGTTGAAAATAATGTGCACAAAATGATGAAGCTTCTTCAACCAAGTATGCATTACATATTGAACCTTCAACTTTAGCTTTATTCCTGACATTATTCTTTAACTTCTTGGAGTACCTAAAATTAAAAATTGATTTTAATTATTACATAAGATAAATTTTATTAATATGTATCAATACATAATAGTTTTTAAACTCACCGCTCAAATGGATACATCCATCTATATTGTGTCGGGCTAGCAACTCTTACTTCATAAGCTAAATGAATTGGAAGATGTTCCATGGAGTCAAAAAAACTTGGTGGAAATATGCGCTTTAACTTACATAGCACAATGGGAATATCTTCTTCCAAACGTTTCATGTCATCCTCTGTTATGACTATAGCAGTTAAATCTTTAAAAAAAATGTTCAACTCTGTCAAAGCTTGCCATACATTTGCAGGCAATAATTCACGAAATGCAATCGGAATTAACCTCTGCATAAAAATATGACAATCATGACTCTTCATTCCATACAGTTTATTCCTACTCAAATCAACACATCTCCCCAAGTTAGAAACATAACCATCTGGAAATTTCAACTTCTTAATCCACTTACAAAGTTGCTCTTTCCCATATTTATCCAATGTGTAACAAGCCTTAGGATATTTATTTGCATTTTCATTCTGATGTAACTCAGGACGATGGCAAAATTCCTTCAAATCTTCCATAGACTTTGCATTGTCCTTGGTTTTCCCTTTAACATTCATCACTGTATTAAAAATATTATCAAAATTTTTTTTCTCAATATGCATAACATCCAAATTGTGCCTAATGAGATTGGTTTTCCAATAAGGTAAGTCCTAAAATATACTTCGTTTTTTCTAACCACATCCACATGATTTTTGGATTCTACGATTTATCTCTTCTCCACCAAGTTCTGTCACTTTCTTAAACCCAAAATCATCAATTTCATTAATTAGGTCCACACTTGACCATATAGGTGGTGCACTTTTTTGAATAGCTCGTCCCTTCCTAAACCATCTCTTATTCCTTCTCGCCTATAAATGATCTTTTTGGCAAAACTTTCTCGATGATTGTCAAACCATGACATTTTTCCTCCTTGTAAGAGAAAATGATCCGAATCTTCCATGCAATAAGGACAAGCATACTTCCTAGGTACCCCAACCCGACAACATCGACAAGGTGAAAATCCACTTATCAGTCTACATAAGAGCAGCTCTAATTGAAATTTTCTTTCTTAGAAACATCATATGTTTCTACCCCAACTTCCCATAATTATTTCAACTCAGCAATGAGTGGTTGCAAAAAAACATCCAACTTGTATTTGTGGATTTTGTACCCCCAAGAACAATGATGCTTAAAAACATATACTTTATACACATCTAAGGTGGCAAATCAGGCGGCATACACAGCCAAGATGAATATCACACCCGATTGCCCATATGGTTGGAACCCATCAATGCACAAACCTAACCTCACATTTCGACTTTCAGATGAAAATGATGGATGAGTCAAATTGAAATGCTTCCAAGCAGGAGAGTTTGAACAATGACGCATGATACCACCATCCTCATGTGGTCAGCTTCCGCATGCCACCTCATATGCTTCACAGACGTATGCATACAATCTTTGTAGACGAGGAGTTATAGGAAAATAATACATTTTCTTATACGAAACATTTTTCTTGTCCTTGGAAGATCCACGCTTTTGTCTCTTAAAACGAGGATGAGAAAAAATCTTGCAACAACTTAAGTCATTATCTTCACCCCAGTATAGCATACAATTATTCTCACAACAATCAATCTTCTGAACTAGCAAACCCAAACCTCGCACTAACTTCTTTGTGCTATAAAAGTTATCTGTCATTAGATTATCTGTCTGAAGCAATTCTTTCATCAATGTACAAATTTATCATAAAGACCTTTCGTGAGATATGATATTCACTCTATTATTCAAATAATCCGACACTGCAGATAATTGACAATGGCCATAAGGGTTCCCATTCCACACCTCTTGTTTTGATGCTTTGAGCATATAAAAAAGATGTTGTGTTGTGGGATTCGAGCTCTCTTCTACTTCAATCGAATTAAAAGAGGGACCTGCAGCATCATACACCATAGACTGCATTGCATTGAATATCTCACTATGCTCAGATGTACAAAGCATCACCGGCCAACATTTTGTTCTATTAGCCGAGGCGCACAGTTTCTCCATGATGATACCAACGATATTAATCTATAAATCATTTCTTCCAAGATGCACTTTATCAAAGAAAGATCCTCGCTTCAACAATTCTTATTTTGACACTTGCGATGATTACATGGACACTTTATCTTTTCACCATCCATACATTTTGGATGCATTTTTGCAAATTCCACAAACTGCTCAACCCCTATTATAAATTCAGGTTTTATCCATCCATTATCCAATCTAGCATACATCCATTGCCTATCCAAACTCATATTTATATTTATCTGAAATGTAAATAATAATCAAGTTTAAATTACATGTCAAACATAATTAATTTGTTCAAATGATTTAAATGTACTTTATTTTTATTGGTTACCTAATTTCTAAAATAACCAAAAGTATACCATTAACTCTTGAATATAAAATACCCTGTCGCAGAATTCAAAAATTGATGACGCAATAACGCAACAAATTAAGCAACAACTACTCTGTTCTAGCAAATTCCTACAACATGTCACAATTCCATGAGCTCAAGCACCCAATTCTATATTGTAACACCCCGTCCCGAGATAGTGTACAGTACATGATACTATAGAGGTGTATAAGAGCGCCAAGTGTCATATTGTAATATTTGGGAGACTATAATATGAAATGAGAAATTATGGAACCCGGAATTTTGTTATGATCATAAGGGTACAATTGTCATTAAGCAAATGAATATGAAAAATCAAAATTAAGTGTAGAGATGGGCCATAAGAGAATTTCAAAAGCTTGGAATTTGCACATTAAAGAGATGAGGGCTAGTTACAATTATTGAAAAGTTGATATTATAATTTAGGAAAATATGAGACTAAATGTGAGACAAACAAAATAATTCACTATTCTCATACTACTAGGGTTCACTGGCTTTGGAGTGAGGAGAGAGAGAGCCAAGAGGAGGGAAGAGAAGGAAGAAGGAGGAGGAGGAGTCCAAGATCAAGGTATGTTGTCTTGTGAATCAGCCATATTTTGGATTCCTGGCTTTCGTAAGGAGAATTGATGCACTTTCGTCTAGGTTTTGTGTAAAGGTCACACAAACCTTGATTTAAGCTATGAGGAGTAAAACCCCAATTGATAAAGAAACATGGAATCATCAAAATTATGTGGTTTTAAAAAGAATTGGGTGACCTAGGTTGAGTTCTGGATTTCCACCTAAGGTTTTGTGTTTGAGGTTCCAAAGACCAATTTAAGTGTCAGTGGAATTGTTTTTGCATGAATTCCAAGTCAGGTTTTTGGAGGTGATAGCGAATTATGTGTTTTGTATGGGGTGAATGGCATCAAAGTGGGGAAAACAACAAAATCTCAAGGGGGAATATGAAGGTACCGGCATGAACAGTAGTGGCGCACACCCCACTGTAAGCAAAGGTAATTGAGACACATTGGGGTATTAAAATTTACACCCCTGCTCGTTTTCCTATTTCGACCAGTTTTCGTATTTTGGCCATA
Source organism: Tetrastigma voinierianum (assembly GCA_016808115.1). Lineage (NCBI taxonomy): Eukaryota > Viridiplantae > Streptophyta > Magnoliopsida > Vitales > Vitaceae > Tetrastigma > Tetrastigma voinierianum. Next base: position 333,116 of record JAEQBH010001362.1, read on the forward strand.
ACTTCCTCATTTCTTATCCGATTTGAGGATTCATGTTACGTAAAAGATTCCCCCAAGGAGAGAACAAAACTTAAGAAGTAGGTATTACATTAAATTCTGATCCTATGTGGCCTAAAATTCACTCCAAAGTGGGGCCATGTGCAAGAAAAATTCCCGCAAGAGATCAGCTTTGGACATAGAGTACCTGCCAGTTTCGACGAATCTCTGAGTTTCCTCTTGCCTGAATCGGGTGATTCCAGTTGGAATAGAACCCTTAGCACCTTAGTTTAAAAAGAGTATAAAGAGTGTGATTAAGTCTAGAAGCACGCGGTTATGCGATTAATTTGTCGTCAGATCTGCTTGAGTCAGAGGTTGAAAAGTAAAGGCTGGGATAAGTGTGAACCTGCTCAAGCAAGCAAGGTGAGTGTTCTAAACTCATTTTCCAAATACTAGTGTATTATTATTATTATTACAACCGTTACACTGGTATTTCATGGTTTTGAATGCAAACCATTTTCAAGAAGCAAGCAATGAGTTAAAAAGCAAGTAATGGTTCGGATGCATCCAATCATACATGTAGTTGAAAGCAAGCAAATGGGTTTGATTTAAGCCATAATTGAAATGCAAACCAATGGTTTTGAGTTAAACCATTTTTGAAAAGCAAGCATTAATTTTAAATTGTAAAATCATAACTAAGTTAAGCAAGCAAGTAAGCAAATGGTTTTGAATACTTAAACCATTTTCAAGCAAGCAAGCAAAGAAGCAAGTAAGCAAATGGTTTTTGAATAATTAAACCATTTTTCAAGTAAACAAGCAAGCAAGCAAATGGTTTTAAATTGTAAACCATTTTTCAAAGAGCAAAGGTGTTGAGTTGTTGTTAAAGTTTGCGAAAAACAGCCTTAATTGCTAGCTGGGATTTTGGTGACACGCATTTAGGAGCATGGAACTCTAACTAAGTATGGTGATGGCGACACGAGGTCAATTCCACCATATTCACGGAAAAGGTGATGCGGATAAAGGTCCTTCCACCCAAGACGGCTTGAGCACGTGTTCCCGTGTTCACTGTGGTACAATAAGCAAAAATAGCCTCCAAAGGGGTTGATGTTTGCCAAGCATGATATATATACGCTTTTGAAAAATCAACTATTGGTTCCCTGGGTCGCTCAGCCCGAGAGTTTTAGCAAACTATTGAGCCTGTGCCTCGCTTAGATTTCAAACGATCATGAGTTTAAGCTCCGCGGTTTTATTTTAAAGCATATGGCTGAGCCAAGGCTCCCGCTTATGAAATAGCTTTAAACTTTAAAGCAAAGCGTTTGCGAAGACAAGAAACTTTTCAAGCAAGATAAAGTAAGTGTAAGGAAAATTATGCTAAGTTTTATAAACTTCTAAGCAAGAAATAAGATTTTACAAGCTTTTAAAGAAAAGCAAAATAAAGCAAGCAAGCAAGTACAAAAGCAAGTAAAGGAAGAAAAGTTTTAGAAACTTAAAGAAAACAAAGCAAAGTAAAGTTTTAAAATAATCAGAAAAGAGTTTTACATTTTTGAGATGTTTTTCCGAAAAGCAAAACCTTTATAAAAGATACACTCACCGAGCCTGCTTAGCCTATTATTTTGTATTTTAAAAACTATTTTCCGTGCAATGTGTACTGACACGCCGGAGCACAATAGAGTTGTCCCGACATCAGACAAGGTTGTAATCTAAGAACATTATGTAAGGAAAAGACCTGAACATACTTTGAATTTGTATAAAGGAACATATGGATGTACATAGAGTAGTTTTCATGAGAATGTGTTGGTAATGGGTTACATTTTGATATAGTGTAAATTGGATGTATACAGATTTGAATTAGACTATGTGCAATACATGTCGTCAGGTTTTCTCAATACGCGCGCTTTACCAAATCAGTTTGAAAAATAAAAGAAAAATTTTTATAGGAGGTTTAATGGCCAATGCGAACTGACATGAGGGATTTTTAGTTGTTAAAATGCAGTGAGGATTTACAGCCAGGTGGTATTTCTTACTTCTACTTGCCCTTCGATAAGGTGTAGAGGGTGTGTCATATATACTCATGTACAATTTAATAAAAATAGCAATGTGTCTGAGTATGCAAATAATGATTTTTACAACACTATAAATTATATTTACAATTTACAATATTGAAATATCACAATTTTAAAAAATTTAAAAAATTGCATAATATAGCACAACATATATTAATAATAAAATTTCAAATAGTTTATAATATTTTCAAATATTAGAATATTTTGAAATATTAGAATATTTTCAAATTCCGATCTGGCTGGTTTGATCAGTGACATTTTCAGTCTGATTTTAATCCCATTATGACTCCTATTTGTAAACATGTTGTCTTGTCTTTGTACTTGATTATTTTTCCGGTTTAAATCACTAGTCTGAATTTTAGAACGTTGCTAGTACCCAAAATGAGAATAGGTGAAAATTTAAAAAAAAAAAAAAAAATTCCAGGACTTGCTGCTGTATATGGTAAGTTGGTCTTGTTTTTTATTTAAATAAACTTATTTCTGCCATTAAAATATCTTTCTTTTGGAGTGATCGTGGTAGGAGATTCAGCAGTGGAAGAAACCCGGATAAATCCTAATCTCACTCCATTTGATTATAAATGATGTTTGGATCTTAAGTGCAAGAGTAGAGACATGGGGATTTTGGGGAAAATTTTCTGGTAGGGGACTTACAAGCATTCCGTTAAATTGGTGGCAGGATGCAGAGAGATTCATTTGGTACTGTAATCATCCTCTCAATCTAATCATTCTAAATAAATAATTCAAAAATATATTACCAGGTCTAAATATGTGTTATCAATGCTCAGCGTTAAATAAATCCGACCATAAAGAAAATAAATTTCTCAACATTATAGTGTTTATCAATACTTCAACAATCTCATAAAGCAAGATTTCTCTCCAGAATATACGAATATTCTAAAAAAGACACAAAAGTAAGAACAACTATGCTAACAAATGGAAATATCAATTGCTCAAATTCGATGTCCAACGTTCATTATAAGGCAAACATCCTTGAGGAGAATATTCACGATGATTTTTTTCAAAAATTATAAAATAAAGTTTAGGATTAAAACTACTCTACCTTAGATCCCAAAATCTAGCGGGTGTTAACAATTAAATGACCACCGTAGGAAATGTTATCCGCCGAATAGAACAAACCTTCAAAATTTGAGGCCGATCGGCGAAGGTTCTTGGAGCGAATAGAAAGCCCGTTCAGCATACTTCCAACCACTTCCTCCTCTCTCACGTTTCTCATTTTAAAGAACTTGACCACCCATCAAACCCCTTTTTGATATATTTATTTTATTTTATTATTATTTTTTACAATCGTTTGGTTTGTTACAATTGTTTAGTTTGTTATTATATATATATATATATATATATATATATATATATATATATATATATATATACACTTTTTGAAAAAAAAAAATTCTTTCATATAAATTAATAATTCCATTTTTTTTCCAATCTAATAATAATAAATAGTTGAACTATTATATTTTTTTTGTCAAACAAAATATTTCATTTTATTAATATTTTATTTTATTCATTTATCCCATTTTGTTTATAATTGTTATTTCCTTTATTTATTTTAATTTAAAATGACAAAATTTTCAAACTTCTTAATTAACCTCTAAATTTTTTCACTTATTTTGATACATATTATTTTTTATGAGTATGTAGCAGTGCAAAATAATATATACAATTTAAAATATTGAACTATCAACAATTTTAAAAATTAAAAATAAAATTATACAATATAGCACAACATATATTAATAATAAAATTTCAAATAGTTTATAATATTTTCAATTATTAGAATATTTTGAAATAGTGTATAATACAAGTTAAAGTATAAAAGAGAATTTTTTTTAATAGATATCTGTCATAAATCGGTCACAAATCGTTTACAAAATTGTGACGGAATTGTGCAATCTGCATGACAATTATGACAAATGACTAATAAAAAAATAATTCATTTTCTGTTTAGAAATTAATTGTATTATATCTTTTTCAAAATATTAAATAAATCAAAAAATATTCATCAAAACTATTAAGAAAGTCAAAGATTATTCAACAACTTATAAGAATCGTTAGGTACTTTAATGAACACAGTAGTCGATTTCAAAAATATAGTTTGACATATTGCATCAATTGCTATCTTTCAGTGAGTTAAAATAAAAATTATTTTCAAAAATCACAAATTTTATAATGTCAAATTTTACTTTATGTATTAGTCGATGTATATTATTTATTTTGATACTTATTATTTTTTATGAGTATGTAGCGATTTTTAAAATTATATATACAATTTAAAATATTGAAATATCACAAATTTTAAAATTAAAGAAATAAAATTGTACAATATTGTGACACCCATATCTGAAGTCCGGGTTGACAACTTTATCAACGCGGAATATTCGTGGATGTTGACGCTTGAAACACCTACACCGTCGTGTAAAGCACAGGATGTGATTTAATGAAAATCGGGCAAAGTCTCCTTTGTACGGGGAGAAAATACAACATGTACAATTACATGGCAACATGGCCAATATTATCTGGCGACCACGGTCCACATAAATAAAAATGGCCATGTAGGGCCCGTTTTATCCATACTCGAACATATAAGCACATTACTATAAAATCATAGTCCATAAGAGTTTAAATTACATACTCTTATCACGAATAAATACAACCGTATATATTTACAAAATATATCACCATGTAATCAGGCTTTATTACGTATGTATGATCCGAATAAGGAGTCGGTAGTCTACACACGACACATGCCATAAAGGGTCCAGCGTGGTGTGTGGCAGGTGGTAATGTCTACTCTGAGAAACACTCCTACCTAAGTGCACATGCAGTAATTCATGTCTGACAGCGTCTAAGTCACGACATGCGGCGTATCTGCGCGAATATCTGTGCAATGAATGAGGATTCGACTCACCATGCCCGTGTCTAGAACTCTCGTAGAAACCATCACTCGATATGTCATTGGAGGTAATATATCGAGTCACTCATGAAGGCTCGTCTCACATGCATACGCAATTGTGATGCGTCGCAGTATTACCTGTTGTGATGTCGAGCCCTCATCGGCTCGTTATCACGATCTGCGAGTGTTAATGGAAGCGACCGATCCGTCGATCTGGGCTCTGTCACTGTGAGTCATGTGATAAACGTGACCGTGTAATATGTATGAAGCTGACATAAGCACCGGATGATACCACGGTCTCACCACACCCATCTGAACTGCTGATATGTGGGTCTCTTACACCCGTCGCCTCGAGATTCTCCTTGACTCTCGAGCAATGCATTTTTCACCAGACAGAAACCATTTCAAACAAGGTATTTGTTTTTAGTAAGACGAACCCTCAGATATAAATAATTGGACGCACTCTTAGATAATCTATTTGTGGACAACCCTCTGTGTATATCGATTGGGGACTCAGACGATTCGATATTATATGAACAACCCCTCGTGTATATCGACCGATTGATATTATATGGACAGCCCTCAGGTCTTATGCTCGATTTATGCGGACTCCGACGATTGATATTATATGGACAACCCTTGATGTTGTAGTAGACGGGACTCAGATAAATAATATTCTTTGAGTGACCCCTCCCGAACAATTCTCCCGATAAAACCTCCTCATGCACTCATTTCTTTTATTGAAGTGCTGCAGGTGCATATAAATGCAATGAGCCATTTCCATTTCTTAACAGTGCGACTCATTTTGGACGTTGTCTTATTAGTCGACTCACTAATGCTTTACGGTGTTGATCTAGCCAAATGTACTCACGACCCCACACCATCAGCACAACGCAGTTAACCGATCTCGACTATGCACTCACCTAATTTCTAGGTTCTGCGGTGTATATGAATCACGTGATCACGATTAAACGCATTAAATGCTAATATATTCATGCATATATATTAACGTAATTAAATCCGCTAAAACGTATTATGCAAATTCATAATCGATTACTAAAATTAACTCATGGGCTAATTAACAAACACGAGCAATTCATTTTGAATCCTTTCATTTATACACATTTTTTTCACAAAAAAAAATAATTTCGTATCAATATTTCGTTACTATTCCGTTACTCGTTTAGTAATACTTGCACCCAAATGGTGCAAATCTGCCGGACAGTATAAAGCGGGAGCTGTTTTGATCATTCACGATTCATCGAATATTGTGATACCAAAACACCCTGGCTTAGAAGACATCGGTCCGGGATCAAGCGAACCTCAAACCACGATCAGGGCCCACTTTGAAAATAGTCGAAAATTCTGTCGCGGTATAAAACGATGAAAATTCAGCCCGACGTAAGAAAGCAGTTCAAAAATTAAACAGGCTGTCAAATAGTCGAAAATTCCTAAAAATTCCTCAGTCAAAAATTTGAGGGCGACATTTCTCAACCTTTGACCTCTAAGCCAATTCCAAGCCATTAAATGGTCTTTAGGTTAGAAATAACACAAGTAGAAAAATTCCTATAGTGGAGTTTGTGAAATTTCTAAGATTTTGGTGCCAGTGGCTAAGCCAGCGTAGATTAACTTTGCCTTAGGCGATGAGAACTGCGATCAGTTTTCATAGATCTAAGAAAAGGCAAAGAGAAAAAAAAATAAAAATAAAAATCTCTCCCAGACTCTCATGCATGTCTCCCTCCTGTCCGTTTCTTTTGATTTTATCCTTTTATTTTATTTTATTATTCTTTTCTTATTATTATTATTATTATTATTATTATTATTATTATTATTTTGGATACATGATTCATATTGTTTCATTTGGGTCTGTTTCTACCACAAAACAATTTATTTCTTTTCGATTAAGCTATTTTAAATGAACCTTGGCTCATTGCGAAACTTACGAGATTTTTCGCAAAAATCTAAATACTGAAATCGTGTATTTTTATCCTTTAGGAAAATCGTAAAATATTAGATTGTCTCATAATTCGATGAAACTTTTAAGGTCACTAGATTTAAATGAGGGCGAATTGCTGTGCTTGATCCGTTGCGTCATCAAGATCAGGATAAGCTCAGGTTTTAAATAAAGAATTGCAGTTTTACCATTTTGAGAAAAATTGAATTTTCTCGGGTTTATTCTCCCTCTTAGCGAATTTAAAATCCACGAATTTACGCACCTCTGGCATCCACTCACATGCGCCATGCTACCTTCTGGCACTCGAGGCGTAGCCGGTACTGATAACCCGCCTCATGTCACAATCAACGCGACAACTTGCGATGGGTTGTCAACTCCATGTAAGAGCTGACATCAAAACCCGATATGTCTACCATATCTTGCATTTCTCACCTAGATCTGAAGGGAGAATTCTCGATACAATGGCTTTCCGTAGGCCTTAACCTCTAAGCCCCGAACTAGAAGAAGGTGATCCTCCTTTCTCTTCCATTTTTCATCTTGAATGCCTTGTCGCGTCATCCATCTCTCTCTAACGCGAGGAAATTTGTCCGACCATAGAGTCCATGTCTTGTAGGCGGAGGCCCACAATCTTGCCCCGAATGGACAACTTCAGTCCATTCTCAAATATCCTGACCTTTGCCATATACGCGGCCCACGTAGTCATCACCCAAGCGTGCCCCGACTCGGTAGATCTAGTGTTACTCATCAGCATCATCTTTCCACTGCCTCGACTATAGGAACTCTTGGGCCTTGGCATGTCTTATCGATGTGGGAAAATACTTGCTCATAAAGGCCCGGAACCTCTGCCCAGTCATTGCCTCTAAATCTAGAGGTCTTAACTTTGAATCCCGCTCCTTGGGACCTCACCCTCTGGTGGAGCAGTGCTTTGATCTTGGTTGCATTGGGTAATATTCATAGCCTCGATACATTCTCAATCATCGAGAACCAATGAGTACGCCGCAGCCGAGATCCCTCACATGGCGTGGAGGATGATGTGACTTAAATCTGGAGGTTGCTGGGGACCTCTTTGACTTCTTCATTTGCACTAGCTGTCACGATGCCCAGCGGTACACCAGCAACGACCTCAACAAAGGCATGCTTTGGTGAATGCGGTGGTGCTTGGCCCAGCACCTGGTGGCGCGACCTCTCGTCCTCGGCCTCGACAAGCCATCTACACATGTCCAAATGAATGACAAACTTTATTTAATCTCATTTTAGTCTAACTAATGTGCAGGTCAATTACTAATAGACTTAACAACCATGTTGACCCGTTCATACGCCTAAGTAGTGCTACTTGCCAACCACTCCTTTTATTTATTTCACTAAAATTCAGCACTTCCGGAGTTCATTTCATTTTCCGAACCCTAAGGTTATAGTTCCCCAACCTTGGCATTCCACTTCTTCCTATATACATTGCCAACATGCATATAATTTTCCATATGATAACCCACCTTGTCCACATTTCCCATATACATCCTCCCAGTGTATAAGTTTTCCAATACAATGTATAACACCATGACCACCTGATCTGAAACATGGAACACATATAGAACCATGACACAGGAAGCACACCATGCATTTAGTGGTCTAAACCCGTCCAGCCAAATCCCCCAGGTATTCGTGTACCTAAACTCCGATGCCAAGCTATGACGCTAGTATCCAATTTCACCTGACTAGAAATGGCTAAGCCCATGTCTCTCAAATACTAGGTGATCGTATACCTATATACGATTGAAGGATCAGAGCCGGATTAACCTCATAGACCCCGAGGATCTCCCAGCCTCCAACGGATATAGAAACTTTCACTCAAAACAATCAAATAAAATCATGAGTGAACCCATTTACAATCCTTAACATATATTTAGAAAATGATGCGAGTAGAGTAGTAGAATTTTTTTTCTTTTTTCTTTCTTTTCCAAACGGCAGATTTTTAGGAAAAATCGTGGGGATTCATACATTTTGAACTAGAATTTACAAAACCTGAAACATTTTAAAAACAACTAAACTGAATTTTTGATTTAAGTATTACAGGACTCCTTATCCCACGGCTTCCCATGAACACAATAGACATGCATATTTATTTCTTTAAAATCATTAAAGCATTCGAAGCGCCTTACATTCCGTACATTTTATCAAAAGATTGGAAGCAGGCCGGACTTAAGCCGACCGCCTACTTACCTCGTCCACTGAGGATCAAAGCCCACGTAGTTCCTTTTCAAAATATATACATATATACATATATACATGACAAAATATTCAACATATACAATATGCAAAATATATATACAATGCAATCACAGGCGTCGTCTCCTCGATGGCTCGACTCATAAGCGAGAGGATGCTCTCTGGCACACACATCTGAGTCTGAAAATGTTTTGAAATATAAGGAAGAATGAAATTAAGGCTCGTTGAGTGTACATTTTATTTAGATAACATTTTCGAGTATATAGCAGTAATAAATACTTATATAATTAAAAATCGATTTATGTAAACTTTCTTTCTTTCTTTATTTCTTTCTATCTTTATTTTTTTTTTTTTTTCTTTATTTCTTTTTTTCGAGTGGAACTGAGAGATAAACATCGAACAGGTTCTGAGTCTTGACGGTGAGAACTGATCGTGTCCATAACGGCTTATCTTTCTGCAGGAGTGCTTTGCGTAGGGTTCCGTCATGCTACATATCGCGTGTAGGATGTGCTCTAAACACCTATTTCCCTCCTCGATTCTTTATAACTGCATTATAAATCCTTACTGCGCTTAAGGTACCTCGGTGTCTCGATCATATGAGTCATATAGGGTTAAGGTTACAATCGATGCTTATTTTCTTCAGTACATTTATAAATCCCATTTAAACACTTTACTTTGTATTATTTATACATTTGTACATTCTTTTGCATTTCAACTTCATAATGCCTTAACTTGTATACATATATAATTTAATATATTATATATATATATATATATATATATATATATATATATATATATATATATATTGATCTGAAGACAAAACATTTCTATCATAACATAAACTTTCATATGCCTTAACATTTATATAAAGCATTTCCATTAAACACTCACGAATTTAACATTAAAACCATTAAGCTTTTAAAAACTCAATTTTTCCAAAATATCATTTTACACTCATCTTTGTTTCCGAAACTTAGGCACAACTCCACTCTTTTCCAGCCTTTGCTTTTTAGCTACACACTCGTGAATCACGGCAGCGTATTAATCACCTCACGACAAGCATTATGGTACAACGTGCTTCCTAGACTTAGTCATGCACTCGGCGAGGTCGCCATTTTTAAATTCGAGGTTAATCTTGTTGCGTCTGCTTGTCGTTTGCGGGTTCCTAAAGCTATCGGTTGTCTGGTCCAGACAATTACGAACCATGACGATACGGGCATTTTGGGCCACGTATCTTTGGAACACCTGGACTGTGTCGGTACATGTTGCGTGCTGTTGGCGTATCTTGGTGCATGTTGGACCACATGATCACATGTTGGCCTCTGGTGACTGTCTGGGTGCACCTATCGATATCTGTTTTTCAAATTTATGATTATTCATCTGCCATATGATACCAATTAACTTCATACAACTTCTACTCGTCGCCTTGAAACCAACTTCAGATTCATCTAAAACAACTTCATAACATAGATTGGTGCTTTGGAACTCATACCACAAAATACCAGGTGGAAATCTTATGAATTCATGAAGATGCGCATTCTTCAAAAATAAGAATATGTTGATTTCATGTTTTATTTTACACGATTGGGGTTTTACCCATTTAACCTCAAAATTCAAGGTTTATACTTGATCTTTCACAAAACTGAAGCCAAGAAGGAACATTAATCTCATACGAACCTTAGAATCCAGATGGATTGGATTATGGATAAACATACATGATCTTAACTTTGCTTCTCCTCCTCCTTCTTGCTTCTCTTCCTTGCTCTTCTATCACTCTCAACGTAGACCCTAGCCTTTGGGACCAAAATATGATTTTGGTTTGTCTCCCACATTTAATATTCTAATTTTTTCCTTTAATACCATTTGATCCCATCTCTTTAATATTGCCAATCAACATTTTATTTCAATTTTTTGGCATCCTATCTTCTGAACTTGCATCAACTTTTGACATTTCTATTATGGCTCATCTCTACTTATTTATGATTTCCTCTTTTCCTCGGCTGTGGAATTACAATTTTACCCTTTCTTCTAGCATCACATTTAGGTTACCTAATTTTATCATTTCCTAATTTCATGTCTAAAAATATTACAATGTGGCCTTAGTACTCATATGTGCTCCACGCGATTCGATATACGGTGCATCCTTTGGGATGGAAGATTACCTTGTCTATCTTTAGTGACACCCCATCTTGAAGTGCATTTGACAACACAATCAACCAGCGGAATATTCGTGGATGTTGAGTAACTTTGAAACCTTAACTACACCATCGTAATCATTTTCAAGGGACCCATGATTTGTGAAAATCGAATGAGTCTCATTTTGTCTGGAAGCTTGCCCAATAACTGTATAATTACATGTGTAACATATTGATATTAATACAACTACCACACGAGTCCATAGGAGTAAAAATGGCGTGGAAGGTAGTTTAATAAATCTTCGAACATATAAGCACATGGTATAAGCGTAGATCCGTAGGTTTAAATTACATCACTCTTATCTGAATAATCTAACCGTATATATATCACAATATATCTTAAAGCCATAATAAGCTTTCTTCATATGTCTTGATCGAATCTTGGGTCGTCTACACTGGCAAGACATGAAGGGTCCCACGGTAGGTGAGTAAAACCAATGTGACAAATCTGAGAAATTTCACTCACTTACTAAAATGCTGCATTACAATGGTCGCATAATCAAACACACATCCAGAGTCACAACCTTATACACATATCTACTGAATGCTCTACATGTCGTGAATGAGACTCATTTCACCATGCCCCATGTCTAGAGGCTACCAGTAGGTACCAGATGGCTCGATATGTCGTTAGGTAATATGTCAGTGCTCAGGCTAAATCTCTCTCACCTTTTATCATGATTGTAATGTTGCATGCTGGTAATACCAATGACCACCCAGTGTCGAGCCCTCGCGTCCATTACCCCTGATACAGCGTCGATGGGCGACCGATCGATCAATCGGGCTCTTGTCGCTGACCGGAAATTCATGCTTGGTGATAAACATGACGTGTGTCTTCCTTGGGCAACATAACTCCGGATGATCTGGTCTCTTCTGGCATCTGAAGCCCATGATATCGTGGGTCTCTTTGGCGAGTACTCGCCGAGTTCCTCAGCGACTCCTCGAACGTGGCCATTTTTCCATGAGATAGAAAACCATTCCAAACGAAGATGTTGTTTTTAGTAGACGACCCTTCGATATAAATGGTGGACACACTCAGATAATCGGTAGCCAGACTGACCCTCCGTGTATATCAATTGGCGAGACTCGACGATTGATATTATGGGCCAATACTCCGATGTTATAGTGGGCCAGCGGCTCCGATAAATAATATTGGTTGTAGCCCTCGAAACCAATTCCTCTTAAGAAACCTCCTTATGCACTCACTCGTATTGTTACAGGGTCTTACTGTAAATATGAAATCTGATGACCATTCCATTTTCAACGTCACGACTCATTTTGAGACGTTGTCTTATTAGATCGAGCCCACTGAAATCCCAACGCCCTCACGGTGTTGATCCTGGCAAATGTACTCACGACACACCATCAAACACCTATACGTTGATCTCGCTATACACTTTCGCTTTTAAATTTTAAGATTACCCAGGTCAATATGGAATCGTAATCTGGTCAAGCGCATTAAATGCTAATATATTGGCATTACATATATATTAACATAATTAAATCACATAAAACATATTATGCAAATTCGCGTCGGTCGCAATTAGCTCCATTAGAATTTAATTAAACGCAATACGATTCATTTTGAATCACTTAACCACATTTTCACCTGAAAATAATTTCGTGTCCAATATTGCGTTACTATTCATATTTTATTCCGTTACTCATTTTCTAGTAATAACACACAAAATGGCCCCGAATCTGGACCCATATAAGCGGGCTGCCACTTGGTCCCTTCACGGTTCATCGCTGAATATTGTAAATCTTAAAGCGCGCCACCAAAAGGCAGAAGGCGTAGTCCGGGATCAAACCAAACCTCCAACACATGCGGGACGCCCCGAATAGTCGAAAGTGCGTATCATATTGCCACAAAAATAGTCCTAGAAAATTATTGGCCCCACAATAAAACGATTAAATTCAGCAGACATCAAAATAGTCCGAAAATTGAAGCCAAATTCTGTCGATCCAAAATTTGAGAGTGGCTTCCTGACATTCCAGCGCCCAAATCGGTCGAACCATTAAATAGCTGGAGTTAGAAAATAACCACAGTAAGAAATTCCTGCCGTGGAGTTTAGCGAAACTTTAAGATTTTGGTGCCGCGCGCAGCTCTTGTCCTTAGAATAACTTTGCCTTCAGCGCAGCGAAACTACGATCCGATTTTCGCAGTCTGAAAAAAGCAAAGAAAAGAAAAAAAATCACTTCCAGACTCTCACGCCTGTCTCCCTCTTGTCTGTTTCTTTTGATTTTATCATTTTATTTTATTTTATTATTATTTTCTTATTATTACTATTATTATTATTATTATTATTATTATTTTTGGATCATGATTAAGTATTATTTAATTCGAGATGCAATTTCTACCTCAAAATAATTTATTTCTTGCTAGGTCTTTATTTTAAATGAACTTAGATCGAGTCGTTCGCTACTTAGGATTTTCGTAAAAATCTAACCACTCTCAAGTCATTCAAGCGACTTATTACGGAGAAATCGTAAAGATATTCAGTTATGCTCATAATTCTCTGAAACTTTTAAGTCATTTCAGTTTTGAGGGCCAGATTTATATGTGTAAGTCGGATTCCAAGTCATCTGAGATCTAGAGGAATTCCGATTTTCAGCTTGAAAATTACCGTTTACCCTTTTTAAGAAAAGTGCAGATTTTTTCTCGGGTTTACAAATATAGCACAACATATATTAATAATAAAAATTTCGAATAGTTTATAATATTTTATTGAATATTATAATATTTTTGAAATAGTGTATAATAATATAAATTAAAATATAAAAAGGAATTTTTTTTTAATAGATTATCTGTCTAAATCGGTCAAGAATTGACGGAATTGTGTTTCCGTCACTGGTTGCGGTGGAGATGAAATTCCGTCACTATTTTGTGACGATTTATGACATATGACTATTAAAAAAATTCATTTTTAAGTAATTTGTAATATATACTTTTTCAAAATATTCATAAATCAAAAAATATTCATCAAAACTGTAAAGAATGCAAGAGTATTCAACAACTTATAAGGAATCACGTTCGTGCTTTAATGAGCACTGTCGAGTGGAATTTAGAAAATATAGTTTGACATGTTGCATCAATTAGTTATGTGAAAGTTAAAATAAAAAATTATTTCAAAATGCAAATTTTATAATGTCAGATTTGTAACATATTAGTTTGATACCTTATATTATTTGTTTTAATCTTATTATTTTTATGAGTATGTAGCGATTACAAATTATAATTTAAAATATTGAAATATATCACAAATTTTAAAAATTAAAAATTAAATTGTACAATGGCACGAACATATATTAATAATAAGATTTTAAATGGACTATATTAGAATATTTTTGAAATAGTGTATAATACACAGATTAAAATATAAAAATGAATTTTTTAATGGAGATACTCTGTCATAAAATCGGTTCTGAAATTGAGAATTGTGTTTAGTCATTTCAGTTTGTGACGAGAATTGGATCGTCGCGAAATAGTGGCGGCATTGTGTTGAACTTAGTTCAGAGCACTATTTTATGTGGAAATATCATCTGTCACAAATTATATTTAATGAAGTGTTTGCTTTATACTTTATTTAATGACCAGATTGTTTCCGTCATAAGGTCGTCACAAAATGTCTCAATTCCATCACTAAGATTTTTATACCACCTTCCTTAAAAATTTATTTAGTGGATTTTTTTGTTCTGAATCCGTGCGATTTTCTAAGTCGCAAATCAAGTATGACAAATTTTGGACACTAAGACTAATTTAGGTCACTAGTAGTGCGATGTCACAGTTTTTGTGACGGAAATTTCAGTCACTAAAATTTCTTTTATTTGTAGTGAATGGAGGCGTGTGATCGTAAATTCGATCAAAGCCGTCAAACGTAGTGAGTCGATATATGGAAGCCATGAAGTGACTCGTAGTCGAGAATGTTGCCTAAAGGCAAAGAAGGCATATTATCGAGTCCTCGAATCGGTAATTATTTAAGTGGCATGTAGATATTGGCCTTGTCTGAGTAGGATGCGAGCGGCCTTTGGTAGTATCGTCCGGACAGGTAACATTGATGTGTTCCTGAGAACATTCGGTAGTTACTGCTCACTGTTGGCCTCCTTCCTTGCCCTACCAGATCTTGTAGCGAAGGCACATCCAGCCCGAAGGGTCGCAGTGCTTCGCCCAGCGATTTATTATATCTTTGCCTCGGCGTTTCTTCTGGCGAGAGGACTCATGGATGGGGATCACACCCCAGAATGATCAGCCGTACGAGGGCGTCGGCGATGGCGCCGGGAATAATGGAACTCTTTTCCTTTGCGAGCAATTGGATGTTCAAAATGATCACCATCTATTGCCATCCCTTTGAAGTTACAAAACTTTCTCTTGGGCCAGCGATTGGTAGTTCTTAGCATTACTGACATTGATGTGACCTTGACTGCCCAAATGCATACCCGCTCGCTCCTCTTGTTTTCTTCTCGTCTCCTGACCAATGGAGGCGATGCCAGTGATTTGATCGTAGATTGTTGTAAATCACATTTACCTCAGACGAATTGGATGTGGGCGGCGATTAAAGAGTTCCAAGTGATGAAGAAATTTGCTAGACAATCGTGAAGCGAGGCCTTATGCGACTGTAAACGAGACTACGCCCTCTTTATGATTGCGATTATGAATTCATCGATTATCGTTTCGCAGAAAAAACCAATGGTGTGATGTAAACCTTGGTAGAATAACACGAAAGCACATAGTCAAGCTGTGCTTGCCTTGGTAAGATTTCTTGTCATCAATCGCTGCATTAATTTATAGTATTATTTATTTTCACAAATTACCTTCATTAAACCTTGTCTTTGATCCTTCCTCTAAGTTTTTAACCATGAGCCATTGACAACTATCAGATTTTATACACTGAAACACTAGATATTAACTAAATTACATTTAATATGTTAATATGAAACTACTTAGTACAATTCTTTTCAGTAAACATTTTGGATAATAATAATTCCAAAATGAACATTTGGATAATAAAATAATAATGATAATAAAATAATAATAATAATAATAAAATAAAAGAAAAAATTTAGGTCCTTTATTGGGCTAAACCACTTGAATGTTATTTCAATTACCCTTATTTTTTTTTAGTTTTTAATTTCTTTCCATCCCCATGTTGCAAATAGTGACTTTCTTCTCATTTCATCGCCGAAGTCCGAACTACTTGTGGGCCTCAATGTTTTATGATACAACAAATTGAAGTTCTTTGGGCTGGGCTTTTGAATCTTGGGGGCGTGAACAGGCTGGAGAGGCTCAAACCCATACCCAATTTTTATGGTGGGTACCCGACCCGCAAGGTGCAGGCGAGACCGCCAGTTCGCCTGTAAAATTTATATTTCGAAAATATAAGAAAATCGGATTAATTTTTCTTTAAAATTAAAATATTTCTTAAAGCGACTGTACGGGTCTCATTCTAATTAGCTTTGATAAATAGTAACACCTCCAAGAGGATGAAATATTTCTCGTTATTCTTCGAATTTCCGTCCACTGTAAACCCTAAAAAGTTCGAAAATCACATTAGTAGACGGCCTGGAAGAAGCAGCAGCACCAAGAGGCATGGCGAGTGTGGCTCTATTCAAATGGATGCCTAAATTAAGTTTATTGGTTCTGGTAAATGGCGAAACATTGCCTGAGGTCAATCCCTCAGGCATCATGCCCGCTTCCCGAATCTGTACTGCTCCTAGAAGTTCGGGCCGTTGCGATGCCTTTGAATCTTTTGGCGTCAAAATCTTCCAAAGCAATCGGCAGGTATCATCTCTATATTACTTTTGTTTGATTTCCGAGAAAATGAAGCAAATTTAATGAATGGATTTTTAATTTTGTTTTAAAAAGATGGATTTTTCGTTTTATGGACTCTCGACACAGCGGGTGCTTGGCGTAATACCTCTCTGTCTGTCTATATGTGTTCGGTGAGAAAAAAGCAAAGGCATCTTGAATTGAGGAAAATTTCAGGTTGTTGCAGAGTATGGAAAGAAAAGAAAAAAGTAAATATAGGTTTAAGCATTTATAAAGTCATTTAGTTATTGTTTTATTTTGTCAAATAGTATGGAACCAGAAACATGAGAATTCCCGACATTTCTCTTCTCCTGACTCCGATTGATTGCGGAGACAAGTTAAGGATTGTAATGGGTAAGCCCTGGGCTGTCATATGCCTTTCAATTTTGTATCATTTAAGACGTTTTACCAGATATTATCCAGTAAAAACAAAGATATCATGCAACTAAATAGCAATTGTGAGTTTCAAAATATTTTATGAGTTTTTAGCTGAAATTGTCCTCATATATATATTTTATTGGATTTTCAAGTTTGCTGGCTTACGTTCTTCATTTCTTTTAAAAAATTAGAACTATTCTTCTCTTGTACACGTTTGACTAATTTGTTTTCAATATAATCATGCTGAATATTTGAGTCATCTGGAGGACTGACCTATGCAGTCCTTATGTTCTTCTAGTCTATTTTGTTGATGCATTGTTGTGACTCGGTAGTATTGTCTTTATTGAAGATTGAATGTGTTGGCCGTGCCTTACATGACTCGGGTGTGCAGTTTGTGCTTAGGTGCTTTATGTGCATGTTGGGCCTTTGCTTTGTACCAAAGAATATATATTCCTAACTCTCAAAATTTTCATGATTTGGGCCTCAACCATTTTTTTTGTTTGATAAGTAACCTAAAATTTTTCACTCAACACAGTTGCTGTGTTGTTGGTTCAGTTGAACCCAAATTCTGAAACCATGACAGTGGAAGCATCACACTAGATACCTTTCTCTTTAACTCTGAACTACAAATGGAGTTCTTAAAACAATTCGTTTTTCATAGTAAAGGTTTGAAGTGGTTGTATCAATTTCTTTTTAGTTAGTGTAACTATTCTTGATCTCATGAAAACAGGTGGTTGAAGACAGTGATGTGGTTGTTTTCTGTGAAACCTCAGTTGGTAACCTCCAGTCTCTTGCTCAGTTGCTTCTCCTTATTTTCTTTATATTATCTTACACCTTTCATTTTTATTTGTTCTTCTTTTAGTTGTCAGCATTGAAATTTAAAATCTAATCCCTACATTTTGGTGGCTAGCTTGTGAAAACCTGTATATGAAGCAAGCAGTTCAGAGTTTCAAGAAATCATAGGCAATATGATAACAAATAAAAAAATAAACGTCAAGAATGGAAATACAAGTTTTGAGATGCATCTTTCTTTTGGCTTAGTCAAAATTTGGTTATGAAAACATGGAAAATCAATTCTTGTTATTTTAGAAAAATGAGTCATAACTGAGAAATATTCAAAAAACAGATTTTAGAATTTACTGCTGAAAAGTAGTATTCTCAGTTTCATTTTCCTTTCATCTTTCAGAAACAAAAGGATAGCTCAGAAATGATGCCAAATAACCCAAAACGATTTCTCCAAAATTCGAAGCCTTCTAGGAGCTCAAACCTATTGGTTAACTATTTCATACACCTATGTTTTGCTAACATCAAAAGAACTCTGTTCATGCATTCTGCATGCAACTATGATTGTGATAATATTAGAAAGTATATTTCTCATTGTAATGGAGCATTAAATTCTTCAAAGTGTGATGGCTTAAGGTTTTTCCAGTTTGAGTGGAAGTTTGATCCCAGTGCTGAACTCTTTGGACAATACTTTTTTTATTTCATCTCAGTTTGAGATGTTTTTATTGCAGTTGAAGGTGTAGTCCTGGGCTGAGGCCACAACTAACAGAAGAAAACTGAGTGTCATATTGCTGCTGGAGTTAAATTAAAAGATCTACAGGTTTGCACATCAGGATTTTTGCTCCTCACCGTACATAACTTTTTGGATTGATGAACCTTTTAAGTCTTAACCTCATGTTGCCTTGGGGAAGGTTAGCATCCAAGTGCCCCCTTCTTACTTGCTCATGTGCTGTGCACTGTTTTCTGTTGTGTGCCTGCTATTATATCTCTTGGTCATGATCCTATTCAGTTCATAACTCCAAAATTTGTGGTCATTCGTTTGAAGTAAGTGCTTTTTTCATTCAGGAATGGGCTGATCACAGCCGATTTATAAGGGTGATGCCAAATACTCCTGCTGCTGTTGGCAAGGCAGCAACAGGTTTTCTTCTTGTTTCCCTTTCTTGTTGAGTTTCCCTTTTCCTTCATCGTCTTCACCAATGGTTCCTCTTGACAGTTATGAGCTTGGGAAAATCTGCTACAGAAGAGGATGGAGAGGTAATAGCTAATTTATTTGGAGCAATTGGCAAGATATGGAAAGCTGATGAGAAGTACTTTGATGCAGTCACTGGCCTGAGGTATGTGGCATTTGTCATGATAAGTGAATTTTGCTTATTCATGCCTGAGTGGAAATGCTTGTTGTTCTCATATTTAGGTTCATGGGTCCATGAGATGGGCCCATGCATGCAGAATATGCATAGATATGCTCTTAATGGGTTTCTTTGTCATTGTTGATATTTGTCTCTTTGGTAGGCAAAATAGATATATAATATTAGCAGATGCCTGACAAGAAGAGTGCATCTCCATCCAAAGGGAATATTCAGGACAAGCTTAAAGCAGACCAGAGTAAAAACCAGATTGTTGAGCCCATGGCCCCATGCCATATACAGATTCAACGAATAAATTGTCTTCCTAGGGTCCTTTAGCCCTATGACAGAGGTTTCAACAAGATGCTTATGATCACTAACTCAATTGGTAATGGATATTCTTCCTCCTCTGCAATGTTCGAGTAAGCAGTAGCAGCTTATTTAAATAATTCCATATTTTTCCTCATCACACTGATCCAGCCTATTTAAGTGATTCCCCCTTGCACATAGACTTTTCATGATTAGCCTTGCTTTGGACAGTAAGGATTGGCTATATCACAGTTTGATGCACTTCTACTTCAGCATAGACCAGTGGTAGTTGCCCAGCCTATTTAAATAATTCCCCCTTGCAGATAGATGTTTCATGATTGGCCTTAATTTGGATAGTAAGGATTGGCTTCTAAGGCCATTAGATGCATTTATACTTTGACATAGACCTGCTTGAGCACTCAGACACTTGTTTATATGTTTGTGTTTATTTGTCTTTGTTTGGATTGATAAAGAATGCTTGTGCAATTTGTTGTGATATGATATTCTGCCTCATGAACTTGTTCCGCAACGTGGCCAAGCCTATATATTTTTAGCAATAGAAGCTTTGGCTGATGGAGGGAGTGGCTGCAGGTCTACCTCGTGAACTTACACAGAATCTGGCGTGCTCAGACAGTAAGTTACAAGTCGCTAAAGCAGTTATTTGATTAGTCATGCAGTTTGGTAAAGTAGGACTTTTTAAATGGTCTTTATAAATTGCTCTTTGGGGTTGGTGTTTGCAATCAAAAACATTTAAGTTCTGGGATGAAGATTAAGGTTTGAGGACTGATGCTTGTGAAAAGTGATGCTATCTGAAAGAATAAAATGGGAAAAACAGAATAGAATTATGAAAGATAAGGATATAGATAAATCTTAGGGCCAGTTTGGTGGCCAGGGGTGAAAAATATTTTTATTTTTGAAAATGAAAACTATGAACTCATTTTCTAGTGACGAATCCATACATCTGTTGACTATCCATTCTCAGGTATTGTTTTTCTGTTTCAAATCTTTTCTTGACTTTAAGGAGCTAACCACCTTTTTTCTCTATCTATCATGTGAGAAAAAAAGAAGGGAAAAAAAAAATCTGTGACTCCAAAGTTGATATATAATTTGCTTTCATTCATTTTTCTTGCGGTGTTCTTTGAAAGTGTCAACAGCATGGACTTCCTTCGAAATCTTAACACTGGTGCATCTTCTGCAGGTGTGGGAGCAACAGGAATGTCCATCAGTACAGGGAAAACGTCTGGTCAGCTCAAAGGCGACGTCGCATCACCTGGTGGCACAACCATTGCTTTGGTATTCATGAGTTGGAGAAGAATTGGATTCCGTGGGATCTTGATAAATGCTGTTGCTGCTGCAAGCAAGCAAAGACCTTTCTGCGAGCTGATGTTGTATTCTATTTTGAAATTGGATTTATAAGGAAAATCCACGGCAATAATAGTTTTCAAAGTTCAGCTCTTCGCCCATTGCTTTCCCTTCACCCTGACCAGGGCTAGTATGAATTTTCTAGGTTCATTCGGCCTTTATGGATTCTTCTTATGGGTGAGTAGAAAAATTTTGATTGGTCTTTGATTTCTGTCTGTTTTGGGGTTTGATTGGGTTGTTAGTTTGAACCGATTTACCTCCTGTTCTTATTTTTCCTTCAGTTTTTCCTAAATGAAGAATAAATTCATGCAAAGGTGGGCTTGAAGCAGACCTTAGGTAGTTAAGCTAGCATTTTACAATTTGTGATGATAGGGGATGATAACTTCCTGGGTAGCAAAGTTTTATAAAATCTTTAAGAAGGAAGTAAACTGTTAAAATCACCTCTGAAAGCCATTGTTTGGCTTGTGCCTGCTGATCCAAAAAAAATGTGTTATGTTGGAAGCTGATTGGGTATCAAATTGGTGGGAGAAATGGTAAAATGATCTTTGTATTAGATAATCATGATATACAACAGCTTGATATGTTAAAAATGGTAAAGACGAATGATTAGAAACCATTTACATTTATAATTCCCTTGATTCTAAACAAGAACGGATGATCTTAACTAATTCAATTCTCTGCCCATCTCCAATGTCCTTAACTTGAAGTAGAAGGCAAATGTTTGATTAAACAATTAAAAAGGAGAACCAGGAAATGTGCCTCCCAGACGCTGGCTTTTATTATTGAACACGAAGTTGGTAGACAAGTTCAGAAGTCTGCTGTCTTTGCCATTCTATTGCCAAGTATTAAGTTCATTTCATAATTAAATGAAAAGAAAAGAAAATTAACTGAAAAGAAAAGGCCCATGTCGGCCACAAGGCTTTAATCCTACTAAAATGAGTGATCCAATTCTATAGAAACTGGAATATGCCAGGATTTGATGTGGAAGTAGTAGAGATGGAGAATCCCCCAGCTTTACAAGCCACCCTCAATCCACAATAAGTAACTGTTGTGTGCATGGTATATAAGAATGGACCTCCTCTGATGACTGTAGACTTGACATTGCCTCAAGGAGGGCCTACAGGTAAGAAGATGGTGTTGGAGGAGCAGAGCCAGCAATGGCATGGGCATCGCCAAACAGCAGTATACATGATCATGGTTGAGTTCCATCATGGAAAATGGAGGGCTAGAAGAAAAAGCCAAATCCAGCATCCCAAGATGCAACGTATCAGCGATGCTACGGAGGCAGCTGAATCCAACAATGGCTGATCCTTTGTAGTTTCCATTGGTCTACCATGGAAAGCGAGCTTGAGTTCATGGAGCCACAAGATGACAATGGCGCGACAGCACGTGACGAACAGTAGCGATCCAAGCGCTGTCTGACAGGTGGTGGCGGTGACGAAGATGCAAGAAAAGTCTTTACGTGAAGGCTCAGCGGTAAATGGGATGATAGACAATTCCTTAGATGATGTTCATGTGGCTGCTTCGTTCTCTGATTCATTGCTGCAGCCTAGACAGGAAACTGTGTTAAAAACCACAACATAGCCTTTGTGCAGAAGAGATTTATTCCTACTGAGGAACAGTTGCCTTTTCTTGTCCTGGAGCACGGTGCCGGACAAAGACACATGTTAGAAAATATCAACCGTTTTGTTGAAAACCTTTGAGCCCGTTCCCTTGTCATCAAGAGGTGGATGGTTTAGATGGGATCATAAAAGTTTCTTCAACCACCGTGACAGAAAAGTCTGACCCAGGAAACAAAGCAACAACAACAACAACCGGTTCATCTTCTCAGGAGATTCTACATGGAGCAACTCATGCGACCAAAGTACTCACGATCCACTATCAATAAGTGAGTGGTCTCGTACGGTCCGCCATCGAGCTCAAGGCAGTGAGATTCATTTCAAGCCCAACAAAACTAAATCAATTTACATGGAGCGTAAGTTTCGAGCACGGCTATGGCTTGGGACGTTGAGACTACCATCGTGGTGGGTGTTCGACCAAATCCATATTCCTTAGCAGTGGCATGCGAGATCTGTCGGACGCTCCCGATGATTTTTGAGGTTACACATCGTGCACCGTGTTTCATGGATATTCTAATCGACCATGCGGAAGATGTGAGAAGGCTGCGAATCAGCGGCATACTCCTCTTCTAGCGTGACAAAGTGTGAATCGTTCAGAATAGCCGAGTTTGGTACCCAACCCCATATGTATTCTTTTTGCAGTGAGGCGAAATCGAAGGCATTACAATAACAAAGGCCAAAAAATGCAGTCATTGAATGGCTTCACACTCATTTTGTTACCCACCGGACACTGGCATTCCTTGGTGCTATTTAGCCTCGCCCTCACATTTTGGACTGTTGGAAGCTTCTGGTGATAAGCCAAATAAATAATTCCATTGAAGAAGGGTGAGTTATCACTTTCTAATTTATTGTGAATGGGTTTCGAATATCGATTAAGATATATAGACCTTTGCTTTCTTTGATTACTTAATGCAATCGGTTCTACAGATGTTAATAGTGTCTCGGTGTGTTTGCCTTAGAGATACCATCGGGTTGTGATAGAGAGTTGGGCTTCAAGGTTGGCGAGGCCTTGGAGGAGCCCTTGTATGTAGAGTTCTCCTAGCGGGATTAGGGCGAGATAGGGATGATATGTCGAGGTTGCGAGTTAAAGATCTCGGAGATTCTACTCACAGTGGACCTGAGGGTCATGGACATGTCAGAGTTCGACGTCGTCAGGGATCGTTAGTTGACGACTACCGTCGTTATCGATTTGTGAGTATGGGGTTGCCGCCTGCAGCGGGACGGTTACTCGTCGTTGTATTGGGGAGACAAGCATGGTATTTTACTGAGACGGTGATCCAGTGTGGGGCCTGAGTTGTGGGTTGGCTAGCAAAGCCTTACCTAGAGGGCCAGTGAGACGGACTTGATCTCTTCTCGAGTAGTCTACGGTATGAGAATGTTTTTGGATGAGCTCTGGGATTGCCTCAGTAGGAGTTATGAGCAGGTGTCGAGGTTACCTGGTGCCAGCTATCTCTATGACTCCCGCATAGGATGGCCTTGGTGAGGTTGGGCTGGAGATCTGACTACCGGGAACGCTAGGGCAGGGGTTTCATTGACCGAACACTTACAGTAGTTATATCCAGTTCTCTTCGAAAGGATCAGACCGTATTTGTGCGTGATTACGAACAGTTGAGCCGGGGTTGCGATTAAGGAATCGGTACCCATTGCGAAGTTGATGACTTGTTTGATCCGGTTGAGAGGAGCGCGAGTCTCGAGATAGACCTTCGCAGCGGGATTTACCATCGGTTGAGGTTAGAGAAGCAGATATCCCAAAGGCCGGCGTTTAGGGCTGCTATCGACCTTGGTTCGGTGATGCCCTTTGGATTGAATCTTGACCGGTATTCATATGGGCCTCATGCGTAGGGTATTCCAACCACATCTAGATCGGAGTTCAGCCGTAGTCTTCGTGGATGACATTTGATCACTCGTTCAGTGGGGCGTGGTCTCTTAAGTTATTGATACGGTTGTTGAGAGACCATCTCGGCGGCATGCCTTGAGTTAATTAAGTGCGAGTTTTGGCTGCAGGTGGATTTTTGGGACACGTGGTGTGGCTATCAGTGTGTCCCAGATACTGGTGGGCGTGATGAGTTGGAGGCCAGTGGGACTTGAGATACGTAGTTTCTTGGGATTGAGTTGCGACTGGGAGATTCATTGAAGATTTCTCGGTCGCGGCTTTATGGCGAATTGACACGGAAGGAGGAGTCGAGTTTGATTGGGATGACCCGTCGCGAAGAGCATTCAAATGAAGAAAGACCTCACTCTGCCCGATAGTCCGGGACGGGAGCAGGGGAATACGCGGTGTATTGTGATGTCTCGGGCGGGCCCAGGATGTTTGATGCGTCCAGGGAGGAGTAGTAACCCGCCAGTTCTCGACGGTTGAAGAATCATGGCCGAATTACCCACACCCACGACATGGAGTTAAGCGGCCATAGTCTTCGCCTTGAAGATTGGCGGCATTATTTATATAGTGGCCGATTCGAGTTGTACCATGAACCACACTAAGAGTCTAAAGTATATTTTCATGCAACGGGACCTCAATATGAGGCAACACAGATGGATGGAGTTCCTAGAGGATTATCATTTCACTTTGCATTACGATACGGTAAAACCGTCATGGTGGCCGATGCACTCGGTCGAAGTCCGCGGGGAACATTGGCTAGTATGCTTCGGGGTGCGGATGCTCGGGCAATGGGGCAGTTTGAGCTATAGTCTGAGTGAAGCGGATTTCGAGTGCGTTGGAGTTAGTGGCTGCCGTCTGTTGAGTGATTGAGTCCCGAGGCGGGGCGGAGATAGTGTCCATGGGGGCCAGTGCCGGTTGGGATTAGATAACGAAATTTGGGCCGTACATGCCGAATGGTGGTCTTCGGTATGAAGGGCGGGTAGTGGTTCCAGTTGACCAATTGAGAAGGTCTCAAGGAGTTTAATAGCTGCCGATTTCTTGCTGTCACGTCAAGGTGGCCGCGAAGATGTATCGGGATCTTACGTCGCCGGTACTCTTGAAGGGATGAAGAGACACGTAAGGGACTTTGTTCATGATGTCCGCGTGTGGCTTCCGATCGATTAAATTTGTTGCGAAGCGGCGGGGGCTCGCCGGCCATTAGAAGTGGCTGAGTGGAAGTGGGAGCCGCGTCACGATGGATTTTGTGACCGCTTGCCCGCGGACACATGAGGACATGATGCGGTATGGGTGATAGTCGATCGGCTCGCAGTCGCACATTTTCTTGTGTGGATGACCTTCACGTGGAGAGATTATGCCGGTTGTACATTCAGTGTCCGTGCATGGAGTACCCGATATCCATAGTGTCGGATAGAGACAGGGGTTATGTGCACTTTGGAGGTTTCCAAAGGCTATGGGCTGGTGACCATGAGTACGACTATGCCGCGGACGGATGGTCGATCGAGGACTATACAAGTGTTAGAGGACGTATTTGCGGGCATGCGTCTTGGATCATAAGGGTAGTGGGAAGCACGCTGAGTGGGTGCTCTGACAACGGTTATCGAGTGAGTCTCGAGATGGCACCATATGAGGCATTGTATGCAGGAGGCTAGTAGATCCGCAGAATATGTTGGGTGAAGTGGGAGAGAGGCTCCATCAGCGGTCTGATGGAGTTGAAACCGGCGCCAGGAAGGTGAGGCGTCTGACAAGCCTCGCGGCTGGAAGCGAGGCACGAAGAAATTTATGCGATGTGTCGGCCAGCGAATTAGGAGTTGAAATCACGTCTTCTTAAGGTGATGCCTAGAGAGGGTTTAGCAAGCGCGGAAGCCCCATCGCTAAAGTTCATTGGACCGCCGAGATACTCGAGAGGAGTGAGCATTATCAGCGTCTTAGGTTAGGCGTTCTGATCCGGCATGTCAGTGTTACTGAAGTATTCCCCGTGTCTCCAGTCTTTCGGAGGTCTGGCTCAGGATCCGACTCATGTAGTGGATTGAGGAGATATTGAGGTTGACCACGAATGGGACCTTCGAGGAGGACCGGTGTGCGTATGGATGGCCCAGGGATCGGGTTTTGCGACAGCGAGACCATGAGGCTAATAAGGGTCTTATGGCGACACCGGTGGAGTGGAGGTCAACGTGGGATGCGAGGGCCTGCGATGCGGGCCACTATCATACTTGTTTAGGGATGAGTCGTGGTTTAGTCGTTATCTTGCAATGGTAGTTTGTCGTGGTATAATGCACGTTGCGTATCGTGTGAATTATTCTGATTCATCTTGTTTAGGGACGAAATTCCTTTTAAGAGGGAGAATGTAAAACGAGAAAATTCAAATTTTAAGGGTAAGTGTAATTTAGATAAAAATCCATGTACCTAGATCTGGAATAATGGCTTAATTGATTAGGGTATCTCTTGAAATACAGGCTAAAGTCAATTTCGTGAGTTAGGGCGATCGAATTTCACGTTTTTCGGCGTAGCCGGGTGTCGAGTGAGTAAAAACGGCTCATGAGAGACATGTGATGTGACAAAAGTCACCTATTACATGTACTTATGTGACATATGTTGCATGATTAGAGAGAGGGTGGAGATGAATGGCTTAGATTAAGCCATGTGTCAAATAGTGAAAAAAATGGACAATATGGGAATTTTTGAAATGTTAAATGAATAAAAACAAAAAGGGAATAGTTTTCTTCTCCAAAGGAGAAGAAAACGTCTGATAAGGCAGGTTTGTATGTGATTTTAGAGAGAGAGAAAAAAGGCTCATCTCTCTGAATTTCATAACACCCGAATGATCGGGTTCATGGCCAAGAAGTAAGGCTGTTAGGCGAGGAGCTTCTGCGTGGACACAGTTTTGTAAGAAGTTCAGCAAGCTAAAGAGGTAAGGGATCTTTTTCTACTTGTGTTATTCTTTTGTTTAAGAAGTCATGTAAATGGTTAGGGATGTTAGAGCTTGGATTAGTAGTGTTTTGATCTCAAAACATTTATTGATCTGGAGAAAATGCAGGTGTTGTAGCATGACGATTACCAACGAGTTTCAACATTCACGTGAATAGTTACGTGATTTTTAGTTCTCAAATTTTTATGATGTTGAGTAGTGAAAATGAATTGCTTGTCTGCTTGTTAATTAAGCATGTAGCTAATTTTGGTGTTGTTGATGTGAATTTAATAACCCTTGATCTATGTGGTTAATTATGTTAGTATATACATGTTTATATATTATAGCATGAGTTGTTGATTGGCATAATGCGTGTATGCTTGAGGCGCGCAGAATATTAGGAGTGAGTCGTGGCCTTAAAAGAAAATAAAAAGGAAAAATGTTTGTGAAATGAATTTCGATGGAAGATTTTCCGAAGAATTGCCTTGGAGAGTCGTCCAATAGATTACTTCGAATGAGAACCATGACTATTTCGGAGCGTTATCCAGCAATTCACCTCGGAGGGTAGTTCAATATTTTACCAAAACTCGGTAGTAAGTTTTCGAGAACAAAAAGCTTTTGTTTTGAAAACTATAATTTTACTCTTATTTGGTTTAAGCATGTGTGAGGGAGTCGGTGAGGACTCGAGACATGGGACTGGGCATGTAGACATTCGAGTAGGTTCATGTAATTTGCTTGGTATGTTTGTTTGCCATGACATGTGCACTTAGATGGGGAGTAACCCACATTAGAAAATTTTCCTTCTGCAGGCTTTGCTCGCCTGTCGAGGATCATTTTAGGTACGGGAGTGTACGGGAGGTTGATCTTCCATTTAGAGGCGCGTTTAAGAAAGTTGGGTTGTAAACTTTGGTATTAAGTTTTTTGTCATAACATGTATTAAAACTCTAGAATTTTTGATATGTTTGGTAAAAGTAATTTATTAACTCTTGAACTATTGTCTATATAGTTGATGTATTTTGTGAGTGATAATCGGGGCTGATGGTAGTAATTTCTTACATGTGGATGTGTGTGGTCATTGTAAATTGTTGGGACAGGTTTTATACCTTGGGTAGAGCTCCCCATACAACGGAGACTCTACCCGATTTTCATGCATGGTGTCGGGTTACTCGACATCCATGAGCATTCCATAGGTTGACGGGTTGTCAACGGACCCCTGGGTTTTAGGGCGTCACATGGGTAAATTTCCGGGTCTAATCAATTCTCATTTAGCATATAATATTTACATTTGGCTCTTAGTCATATAATAATTTAATCAACATTCATTTAACAATTCTCGGAAAATACCCAAATTTGCTCAATTTATACCCAGAATATATATATATATATATAATAATTTTTATTATAAAAATTATAGGGTATTTTTGGGGCATTACAACTACCTTATCAAACTTCTCATGCCACTGTTTAAGTGCTTGTTTCAAACCATATAAAGATTTTACCAACTAGCATGCCTTATGTTCTTGTCCTTTCTTATAAAGCCCTCGGTTGCTCGTATATATTTATTCATCTAAGTCTCCATTTAGAAAAGCAGTTTTGACATCCATTTGATGTATCACTAAATTATGGATAGAAGCTAAGGCAATTAAAATTATGATGGTAGTGATACTAGACACCGGTGAGTATGTATCAAAGTAGTCTATTCCTTTCTTTTGTGTAAATCCTTTGACTACCAATCTAGCTTTGTATTTATCTATACTCCCATCAAGTTTTAATTTCTTAGGGCACCATTTACATCTATCTTCTTAGGAGGCAACTCTACTATCTACCAAGTGTTATTTTGTAATATTGATTCAATTTCTGTGTAGCCTCCTTCGGGAGCTACAAAGAGGACATAGCTTCTTTGTAAGATGTAGGCTCACTTTCCACTAGAAAAGTGAAAAAACCATCTCCTAAATTCTTTTCTATTCTTGGCCTTTTACTTCTTCTTAACTCTACTGGTATCTCTCTGTCTTTCCTTAAGAGATCACTATTGCTAGTAGATAATTCATCATTGGTCAAAGCTGTTTGTTTCACTTGGGTTGGTATCTTGCTTTTAAAAGGAAATATATCTTCAAAGAATGTAGCATCTCTTGACTCTATGATTGTATTATTAGATATTCCATTTATTTCAGAATCAATAACTAAGAAATCTGTGGCACTAGTATTTTGACCATATCCTACAAAGATGGTGTCCTGATCTTTAGTCTAATTTTCCTTCTTTTGGAGTTCGGTATGGCTACTTTAGCCCAAACAACCCCACACTTTCATGATGCAATTTGGAACTCTTTTTTCTTCAATTTCATATAAGTGTTTTCTCATTTTCTTTTCACAATTATTCATATTCAATATAAAGCACGCACTTAGTATAGCTTCCACCTGAGTTCTCGGGTAAACAGGAACTAATTGACATTTAATTCTGTATCCATCAATGTTCTATTTTTTCTCTCCGCTATTCCATTAGATTGGGGTGAATAAAGTGGAGTTACTTCATGTATTATACCATGTTCCTCACAAAAAGTGCTAAGATCATTTAAAGTATACTCACCACCTCTATCGGACCTAAGTTTTTTCACTTTCCTTTCCTATTGATTTTCTACCTCGGTTTTATAGGTCTTAAATTTATTAAATACCTCATCTTTGGTCTTAATAAGATAGACATAGCAATATCTAGAGCAAATAAGATAGACATAGCAATATCTAGAGCAATCATCTATAAAAGTCACAAAATAATTATTTCCAGCTCTAGTCGATGGTCTACTAGAATCACACACATCACTATGTATAAGTTCTAAAGTTGAAGCGTTTCTTTCTACACTCTTGAGGTTTTTCCTAGTTTGTTTAAGCTTGTACACATATACTTCACACTTATGTTAAATCAATTTAGATTTAGGAATAAAATTGGCAGATTCATCATCCTTTTAATTTTCTTTAAGCTTATATGTCCTAATCTTCCATGTCATACATTGCAGATTCAACATTAAAACATTGAAACTTCACGAACTTCAAGCCCAGACATTTAATTCAAGCAAACCATCCTGAAACATATCCTTTTCAATAAATAATTATTCTTGGTTATTACAACCTTATTTGACTCGAAACAACTTTATATCCTTGTTAGAACTAAGATGATCCACTAACTAAATTTCTTCTAACTACGGAACATGTGCACATCACTAAAAATAAAATCTCAAATATAATCTAATTCATATAATTAAGCATGTGTTAAATCCTTCAGTTACCTCCTCCTTGTTAATGTCAGATTAAATATATCAACTCAAAACATATTCATATATAATCAATACTGTCTGTTATGTAGATAATAAGTTTGCTCTGGGAATAATTATCTCATCATCCCGACAAATTAGCAGGCTCTTTGACCTCTTTGATTTGGATTATTCGCTTGGTGCATATAGGCGATCTTCTTAAGTAACAATCCTTGCCAAATGGTTGGTCCTTCCACAGACATAGCATGATCTTTCCTCTTTCTCTAAGCCCTTTGGTTTATTACTATTCTTTTTTTGGTTGTTTTGATTATTATTATTAGGGTCATTATTGAGCGTTTGATAAGTCGTTATTTTTAAAATTCACTAGGCAACATTTTATAATTGTTGTTATTCCTATAATTATTATGATTGTTTTCCACTAGGTTTACCTTAGGAAGTCTCTCATTTTGTGAGTTTGTACTCTCCCTATGTTTATCTTCCACCCTTAGAGAGTTTATTTTTTTTGATCGGTAAAAAGCAGTATATAGATTGAAAAGAGCACAAGGTGCTCAGAAAGGGAACAGAGAGGATGCAAAGAAGCGAGCTCAGCTCACTATACCATCCAAGACAAAAAAAAAAAAAAAAAAAAAAAAAAAAAAAAAAACCCTGGCAATTTAAGTTATCAACACTATACACCTTACGACCACAAGGATAACAAAAAAAGTTTTCATCCTATGGCTTGAAGGACCTCGTTCTCAGTATACTATTCCTTTCCATACGGCGTGGAATATACAAAGAGGAACCGCCCTCACTCTCTTCCGTTTTCGACATGCACTTTGCCAAGAAAGAGTAGTTGACAAACCGTCTTGAGAAACACCCTTAGAAGTTTATGGTTTGGGTCAGGTAGACTCTCACTTGTTTATACCTAAGAGTCTAGCAAAATTATCCCATGAAGGTGGCAACTTATCAATCAAGTTCGAAACTTTAAAGTTTTCATTAAAAATAGTCCCATCCTTTTCTACTTGTCTTAAGAGCTCTTGATATTCATGAATTTGGTCTCCCACAGATTTATTATCCACCATTTTGTAGCTATTAAAGTTGGAGATGGCAAACCTTTTAATTCAAGCATCATCAATTCCATATTCAACCTCTAATGTATTCCAAAGTTCTTTAACCGCTTTTGTAGTACTTTAATTTTTACGTCATCAAGATGATTAAGATGGGCATAAGTCCTATTGAGCAATGATATTCTTTGTTCTTGAGTTATGATGAGATGTCTCTTCACAGATTGATTTTCTCCTAAGGCAGATATGGGCTAACACAGTTAAAGCAATACTATTATTTGTTTTGCCATCTACGAAAATTTTGACCATTAAACTTTTCGGGTCTCACACTATCGGCTTCATCTAAATGTCCCATTACAAAATTTTGGTTATAAGGCAAAGAGAAATACTATAATATCCTGTACGAAAAATTTAAAATTTAAATGTCACTTTGAGTTTTAATTTGTATGATAAATGCTAGAAACAATTCTTTGAACAAAGAATAAAATTTCACTTTCTAAAACAATTCTGTGTCTTGCATAACATGGAACTGACAGAAAGCATCTAACTTAGTTTCCAGAATGTAAGAACAATATTAAACAAATACTATCAGTCGCTTTGAGATGTAGGAAAAATAATGGAACAAAACCAAAGGCTTAAAGAAGTGAACAACTAACGTATTAAATAAACAAGCCTATTTATACAATTTAATAATTAAACTAAATATGAGTAAAGGTTGTTAAACAGTAACAACAGCATGTTAGTTTGATGGCAACAAATCATATATTGTGGATGCATATAATATCACTATTGACAACAATTAAACAAATGCAATTGAACACAATATAAAACAATGAAAAATAAATTAGAAAGATCTAGCCTTTGAAGATCTGTGAGGCACGTTGAAACGTTGTCCTAAAGCGACTGAGCCTCCCTACGTTAAGGTATTAACGGACTGCAGCGGCTCCAAGATACAACCCAGATTCAAAAGCAAGAACTCCTCAGGGTTCACGTACACCGAAGAATGGAGATGAATCAGACTCTAATCGAGTTGCCCAGAAATTTAGTATAATCAAAATACTTTAAAATGTTGAGAAGAACAAACTTTTTGTAAACAAACAATGTAAAATGGGATCAAAAAGTTTCTATGAGACTCTCCTTGTACGAAGACCAAAAGAAACATTTTTTTCCTTTTCCAAGTGTCTAGAGGCTTTCACGCCCTCTTCATGGTCATTGACTTGCCTTTATATGAGGCGGGAGTTTTTCTTTTTTCAACGCTAGCGAACAAAAGCAGTTTTAAACAAAAATTCCATTGTGAACATACGATTGCAACTGTTTGAAACATTTGAACCGGTGCACACTTGAACAATCATATCTTATGCATTTAAACAATGTATAATAATTCAAAATATTTTAAATAACTCTTGGGAAAAAATAAATAAATAAATAAAGATGAAGCGATTTTGAAAAAGAAAAAACTTAGCTGTTCCAACAATCTTTGTGGTCGAAAATTTGGCAACTACGGTAGTGAGGCGTATCAACTGGGCTTGGTAGTTAAGTAAAGATACAATTTAGGTTCAGTCTAGGAGTTTTCGCAGTAAATGTGGAAAGAAAATCATTACTTCTCCATGAGTTTGGGAACCCATGCATTAGCCAATTTTTTATGGGCGTGTGAGTATGCCTCCCGGCCCTCCTTTTTTTTAATTTGTTTTCTTTGATTTATATGCGTCGGTGATAGGGGTCTCTAAAAACCCCCAAAGACCACGGTTTACTTCCGCAAACCAGTTTCTAGGACTTAATTACAGTTTCTTCAGATCCCTACCGGTCGGGCTGGTCAGCCCATCCTCAGACCACTGATAGGCCCGACCCAATTATCCTATGTTATGCCTGTTTGCCTTGAGTCTGTCAAGTCCGTCCATCCTAAGTCTGTCAAGCTCGTTTATTAGAAGGTTCGTGAACTAGGCCATTGGCCTCAAAAAAATGTAAAGCCCGTCTCGAATCAGCCCGTTGCTTGATCAACAAGCCTATTGGCTTGACTTGAACCAAGCCCCAAACATCATTTCTTCGGACCGAACGGCCTAATTAGTTGGAGACCCCTAGTTGATGAGCTTGAACTTGAAGAGCCACATAGATATCAAATATACAAATGATTTGGGGAATGAAACAATGTATGCTTGTAATGATCCCGTGCTCCACTTCAAATGCAATTATTCATTGTAGTAGCAGTTTTGAAATTCTACCGTAGATCTTATAATCGAAGTTCCAAATGCAATTGTTTGTGAATAGGAGCTAACAGTAGCACTTATTATTTAACCTATTATATGGGCTATTTGGTTATAGTTTTTGAAAACTATTTTTTATTTAAAAAAAAAGAATAAGGAAAATATAAAAAGCACTTTTGATTATCAATTTTTTTGTCTTGAAAAGCGTAAAGAACACAAAAAATAAAAATAAAAAATAAAATAAAATAAAGAGAACAAAAACAGTTTTTAGATAATACCAAAATGATGTTCTCTTTATTTTCAAAAACTGTTTTTGAAACATTAAAATGATATTTTTTGTGTTTTTGAGAATAAAATAAACAATTACAAGGTATGGAACGCTGATGCCTACCAAGGACATCAACGTCAATTACAAGGTAGAATACCAAACTTCAAAGTCAATTACAAGGTCATCGTTAGAATTTTCATTTTCTCCTGTTGGAACGCTGCGAATTAATAAATAAACAATTCCCTGTTACCAAATTAACCGAAAAAGGACTCATTAACCAAATTAACAAATCAACTAATATACTCAACAAGTTCGAAAACATACTTTTTCATAAGAGAAGTGGGTTTGAAAAATCAGCCTAGTTCTCCACAGTTAACTCGGTCAACAATGGCGACTCCATGTGAATCTGGAACCAGCGAATCTCAGTTACGGAACCAGAGATTCCATGTAACAACCCGTTTTATTATTTCTATTTTAATTGTTTTCTTAGGTTTCTAATTAGAGTTGTGTTAGGATTTTGTTTTAGAGTTTTGTTGGTTTCCTTTTTGGGTTCTAGTTTGCAGCCTTTAAAAGGGGATTGGTTCTCTTTGGAAATTCATCAGAAATTTGTTGCCTAATAAAGTTTGGATTTCAGTTTGTGTGGTTTCTTCTTCCTGACTGTTACATTGATATCAGAGCAACGACCTGGTATCCAAGAATAAGTGAATAGGACTAGAGCATAGAAGTGAAACCAGTTGGAGGATTACTTCCTGTAACAGTGAAGGAAACAGGAACAATAACTATGGAATTAAAGTTGGTCGTATGGTAGCCCTCAACCTCAAGTTCGATCAATCGGCATAAAAATCAAAGGCCATTGTGGCTCCTACAAAAGTTGGTGGTTTTAATCCCTACCTTGAGGGCGAGTTTCTTAGACCTGTGCATGTCCATACCAAGTACTCTAAACTGAATTTTCCAACTTTCGAGAGAGAAAATCCAGAAGGGTTATGTACAAGTGTGAAAGATTTTTCAAATACAATGAGGTGTCAGAACTAGAAAAGGTAGGGATCGCCTCAATACATGGAAAGGCCTTAGACTGGTTCCAAGGGTATGAAGCATCAGTCAAAGACTTGAATTGGGAGACGTTGGTTACCGACATAACCTCACGATTTGGGCAAGGAATGTATGACAACCCAATTGCTCAGATCACAAAATTGAGGCAAATCTCATCCGTGCACATTTATCAAGAACAATTTGAAGCCCTAATGGTAAGAACTAAAGGCTTAAAGGAAGACTTTTTTGTACAATGCTTCATAAGTGGTTTGAGAGATACAATCAAAAACCAAGTGACGATGTTTCAGCCGACTACTCTAAGTCAGGCTATAGGGCTAGCATTACTACAAGAAAACACCACGGAGGCGATGATCAAGGAAGCCAAGTCCTCATCTCGAAACACTACCAATCTTATTCCACGTACACAAGAAATAAGATGAGGGACTTCGGGGCAAATCCCTCTGATCAGGAAAATATCCCAAGCAAAAATGCAAGCTAGAAGAGAGAAGTTATTTTACTATTGTGACTAAAAATATGAACCGAGGCATAAGTGTAAGAGGAGACAAATTTACTTGCTAGAAGTGGAAGAGGAAGGTGAAACAAGTGGT
Source organism: Tetrastigma voinierianum (assembly GCA_016808115.1). Classification (NCBI taxonomy): domain Eukaryota; kingdom Viridiplantae; phylum Streptophyta; class Magnoliopsida; order Vitales; family Vitaceae; genus Tetrastigma; species Tetrastigma voinierianum. Next base: position 369,243 of record JAEQBH010001362.1, read on the forward strand.
GAAAACGACAAGTTTGAAGATGAGGAGGAAGAGCCCCTAGTGTCGATCCATGCTATTGCCGAGGCCACACCTCACCAAACCATGAGCATTAAGGGCAATATTAAGAAAAAGGCTATCATCATTCTGATTGATTCAAGAAGTACCCATAATTTCCTTGATGTTACAGTGGCTAAACGCACTGGTTGCATAATACAGCAAGACAAGCCTTTAATGGTTGCAGTGGCAAATGGAACCAAGATTGCTAGTATAATGACTTGCAAGCAGTTAATATAGAGCATGCAAGGTAAGGAATTCAAAGCATATATGAGGTTAATTCCTTTAAAGGGTTGTGACTTAGTGTTGGGGATACAATGGTTAGCCCAATTAGGGCCAATTTTGTGGGACTTCAAAAACTTGCGAATGGAATTTAGTTGGAATGGGAAAAAAATGGTGTTATGCGGGGCTACAACGAGTCCCTTGAAGTTAGTTTCAACCCTACAAATGGAAAAGGATCTTTTGCATGCACTGACAGTGGCTATTGCTCAAATTTTCTCAATGCAGTTGGAAGCAACTTATGTGACGAACAAGGAGACAATTATAGGAGAGATGCCAGATGAGTTACAAAAGCCACTAAACAATTATGAAAGTCTATTCCTTGAACCAAAAGGCTTGCCACCATCGAGGCCTCAAGATCACCTCATTCCATTGATGCCTGGGAGTGTCCCCCCAAACATTAGACCATACAGGTACCCTTATGTTCAAAAAGGAGAGATTGAAAAAATGATTAATGAGTTGATTGCGACCGGCAGCATCCGAAGGAGCGCTAGTCCCTTTTCTTCACTGGTTTTACATGAGAAAAAAAAAGACATGAGTTGGCGTATGTGTGTGGATTATCGAGCACTAAACAACATCACAATCAAGAATAAGTTTCCCATTGATTGATGAACTACATGGGGCTAAGCTTTTCTCAAAATTAGATTAGAGGTCAGGTTACCTCCAAATTCGGGTACACCCCTACGATGTCCACAAGACAGCCTTTCGTACCCATGAAGGACACTATGAGTTTCTAGTCATGCCCTTTGGTTTGACGAATGCACCTTCAACATTCCAAGGTATTATGAATGATATTTTCAAACCTTACTTGAGGAAATTTGTGCTAGTATTTTTTGATGATATTTTAATATTTAGTAAGAGTTGGGTTGAACACTTGAAGCATTTAGAAATGGTGTTCGAGACCTTGCTTCAAAATCAATTGTATGCCAAGAAGTCAAAATGTTCTTTCAGTAAGGCACAACTAGAATATTTGGGGCACTCTCTGAACAAGGGGTGGAAACTGATCTGGCTAAGATTGAATGCATGAAGCAATGGCCATTACCAAATTCCTTGAAGTCCTTACAAGGGTTTTTGGGACTCACCGACTACTATAGAAGATTTATTAAAGATTATGGGAAGATTAGTTAGCCATTGAAAAATTTAATCAAGAAAGATATTTTTGTGTGGAGCAAGGAAGCTAAGAACGCATTCAACCACCTGAAAGTAGCCATATGCAAAGCTCTTACATTAGCAATGCCCAATTTTCAAATGGAATTCAGACTAGAATGTGATGCAGTTGGTGGGGGAATTGGAGCAGTAATATCCCAGGGAGGATGGCCTATAGCATACTTGAGTAAAAGTTTGTCACCCAAACATCTTAGCATGTCTATTTATGAAATGGAGATGATGGCAGTGGTTTATGCAGTTCAAAAATGACACCCTTATTTGATAGGGAGGCACTTTAAGATATATACTAATCACTTTAGCCTAAAATACATGTTGGATCAATGCATCTCTACTCCTATGCAGCAAAAGTGGCTCTCTAAGTTGATTGGTAATGATTTTGAAATACATCATAGAAGTGGGAGGAGGAGGAAGGAGGATAAAGGGTAACTGTCGTTATCGAATAAGATAAAGGTCTGTTGAAAAGGCAACAATGATGGCTATTTCCTTTCCATTTTCTGAATGGGTAGAACAACTCAAGCAAGAGTGGCAACAAAACGTGGAAATTCAAAGATTAATCCAAGAAATACAAGCAGATCCGGCCTCTCACTCCAAGTATAGTTGGGAGCATGACCTTCTCAAATACAAGGAAAGGCTATGGTGAGGCAAAAATTCAAGCTTGAAACCTATTCTACTTAAAGAGGCACATGCAGGTGTAAAGGGAGGACATTCCGATGTGAAGAAAACCTTAGAAAGAATCAGACAAGTTTTTTATTGGAAGAAGATACGTAAAGAGATTGGCATATTTGTGGTAGAATGTAAGATATGTCAAAGAAATAAGGATGAAAGTGTTTCTTATCCCGGATTGTTACAACCATTACCTATCTCGGAGCAAGTTTGGACAGATATATCCATGGATTTTATAGAGGGGTTGCCAACATCACATGGTAAGCAAGTCATATTTGTTGTAGTAGACAGGTTGAGTAAATATGCTCATTTTATGCCCTTGAGCCATCCTTATACTGCTCTTAACGTTGCACAAGCATTCATGGATAACGTTTACAAATTGCATGGCCTATCAAAGTCAATCGTAAGTGATTGGGATCCTGTTTTTACTAGTAAATTCTGGAAATGCTTATTTGTTCAGTTAAATGTTGGGTTATTACATAGTACAGCATATCATCCACAAACTGATGGGCAAACCGAAATAGTTAATAAGTGCTTGGAGCAGTATTTACGATGTATGATTGGGGATAAACCCAAGGAATGGACTAAATGGCTTCCATTAGCGGAGTGGTGGTATAACACTTCCAACCACTTATCTACTCAAATCACCCCTTTCGAAGGGGTGAATGGATGACCACCTCCTACATATGTTGCTTATATGCCCGGTGAGTCTAGTGTGGCTGTGGTTGACCAGAATCTAAGAGAGCAGGATGCCATGATACGTCTACTCAAAGCTAATCTCAGTCAAGCAAAAGCAAGGATGAAAGGGTATGCAGATAAAGGAAAGCAAAGGACATTTTGAGGTAGGTGATATGGTTTTCTTCATTTGCAGCCTTATAAGCAAACTACTGTGGCATTTAAAGGGAATAGGAAGCTATCTCCTTGGTTTTTTGGACCATGTAAGGTTCTTCAACGGGTGGGACAGGTGGCTTACAAATTGGAATGACCTGTTGACTCAAAAATTCATCTTGTCTTTCATGTGTCATGCTTAAAAAAGAAATTAAGGGAATCAATCATCCCTGTCATGGAGTTACCAACGACAAGAACGGATGGACAACTTAAGCTCGAGCCCGTTTCGGTATTGGATAGGAGAATGGTTAAGCGAAATCATCGCCCAAAACCCAATGGTTGGTTCAATGGTCAAACTCATTTCATGAGGATGCGATGTGGGAAAATGCAATCAAAATAAAAAATAGTTTCCTCTATTTCAGCCTTGAAGACAAGGCTTGTTTGAAGGCGCCGGAATTGTAACGACCCGTTTTATTATTTACATTTTAATTGTTTTCTTAGGTTTCTAATTAAAGTTGTGTTAGGATTCTGTTTTAGGTTTCCTTCTAGGGTTTTGTTTGTTTCTTTTGCCTCTAGTTTGCAGCCTTTAAAAGGGATTGAGCTTTGTGCGTGTTTTCTTCTTCCTGACTGTTACATTCCACCCAAAAAGAAAAGAAACCCACGAATCTAAAACCGGGATTTGAAATCACAACAAAAAATATAAAAATTAAAAATTAAAAAAATTTAAAAATTAAAAAAAATTATAGATTCCTCTGAAAAGCCAAAGAATCTGAAATTAAAATTTTAACACAGCAATGAAGAAGAAGGGGAAAATAAACGAAAGTAACCTAACTGGTGGCCTTACCCGAGGTCTACAGAAAGAGTATTTGAGAATAAATTTCTCATCTCCCAAGTCTCCAATGCGTGGTGACTGCCAATCCTCGAGAACCAGTAAAACGACTGCTCGGCTGGACGATCCCGCAAGAAGAGCAAGTAGGTGGTGACGGCTGTTGCAGTCCGACCACAGCCTCCAGAACCAGTGGACGACGGGAGAAGACGACCCAGTTAAGTCGTCTTTGCGCCATAATAGAAGATATTTTATTCATTTTTAACACTAGTAAATTAATAATCCTAATTCAATTGTACGCTATTTTTTTAACATTTTAAGGATGAGTTTAGTCCCTTCAAGTTTGGGCCGATTCCGAGTTTTGGATTAAAATGCTATTTTTTTTTAAATATTATAAAAATAGTTTGAAATTTAAATTATTGTCCCTAAACATGGTATTATTGCTTATTTTATATGTGTAGACCCCCTTCTTCTTTCCTCATTTCTCTCTTTTTTTTCATGTTTTTCACTTGTTCCTTTGTCAGAATTAATACTTAAATCAAGTCGATTGGTCCATATTTTTCTTTCTAATAAATTCACCTACCCCACAAAGAAAGAATCCTTCTACATTCGATCATTTTTATCGAAAATTTCTTACATTATCGCTTTGTTAAAATGCTTTGCCGATAATATAATAAATCTTTGCGCTGGCTCCATTTTAATATGTGATGAAAATCTTTCATAGCCGCGCTGCTTTTTGATAAATCGACGATTAAACGCAGATTTTCTCGGTAACAAACATATGTTCTAAGGCCTTATTTCATAAAATTATTTTTTAGGGTCATAGTTTTTGGGAAGCGTCATATTTATTTTTTACTTCGAATCATTCTGCTTAATTTTGTCCTCCTCGATATTTGTTTAGAGGTTTTATTTGAGCAGGAAATGAACATAAGTTAAAGGTTTTATGCGTATTTCGATTTTGGTTTCAGACGATTGCTTCATGAAGATCTGCAATTTCATATTTCGATATAGTTTTGAAATTTGTTTTTTGTTATGAAAAACAAGAACACTTTTGATTACTTTTCCTTTTTGGTTTGAAAAACATGTGGTTCCTTTTCTTTTTATTGTTATGAAAATTATGGGGAGTACAAAAAATAATAAATTTAAAGAACGTTGCAATTACCAGTGCTACTAGTTTTATTTTTTCTTTCAAAACTTTTATCGTTTCGCTGCTTTAAAAAAACTGAACTCAAACGCGCTTTCCATGCTTTTCTGTTTCCTTTTTTAAGAATAAATAACAGTTTTAAAAAACAAAAACTTATCAAACCCTAACACATCTATTCATGCCTTTAAAATATAAGTTGGTATATATATATATATATATATATATATATATATATATATATATATGGTGGTGCATGAGTCTCTAAATTCTAAGCCCCTCGATAACAATTTACTATATCAGACTAAACAGTTTAGTTATCAATATATATAATTATATTGTTTAAAATGATTAATAAACTTTAAAGAAAATATGTTTTTTGGAAAATTCTTAAAAAGTAACACAAGTCTCTTAATTCAAAGTTGTGATATAATTGGATGAAGATAAGGAGAATGAATGAGAGGTGTTGAATGATTTCGTGAATTGTAATCATTTTTTAATAGGAAAAAAACAAGGCAATCTTGTTGCTTTTTGACAAGAGGAATGAATAGCCGCTCACATTAATCCCCACATAAGTCAGGATTGACCATAAGGACGATAATGACTCTACTATATAACACAATTGCATTCTAAATGCTCAAACTCCAGACCTCGGATTAAGTTAGGAGAACCACCAATAATTTCACTTATATGTTCGACGGTGCCCCATTCTCATATTTACTTATTACAAAAAAATAATTAATTATATTAAAAGTAAAGACAAGTTTGACATTGTTTTTTGTAACAACGCTTTTAACCCAAACATTTTATTTGGTAGTGTTTCTATCAAAAATGTTTTTATAGGAATCCGAAAAAATGATTCTACATGTATTTTTTGTAACATGTCGCATAGGTATAAAAAGCTTTTATATAATTAAAATATGATATCTTAATAAATAAAATATTTTATTAAAAAATATATAAATACATATAAAAATTTATATTAGTAAAACCTAAAATAACTGTTTTTTTTTATTATACAAAATTTAAAAATATTTATTAAAATTTGAATGCATGAATAAAAATATATAAATATTTATATTTATAAAAATAAAAAATAATTATATTTACGATTATAAAAATATTAAATCTGAAGTGTTTTGGATTTTCTAAGATTTAACCTTTTACGATTTTGGATAATTATAAAGTAATTATCGTAATATGATTTAATGGTTAATGAAATAATTAGATTTAGGGTCAGTTTGGCAATGCTTCTTAGAATTTTTTTTCTAGACCTAAAAACATTTCTAAGTATTTTTAAGACATATATATATGGTAATATTTTCAAAAACGTTTTTGAAAGTTAAAAAAAAAACTTGAAGTGTTTTTTTGAAAAGTTTTTAGATATTCCTAAAAGACCTACTTGTTTATCCTTAAACGGTTGAGCAAACATGTCAATGGCCACGAGACCATTTTACTATTGAGCAAAATCTATAAACGAATAATTAACAATCTTAATTAAATGTTGTATATTTTTTACCTTTACCACAAACCCACACGACTGGCCCAATCTTCAAATATATATAACATTTCAATGGTCGTGGAACCATTTTACAAGGCCCTACCAAATTATTCAATCAATTAATCAATTGTTACTGTATTTGTATCTCTCTGTATGCCTCCCATATTGAATTTAGCATCCATGAATGTAGTTTAAATGATAAGGATAACGACCTCTCATATTATTTAACTTATTGGAACCATTTCAGATAGTCAATTACGCTGCTTTCCACTATTCCCGTGATATGTTATTGCTGGAATATATCGGCGCTAAACATATGTCAAATATGTCTGGAACAAAGTTGTCATCAGGCCTTTGCATGTACTGGTTGATCGCATCGCTTGAACACAGATATGATATACCTGGGCGAGACAACCATCGACAAACAACGCTCAAATTAAATTCTCAATCAGAAGTATCCCTAAAAACCCGAAATGTGTTTCAACCTTTTCCAATATGGATGACAAAGAGTGTGTATCGACGTTGAACTCTAAGTAACACAACCGACATCGGCGAAATCAATCAGACATTAGGTCGCTTACTGGGCTTCACAAGTGAATCAATATGTGGGTGCCTATACAGATTTATTGGTTTGAGAAAATGATAATATTGCATAATTTAATTATGGTTGTAGGCCTAGTAGCGGTCCAACACTAGATAACCGATATACGCGAAGATATTTTTATATTTATCAAGATCAAGATAGTTGTTTCATTAATGACCATTTAAGACAAGCCACGATGACCCATTAGAGACTTAGATGTTCGTCAATTTGACATTATCATCCCCAACCAAATTTTCGAGAATTTATGCGGATATATGCCTTCACGCATACAACATCTCGCGATGTATTAAATAACCCAAAATGCCGAGGGAACCGTATGAGTCATCCCACAGCCCATTATCACTACCAACGCCAATTTCGTTCTGAACATGTTGAAAACTTTGGTAAATGATATTTCAAGGATTGACTCATGGGCGGCTATAGCCTGATACTAAGACATCGAATGTCCAAGTTTTTAATTCCAAATCTGCTTTGCAAGAGATTGCAAAGACTTACTCAATTAAAACACACACAGAGTTTATGGTTGTTGCATCCTCAAAAAAATTGCAAGTTTTAATATGTAAGAAGGCCGAGGAATGTCGATGTCCATGGAAGCTTCGTGTCATGCTTGTGAAAGATACTTGTTTATTTGTTATCAACAAATATAAAAGGTCAGATACGGTGGGTTAACCTACTTGAATCGATCATCATCAATTGACTCAAACTGGTCAGCCGCTCATATTAAGGCAATTATTACACACCACTTTTGTGATGTAGCGCTATTCAATCCAATATTATGGAGAAATCGGGATATGAAATTTTCATACAAAAAAGGCGTCGATGGAAAGCATAAAGCACTTGCATTAATTTATTTAAATAATTTTTCTCAATCATATACAGAAGGTCATTACGTTTGTTTCTCGCTCTTGAACAAGCAACTCGGATGTTGTAATTTGGAAAACATTTGATAGTAATATGTCAAATACTGAGATATTTCAAAGTGTGTTCTGGTCATTCAAGCCATCTATTAAAGGGTTCAAACATTGTCGTCTTGTACTAAGTACTGATGGTACACATTTGTATGGGAAGTATAAAAGCACGTTAATGATTGATATGGGATGTGATGGAAATAATTAGTTGTTTCCATTGCCATTTGATATTACAAAAGTTACAGAATATTGATAGTCAGATGGTTCTCGCAGATGTAACGAAAGAGAGTAACCGAATGGACTCCGGAATTTATGTTATATCCGATGCATCCAAGTATTATGGCAACAATGAGCGATCATCATCTTGGTTGGGCTGCATCATCTGCCTATCACAGGATTTGCATACGTCATCTTGCAAGCAATTTTATGACCCGCTTCAAAGATAAACTCTTGAAGAATATGGTATGAAGAGTAACTTTAACAACTACACAATGCAAATTCAATAGGCATATGACTACAATTACGAGAATTAATTCGGAAGCACAACAATGGTTAGATGCGATCCCTCTTGAGATATGGACACTTTCACACGATGGAGGTTGAAGATATGGGATAATGACTACGAACATGTCCAAGGTAATTAACAGTGTTCTTAAAGGAGCTCATAACTTACCAATCACCGTAGATTAGTTTAATGATCTTCCGCCTTAATAGTTACTTACAGGTGAAGGAACAAGGTGCTAAATGTATCGACATTTAATGAATAAGTATTAATTCCCATTGATGCTCAAATTAAGGCCCGTGGTGGTTAAGGCCTGACCAATGGAAATTGTTCTTGCGACTCATCCCGACGACATGTCAAGTCAAGGATGGGTCAACAATGGACACCTAAATTATACCCTAGTAGTTTTATGACATGTTTAGGTATAATTGAAGTCAAATTTGTATTTTCTTCAAGAATTTAAGTGCTATGTGAAAAGGGTAAATCAAATTGCCACTACACTCAAGACATAAGATAGTTAAGTTAGTATGCTATTGTGTAATTTTTTACGCTAGTTGTCAAATTTAATGAAGTAGGAGGACTAAATGGCAAAGGGCTAAAAACTTTGAGCCAAATTACATAAAGACAATAACTTGTCTCTATAATGGGAATTCCCCATTTTTTAGCTTTTAGAGCTAGGGCACCTGGTCAGGTAGGAGGAGACCAAATCGGGTTTGCTCAATCCATTGTCTTGACTCTCCTCGTTCGCCGTAGAGAAGGAAAAGGAACTACAAATAGCAGAATAAAGGTGGAAGCCAGCCAAGCTTTCAAGATAATTCAAGGAAAATCCTAACTCTTCCCATAAATGTGTTTCGGTTAGTTCAGCTGTATTTAAGGCTGGTTTCGAGCCTGCTTTGCCTGAGTTGATTTTTCCATGGGTGCGCCAAAACGACATTTTTGTTCACCCTGACACTCCTTCGCCGGCGAAGGCCGGTGTCTTTTCGCTTGTCAGCCCTCTCGCCTAGCAAGCTTCACTCTGAAGGCAAGCTTTGCCTCTGGGCCAACATTCCTCTCACCTAGGGAAGGTCCATCCTACCTAGGCGAACCTAAGACCGGTCTTCACCATTACCCTTCACTTCTGAAACCGCATTCGGTAGGCTTTGTTTTCTTCCTTTGTTTGACCTCTTCTTCGCTTGCTTTGCTTTCTATTTCTACAAAACCTAAGAAAAGGAGGGAAATATAGTCATAAAAAAATTTGACTAAGAGTATAACATGAATGTTATTAAGACCTGAATAAAAGGCTTTAAAACACATATAATTGTATGCTTGCTTAAGATCGGGTAGCGACACAGGACTAGTGCTATTCAAAGATTCTGCTTCGTGCTACCTAGCACGTCTGTTTGCACTAATTAGTATCGTCCGTTTAGTGCTACTTAGCACTTATTCCGCAGCATTAAGTGTGTTCGCTATTTACCACTTCATGTTCAGATCAGACTATACCTATGGATACTTATCATTGTTTGAACCGACATAATATCTGAATCAAAACACACCCATTCTGGGGTGATCATCACTGTATAATATTCAACTCACAATTATGCCAAGAACTTGTTTGACTTGATGTGCTAAAATTCGTTTTTTCTTTTTTGCGCTGATCATGCAATAATATTTGGTTTTGGTCTAAACCACTGCAAATACACAAGTCATACAAGTAATTAAGTAGAAAAAATAAGTCCAAATATCATTCCCATGAGGATTGAGTTTTGAAAATCTAAATATCAACTACCCTCACTACTCAAGATCATCACTATTTGAACCTCTAAATTCCATAAAAATGTATATGTTTAAAAGAAATTTAATAAAAAGATAAAGAAATTCTAATAATACATGAATTAGAGAGTGTACTAAGCGTATTTGATGGGAATGAATCGGTGTTGTGACCATCAATTTTGCAAACTCCAAATAAAATATAGAGTATGGGACATGAACTTTGAAGTTGTCCAAGAGCAAGGTAGTGTAGCAAATGGATTTCTCCTCACACTACACATTTCACTCTCCAGTTTGCCACATTTCTATCTTTAGATAATGGGTCTACAAAGATACTTGTTGGACCTGATCCTCTTTAAGATCTGATCGTTTTTCCTTCTCAGTACTTCACAGCCATCTCTTAGGACTGGAACTTTGCTTTCCCCCATAGACAGGATTATACAAGCCTTCTCCAATATAATTGGTACCTCAGCCATCAAATAGACAAGAATCCCCTCCCTCCTTGATTAGAATCTCAACTAACACATGATTGAGTTTGTTCTTCTCAATTGTTGTGAAACCTCTCAGAATTTAACTGTTAGATCAGTAGGTGAATCTTATGCCTAGGGGAACACGCTTTCCTACTATTTTGAGAGGGAACAGCTGATCCAGAGATCTTCACCAATGATATACCAGAATAATCCAAAGAGTTCACTAGTTCAAACCATATCAGTGCAATTTGCCCCTAAGTGACTACTCTTTGCTCTCATGTAGTCCATCTCTATGTCACTCAAAGAGATTCCTAGAAATCAGAGCAATGATACAACTCTTTTTAGGTACCAAACACTGATATTCAGAACAACTCAATGTAGGAGTAATATCAATTAAATCACTCCAACTTTCATACCCAAAACAACATTAAAACTCTGACGATAATCTCGACAGTTCTTCCCAAAGGGAGCTGAGCGTCTCAAATCTGGATCACAAATGACAATGACTAGTTGATCAAATAAATTCATTGAAATTGTAATCAAAACTGAAGAAAAATGAATTCCAGAAAAATTCCTAGATTCCATTAAAATTCAAACATAAATTTAAGCTTCAAAATACATTCATCCAGCTCCGAATCCTAGTTCAGATCACTACTCTAATCTGAAAGAAGAAAACTAAATCTAGAAAACAAACTAAAAAATAGAAAAAAAGAAAGAAAAATATATATAATGAGACTTCAGCTCTCCCAAAAAGCACACATACTTGATGAAAAGCAGCTGGAAGCTTTGCACTATTCCCTAGGAGCTTCTATTTATAGGCTCATCTTGGGCCCTAAAAATGAGGCGAGAATCATGCACTTCGAAAAGCCTAAAAATTATGCCCTAGTTGTTGATGTCGTGGTGATGTCTTGACATCAGAGTTGTTAATGTCGTGGATCGCATCTGATGTCGCGACATTGAAAGTCTACTGAGCAATTCTCAATTTCCAGTGATAAGTCAATGTCGTGATGATGTCGCGACATTGCTTTTGCATGTTAAGGTTACTTTCTGTTATAGCGACACTGCATTTAAGCTCTTCCTACTTCAGTTGATGTCGCGATATTGGCGCTTCAATGTTTCAACTTAGATTCTCAGGTTTGATTCGCGACATTGCATTAGTGCTCTATTATGATGTTGCGACATTTAGTTGATGTCATGACACCGATTTGATGTCGCAACATTGTTTAACTAATGTCTTTACTCTTACATTCTTGCCTTGATGTCGCGACATTGCTTGTAGTTCACTTGTCGATGTCGCGACATTGCCTCTACAGTTCTTATCATTTCAGTTGATGTCACGACATTGCTAACATGATGACATGACATTAGTTAGTTAACTTCCACCTTTACTACCTTGAGCTGGTGTTGAGACATTGCATATTAGTCTTGTAAAGACCAATGTCGGCGACATTACGTGATGTCTGACAATGTCGTAGCGATATTAAACATTGGTAGCCAGTAAGCTTCACCTCAGGATGCTTTGATATGATGTCGTGACATTGCTTTGATGTTGTGACAGCGTCCAGCTGATGTCTTCACTGGTTGGGGCTTATTATGATGTTGTCACTATGTCGTGGTGATGTCGCGACATTGGCATATTTTTGCCTTCCCTTCTTCAGCTGGTGTTGCGGCTATGTCGCGACATTGTAGTAGTGTCAAGACCTTCTCCACATGATGTCGTGTGTGGAAATCGATGTCGACATTGGCCTTACACCTGATGCTAATTTCTGCTTTCCTTTTATCTTTGAATTCTCCTTCTTTTCGCCAGTTTCCCTCTGAACATAAGTAACAGGTGAAAGCTTCGCCAATTTTTACATTAAACTAAACTTCTAAGCTTTGAAATATACTTGAAAAATGGGCTTAAAATATATAATTTTAGACTCATCAAACTCCCTAAACTTAAAGTTTTGCTTGCCCTCAGCCCGAAAGAAAAGGCTATTTGTTGTCATCAAACAATAAAAATTATTACAAGGACATTTTCAATTAAATCATCTTCAATCAGATCAACATTTGAGCCTTAGTAGTATTTCGGTTGGCAACATCAATTCTAATTAACCTTCGTTTCGAATCCTAAAAAATTTTCAATTTAAATCATTGATACAACATGTAATTCATAGTCAATAAGCAGTCTGATTTTGACTTTGTGAGTGTGTGTTGGTCTTCCCTATGACTAATTTGTAGATTAGTTAGCTTTATGAGAGTTAATATACAGAATGAGATCTTTCAGAGTGATTTAGGTCATATACGCTTGTTGGTCATATCATTCTCCACTAATGTAGGCATAACACAACCCTCATAATCAAATAAGTCTTATGAGCTTGTAATGTATGGCTAAGGCACTTGGGTAGATAATTGGACATTTTAGGCTCAAGTTTACCCAAATTGCATACATTTTCTCAACATTTTGCCTTCACTGCTCATCCTCTTTTTCTGCTAAACTAGTCTTTCAAGCACCACCAAACTTGTTTGTTCTAGTGCATTTTTCTGTATTTTCTCCTCTGTGGCTTTTTTCTTTTCTTTTCCACTCCTATTTTCAATTCTGCTCCAAAAGCTCTTTTCTGTCATTTTGTTTTAGGTTTGGAGTGGTGCAATGTCTTTCCTTTTTAAGCTTTCTACTTCTTCTTAACAAGCTTTAGGTCAGTAACTCTCATACCAGTTGGCATTAAGTGCCCAAATTAGCCATTACCCTAAGGACTTAATTGCTCAAGGTCAGTAGGCTACAAGGTAAAACTCACTCCTTAAAGCTGTCATTCTTTTTCAGCTTCTCAATTTTCTGTTTTGCACCTCCTTTAGTAAAACTTTTTCTTAATTGTCTTCATTTTTCATCCGTAATTCTCCTCCTTTATTTCAATTCAAATTTGTACTCCCCTAAACTTATCCTCTTGATCATTTTTGTTACACTGATCTGCAGTTTTTTTTTTTTTTGGTAAGTTCTTTACTATAAGGTGAGACTTAAGGAAGGTTTAAGGTCATTCTTTGTGGTTCTGATAATGAAATTGGCATTAGGGTCAAAATAGGTATATGCATATAGCATATCAAGGGTCCAGCTTTTAAAAGGTCCCCAAGCGTCAAATTGGCCTAAATCATTCTAATGATTTGTGATGAATAAGACTTCACTTTGAATAATAATGCAACAAGTTCTAGGACTCTTTAGAGATTTTTGATGATAATTCCCATAAAGTTTTCCTAACCCAAGCACAATAAGTTTTTAAGGTACTTAGAACCCGATGTATTTAATTTAGTCTTCTGGCGTGTAATGTTCAATTTGACTAGAATTAATAACCTTATTAGCTTTGATTTCAATTTCAGTTTTTCAGAATCTAAAAATTTAGCTTATTTATCCTTGACATCACAACTTAAAATCCAGTCTCAATTTTTCAGCCCATTTGCATTTCAAACTTCAGCTTTGTTTGGTTTAAAACAGATTGTTGTGTTATTGTTCAACTTTACAGTTCATTCTGATTAATCAATTCAATTCAATTGGTCACAACAATAACACCAACATCTCAACAAATTTTTCACAGTCCTCAAACAAGCAATCACAACATCCATTCAGAAATTATGCAACAACATCCAAAAATTTTCAACTCTGCAGCATTTTTACATTTAACACACTGAATTCTCATTTATTTAGAAAAACAAACTCAAGCATCAAATTTATTATAATTCTCATATTGTAAAATTAAAAGAAAATTCTATACACAAATTTCATAAATTGCCTTTTTATTTATAGAGGGAAGAATTACATTGTATATATTATAAGAGAGAGAAAGCAATACAGAGAAGATTGTAAAACCCAAGAAAATTCTAATTTTTTGAAAAATGGTAAAATGATAATTTAATCGGGTACACGAATATCTTTCGGATAATGGCTTGACTTTCTGGGTGGAATCGTCTCAATCTAGCTACCACTTGATAAATTTCGATAAATTCGAAAGTCGAATTTCGTGTTTCGAGGCAAAGAGAGGTGCAAGACACTTGGCACATTTTGAGTGGCTCACATAGTGCCACGTGTCATGTGAAGAATTAGTCAAACATGAGCTCAAGTGTGGGCCATGGGTGGACACATGGTATGATGCCATTGGATAAAAATCTAAAGTAGATGGATAAAGTGGATAAGGAATCCAAGCCCGACCCATGATGAGAAGCTTGACGTAATGATGAGTGAGGACCCGAATGTTGGGCTCCTTCATTCACTTTTTTGGGAGGAAGGAGTCAAGGAAAGGAAGGGAAGGAGGGTTTTGAAGAGTTTTGAAGCTTTTCTCTGGTGCAAAGATCGAAGCCGTCAAAATCTTCGATGGAAGCGAAAAATAAAAGATTACTCCATGAATAAACGTTGACCGCGTTGTATAGAGATTTGATAAACTCGAAGTGAGATAAAGTTTTCTCTCGCCGGTTATTCTGTTAAAGGCGTAATCAATAATTTTGGTGTTGACGTGAAATAATGGCCGGTTCTCAGTTCTGTGGGCGTTAACGATAAGTGCCGAACATATAACCTTTGGTTTGGGTTCGCGATCGTTAACGGTTGACAAATGGTCCGTGAACTTGTAATATTGTGTTGAAAACGATATTATGTTGGCGTATTATTTGATGTAGGGACATTTTTGACAGAAGAGTTATCGCGATGATTATTAACGATCCGTCTGTTGTTGGGACCGAAATATCCGTGTGGAATTAACGATGGATCGGCATCAGTTGTGTGAAAATGACATAATATTTTCAATTGATGTCGGCGTAGATGAGTTATCAATCTCATTAATATTGTGTTATAGGTTTGATTATGATTGGCATCCGCGTTTAATACCGCGACGTTTGTATATGATTGACGATGGTGTTCATCGTTGTTCGCGCTCGCCGATGAATATCGGTTGATTTTGTCTGAACCGAGATCAATAAGATACGCCGATTCGGTATATCAAAATGAGATATAAATAATATATATGTTGGCGTGTGTTTGGCGGTTGGCGAGTGTAATATATGGAAGTTGCGTGATTTGTGAAGACGAATGGTGTAAAGACGAATGGGTGTAAAAGACTGCTTGTTGCTATCACGAAGGTTTACCGCAGTGTGAGAGACCCGCGTTATTATCCGAAAATTTTTGTATAGGTGTTAGAGACCCGCAGTGTAATCCAAAAATTTCTATTGCCTTAGAGAAAACACACGGTCATGTTCATCACTTAAACCTAGAGTTGAGTGATAGGAGTCGGGGTTGACTCGAGATAGGTTACCCATTGGCAAATTGCATTAGGTGTTGTTGAGCATACAAGGGCTCGGTAGTTGGGTGTCATTGGCATTGCCGGTGAAAGCGATTTCACCTGGCGTAGGCATGTGTGAGTCGATGGTGGCTGGGGTATGAGCATGGAAACATTTCATGCATGATGTAAATCATTCCATGTATGGTAGTAAATTGTATGGAATGTTGAGATTGTAATTGTGTGTTGCATGTGCATTTTAGGTAGGGTAGCTCACCGTAGGAAGATTCAGCTGCGGGCATTGCTCGCTCGGATCCCCACTTTCGGGTATTCGGGAAGATGGGGCTCCTTAGAAGCGGGATGACGGGCGGATGTGACATGATTCATGTTTTATGTATATATTGGAACAAACTAGTTTTAATATATGTTTTGTATTAAGAGTGTAATTAACTCTTGAACTATTGTAATTTGGTTGGTTAAATTTTTGGTGAGTATTGATGTATGGGCCCAACGTGGTCATTTTTACTCATGTATGGGTCTCATAATATGAGACACACAGACTTTCCGCAGGTTGACGGTGGTCAACGGGACCCTCGGGAATCGAGGCGTCACAAGATAGAGAGATGGAGGGATGGAGAGAGATAAAGAGGAATATAGCCTCTTCTTTGGTATTTTGAGGGCTTGAGATTGACAGATTCGAACTTGTAGCTAGCATTAGAGGGTGTGAACTCAGGGATTAAGGGTTTTGGTTTTTAAGTTGAGCCACCACCACCCTTGTCAAAGAGGTACCACCCTTATGTTTGAATGTGCTGCGTGAGCTCATTTGCCTCTGCCCGATTGGTCGGGGCTGCTCGAACTCACCCAGGCTTGATGCATTTTACCGTATTGCAGTTCCTGATTAATGCTCTCTATCCATAGTTTCTCCCTATAGTTCAAGGTGGACTCTAGCTCTTCATCCCTCTTTTTGATGGTAGCTTTGATTTCCTTCTGGTGTTCCTTGTAAAGGTATCCAAATGCTTCTACTTTTTGGTGCAGATTCTTCTCCATTTCTTTTTCCCTCACCTCCATGATCTTGATTAGCTCATGATCTCTCATGAGCTGATCATTGACAAATTCCCTCTCTCTTTCTTTAGCTTTGCCCTTAGGGCTTTATCCCTCTTTGCTAGCTCTTCTCTCCACTCCTCATCCCTCTACTAGATGAGTGCTGCTAGGTTTTCTTCTCTTGTCTTGTTTTCTATAGCCATAATTTCGTCTCTCCATCTCAACTCTTCCTTGAACCGCTCATTTCTCCTCTTCATCTCTTCTCTCATCTCTGTTAGTAAGAAATAGCTCGGGGAGTGTGCTCTACTTGCTCTTACGCTCTTCTCTTCCGTCTTTACGCTCTACGTTACGAGCATGCCTTGTTTCTTTAGCTCTAAGGGGAGGGCATTATTTGCTTTCGGGATATTTGAGCCCCCTTTCTTACATTTTTGGTTCTTCCTCGAGCTGCGAGGATTACCTCCCGCCAGTTTGTAGGCTGCTCTCTTCCTCTCTCTACCTCTTCACCTTATGCTAGAGTTTTGAGAACCCTAATGAGAGTGAGATGAGAGAATCTTGGCCACTTCTCCTCTGTCTCGCTGAATGTTACACCCCCCTTGATGCACATGAGAGTGATCAAGGCAGGGTGGGGGATGTTCCCTGAGAAGCTGTTCTCAGCGTAGTCTAGAATGGTGTTCCTTGTCTTCCCCATTTAAGACTGCCCGAGATATGGTATGTACGGTCTTATCTTATAGTTGAGACATGCTTTTGAGAGGGTTGAAGCGAGGAGTTGACAAAGTAGAACCATACCTTAGCCTCATCGAGTGGCGTTGCGGATGGCTGGTCTTACGCCGTGGCTGGAGCCATTTTTCGGCTCACGGTGATTTCCTCGAGACTTTGAACCTCACGAGCTGGTGGCGCCTCTATCGTTCGCCCGCGGTGCTTAGCTCCGGGGTTGGGGGAGTGACCACTTTCCCCAGTACCTCCCTTAACATAGCATGTCAAGTTCTTCTACTCGCCCAGATTGGCATAGAATTCTTGGAAACCAGCTCCTCCCTGGCTCCACTATGGCGGCTCGAGCTTCTCGGCCTTCGCTCAGGTACCTCAGCAAATGCGAGCACACGCCGTTTTTGCTTCTTTCACTCCTGAAAACCCTTCTTTGCCGGATGCCAGACGCTTCTCCTTATTGGAGTAGAAAGGCTCTAACTCTGCTCTTCACCTTTCTATCTCTCGAACTAGTTCATTTTTTAATTTCTTGGCTCCTGTCGCGAGGAACTTCTATCAATTTACATTTCTATTACTGCAGGAGGGTTGGGTGAGCCCCGTATTCAACATGGTTTGACTTTTTGTGAATTTGAAGGTTTGGGTTCAAAAGTTTGAGGGTGGAGTTTAGGCCCGAAAGATTTCGATAGTTCTTTTATGGGTGGGTTGCCTAAGCGTAATGTCGCGACATTGCGAGTGCGATAGCCGGCGACATTGACTTGATGTCGCGACGATGTCGTGGTGATGTTGCAACATCACTTAGATTTTCTAATTGGCCTCACCTAATGTCATGATGTTGAGATTGCTATGTCGCGACATTGCTTAAGTTTTCAAGTTGTCTTCCTTGGATGTCACGACATTGGAAATGCGATGTCGCAACATTAATTTGTTGTTGCGACATTGCTTCAAGGTCAGTCTTAGTGTTTCTATTCTATAAATGCGATGTCGCTACATTAACATGTTGATGTCGCGACTCTATCCTAATGTCGCTCTTGTATGACTACAATGTCGTGACATTTAATTGTAAATGTCGCAACATTGGGGAAACTTTTGGAACCGGTGTCACGACATTGCAGCGACATTAAGAAGGATTTTTCTTCTTTCAAGTAGAAACATTTTTTATTGTTCTCCCATTTTATTTCTACAATGTCAATTCATGCTTGTGAATATAAGTCTATCAATATTGAAGAATCTCAATTCAAACATGAATAGTAACACTCAGATTTTCAATTCAATCAATTCAGAATATATTCATTGTATTGTAGAAATTATCACACAACTATTCAACAAAGGGACAATGATGCTACTATGTATTTTGCAACTCAAAGAATATACACTCCACCAAACTTAGTATATGCATCATTTTCATAGAACAAGTAATGGAAGTAGACTCCCCTTTGTAGTCAACTTTGCATAACTAAACTTGGTCGGAGATGCTTCAAACATGACCTTCATATATCCTTGCAACTTCATTATCCTGACATTCAACATATTGAAATTAAATAAGGTGCAAATAAATTCTAACAAAACTACTCTACTTCTAAACTATTCAAAACACACTAAATTGAACAAAATCACACTAAAAGAAAATGGAAATTGCTTGGGTTGCCTCCCAAATAGCTGCTCGTTTTTATGTCTTTAGTTAGACATTACTACAGTGCATTCTCATTTCAGCAATTCTATTGATCTCTTCAAATCTGGGATTGTTCTTCATTTTGTCTTCCTCCCAGGTAATGTTTAAGCCTCTGAACATTTACTTTGAAGTCTTCTCCATAATTGGTTTGAGTATTCTTGCTTGAGATTCTTTACTTGACTTCACGTGTATGGACCACTCTACCTTGACTTGAGTTTTCCTAGAAAGAGTTTTAGCCTGGAATTGTATAGTAGGACTAGATCTCCTACTTTGAACTCTTTCCTCAAAATTTTCTGATCATGCCACTTTCTAGTCTTATCTTTGTAGATTCTGACATTATCATATGCTTCATTTCGGCTCTTCACGTTCATTCATTTTAGTAGTCTCTTCTCTTAAGCGACTTGAATCACAATTCAATTTCTTGATGGCCAATATAGCTTTATATTCAAGCTCAAGAGAGAGATGGCCAGGCTTTCCAAATACTATCCTGTATAGGGACATTCTAATAGGATATTTATAAGCTGTCTTATAAGCCCATAGTGTAACGCCCCTTCCCCTAGCCGCGACAGTCAAGGGGACGCCACACGGGACTAAGACTTATAAAGTCGATTTCTTGTCATTAGTGGGCCCACTTCAAGCATAAATTCATAATAGACATAAACTTGTATCAAAAGCCAGAATTATGAAAATTCTAGACTACAAATCATAACTTGTGGAACTACCACTACAATGGTGTTTAAAAATATGCGTGTATCTTGGAGTCTCACGGCGGACCTTATCTACTTACAAGTTACTATAACAAAATATTACATTTACATTTACATTTACTATTACAAAATATATGGGGCAGCGGACCCACATAAAGGAGACACCTAATGTTGTGTTGGCCTTAACGAGTGCGGGATGTCCCTGACAACTTCTTCAGTACCTACACGGATGAAACACTCATGTTAATCTTCAAGCTTAGTGGGAAAACAAATAACATATGTGACTACTTATGGTGGTCCTCAATTACAGTATAAATGTAAAATAATTCACATATCAGAATATTCAATCTCCCGTAGGGGTACATAACAGAAGTTTTATATCAGAAGATACCCGTAGGTACACTAGAGGACAAAACTGAGATATGCCTTAGTATCAGGGCTGATTGCTTTTGTTTTCATAGCTCATTATTCGGGACATATCATATATAAATGTTTACTGCGAAATAACAATGAATGAGGGACGCATCACAATAGTACGCAAAGATACACATAATATTGGAACAGAAGCAAAGACCGAACGCATTTGTCTCGCAACACAAAAAAAAAAACAGAATGCCATAACACTACGCAGAGTGCCGTGAGCACTAATCGTGAATATAACTGTCACAAGAAAATGTATGCACGCATTAGACAGAGTGTCGGCTACAAAATGATATGTCTATTCATTCACTATCCGATCTTAAGTAGGCCTACAGTTATATGTGTTTCAGAGCAATTTACATTGGTCTTATCAATATTCATGTTGTATTCTTAGTCAATTCTTATGACTATATTTATCTCATGTATATTGAAATGTTCATTTCCAACTACAATTGCAACCCTGTAAATGAGGTTTTTAGACAAAGTGATCATCTAACATAATATTCTCCTATGTCTTAAGTTTCCAATGGATCAAAATCAAGTCATTTGAACTTTTAAATTATGAGGTATGACCTAAACATTCCGAACTACTCCTGGAAAGTTTCTAGCAACATAATCTGGAATTGTGTCCTGTATTTAACAATTTTCTGGGAATTATAAGGACATAATTTGACCATATTTTCTTCATGAAAGTTACTTTCCCAAGTGTCTTGTTTAAGTAGAATTTTGATTCACCTCATTTGGATCAATATAACTCAAGATATGGTGCAAACAACATGAATTACTCCCGTAGAGGGGATAGAATCCGTATCTTGCTGTAAAACTCTTTTTCAGGGTTTTTAGAGCATGATTTATATCTTGGTCTCTTCTAAACATTTGTAGCCATGGGTCTTAAATTTCATCTTCAATTAGAATCATCCTATTTGGAGGTTTGTAGGCCAAATTATGACCAAAACACCGTCACGGGTCTAATGAAATTTTGACAAAGTTTCTCCTTAAACACCTATACACCAATTCACACATCTTTAATTTTTAGGCCACAACCAAATCATATCAAAATTACACCATCAATTCAACATCATAACCAAAACAAGATTAAAACAAACATCAAACCCCAATTCAAACCAACAAAAAGATCCTAAATACGTGGAAGAGTTGTGGTTTTTCCTAAATTCAATTATTCAAGACTTCAACCTAGCCTCATTTTCTTCTTTACTTTACTGAACAAGTATAAAATACGCCCGCCGATCCCTCGTGACTTATCGAGGATCCGAACCAAGTCCGGCGCGGGAGCACTATCTATACTGCAGTACCGGGACTCTTATCGACTGTTTACTCGTGAGATGTACTGCACATAGTATACAAACAATTTCTGTAATAACAAAAATCATTTATATATATATAAAAGAACTACCACCGGAGTGGTATCCATAAAAATCTATACACATTTCCAGGGTCCCATTTACTTATACATGTACATTTTCTATTACAAAACATCGTAGATCAAGGGAAGGCGCCGGTGAGCACCTATCTCGAACTAGCCTGGCATGCCGATGCTGAATGTCCCGTCCTCTAGCCTCTTCTGGGCATCTACACTGATTGAACACCCGCTGCTTTAAGCTTAGTGGGAACATACTACGACAACCACCAATGGCGATCATTACAAGCTTATACATATGCATATCATCTATCTATACATATTTCTATAACTTTAATTCCTTATCATCTTATATCCCTATCAACAGATGTCAATTTTTTCTGTTACATGTTCTATGTCTTTAGCATAATCCTTTATTCCACTTTTCAGATTCCTATTTCTATACTTTACATATTCCTATACTTATCATGTGTTCATCTTCTTCAAGCTTGTCATATGTCTTTTCTAATGTTCCATTTTTAGGTTACATATCATGTCTCTAGTCTATGTTTTTTTCATCTTTCAGTTCTATGATTTATTGCATTCTATGTACTATTACATATATCATTTCTTATCCTGTACCTATATCATGTCTCCTTTCATGTAGTGGCTATAATGTTTCATGTTATACTATTATTCATTTATTATATATTGTTTTATCATATATTTTCTAATACGATCTTGTATCATTACATACTTTGCATTTGCGTTCACTGACTATAGAATTGACATTCACTTACGCATTCTCGAGATAATCTCATCCCGTTTCATTCAATAGTAATGTGATTATTTAATAGTATGATTCACTTGGACTATAGAATTAACATTCACTTACAAATTCGAGAGGGAATCTCGCTGGCGTTTGTCATTCAATAGCAATGTGATCTCATGTACTTGCATATTTTGTCATATACTTTCTCATTTCACCTTATACTCGCTATAATTTTAGTTTATATTTTCATCTTGTACTTTTCTGTGTTTATATACTTATTTTCATATCAATTTATATTGTACTTTGTTCTTTGTAATCGTTTGTATTTCATCGCAGCAGCAAGGTTATGCTTTTCATCACATCATATCATATACTTTTCATATGGCCACTCTTTATGTATACTTTTTCATTTTCTTTTTATATTCAGCCCCCAAATACCTTAGATGCGGATTCGAAATAATCGTACCAAGGTATTATCATTGTACGAGATGTTGATTCTCGTCTTATACTGAAGGTACTATCACCGCACGGAACAGCTGATCTTCTCGGTTTATTGTGGTGACCCTTCGGGGCCACCCGATCTCAAACGGATCTATGTCATCACTCCAAACGGCCTGGAGCATTCGTCTATGTATATCGCAAAGAATCGTATCTTCCCTACTGTGCATGCTTTATTTATCCCTCTACTCGTGTTCTAAGGCACAATCGCCTTTTTTACGTTTTCCACATTATCCCAAGCAAGCATGAATAACTTATTGTTATCATAATTCTGCTTTTAAGAATATATACTATCATTACTTTACTTCCTGTATTCGTTCTCATATCCTTAGTTTCATATTATGAATCAAGTATATCTCTATAATATACATCATATCTTTTGCTATCATTTAGTTTTGTTCCATCATATATAACTCTATCATATATCATGAATGCATCTATGCACTTGTATTTATATATTCATATATAGCTTATATTTGATATCTTTGTTGCCATCCTGATTTAGCTATTCATCTACTTTCTATATTTAACATGTATGTTTTACTCATCCATATATTCATATTTTATACCTGTATCGCAAGATACCATCTGTTTGTCAATTTTTAATATCATGTTTCACATTTCTGCATTTCTTATCTGTTCCTAGCATGTTTCCTCTTATTCATTTCAAAAGGTTCACATGATATTTCACACAGAACTTCATCACCACTATATCAACATTTGTCCTTTCACCTGCATTACATTCCTTCTAATTACTTATGTTCATGTCTAAGTGTTCTATTTCAGCCGTTTTCATGTCTTAGATATCATATTCATGTTTTCTATTACATCTATACATATCAGATTAGTGTATTTTCTTGTTTCTGCCACATTACATATAAGCACTTCATACACTTATATAGTATGATGTCTATGAAATCAATAATTCTCATTCATCTATTCTATTCTATGAATCTACTTTACTTAGAACAATTAACCCACCGACTATCCAAATTCAAATTATGGCATTTTCATGCCAACTAGTCATTTTACCGATTACAATAGAATAATTGCATTACTCATTTTTTCCAGGGTATTAACTCATATTTGACACTCAGGTATTTGTACTCAATAAAGATGGCAGCTAAGGGTTCTATTCCAACTGAATCACCCAATTCGAGCACCTAATCTCCTAGCATGACCCAGAATCAAGATCACCTGGCGGTCAAAACCGAAACTGCACTGGGTTTCTAACACGGCCCACTTTGAGTGAATTTTTAAGCCACTTAGAGTCATAATTTGACGATTTCTATTTTTGTATGTTTGGTTTTCCTTGAATTTTATTTTAATTAGCCACTTGAATCACTCAAATCGGATATGAAACAGCAAGCAGGTCAAAAGATTTAAGACTCGTTAAATGGAGCGGTGTACCTGGGCATATAAACCGACATGCATCGTCCATGCCCAAGGCCTGCTGATGCACTGCACATGTTCAAGGTGTACAGTATTATGTCGTCCGGAAAATGCCCGCGTAATGTGTTTTCCCTCCCATTTTTTATAACTTTCCATCCCAAACCAACTCTATACTTCCTACAATACACTCCAAAACCACTTCCTATTCTCTCTGAACCTCTTCATCTGAATCCCTCTTCTGCTAATACTTATCTTTACTCAAAACTTTCTCATGAATTTCTCCCAAACAACTCTAATATGGGCTATTAATCTCCACACACAAACCAAACATAAATGCGTTAATTTAGGGTCGTTCTAAACCCTAACTCAATTAATTACAATTAAACTATGAATCCAACCTAAAATGAGGATTTCATATTCATCTTGTGCCATTTAGAGTTTTACCAACCCTACTTTCAATAAATCTTTGGTTATGATGAAATCCTATCAAACCCTAGGTTTGGGGACAACTAATAACCATCCCATAGCATGGAAATTCATACAAAATCATATAGTTCCATACCTTTTTGCTTGACTCCTCCTTCTTCCTCTTCTCTTCTCTTCTTCTTCTCTTCCTCTTCCTCTTCTTCTTCTTCTCCCCTTCTCCTCTCTTCTGATGCTGGTCTCTCTGCAAAACATAATCAAATTTGCTCTATCCATGTTTTGTTAAGGCCATGTTTGCCTTTTGCAATTTTTGGGTTACTTTCTCATTTTTGCAATTAAGTCCTCTATTCTCTACCTCACTTAACTTAAGGAAATTCTATTTTTGCATCCAATCTATTCTTCATGCCTATATATACCCATTGGATAAGTCCCAACCCTTACCTGTCTCTAATATTCATTTGGTCTCTTGTTTTATTCAAAATTCATTTGCTTTTAATATACCCTAAACAAGTCCTAAACCACAAGTGATATTTCTGACGTTACAAAAAGCAGAACCCAAGAAATTGAGAGAAATCAAACCAAAAATTGGCTCTTCTCCCACAAAAGCGTATGCCCTAGACTCCCAAGCCAAACAAAATGGAGAATGCCCTTCTCTCCTATAAGACAATTTGTTGTCTTAAGGGATTTGGCTCCAACTTTTCCGCTTTGCCATTTAACTCCTCCCTCTTCTTCAATTCTACAAATAACTTATTTGCAAATTATACCATGAACATACAAACTTTTAACTTAATGTCCCTTAAGTCCTTAATTTGACAATTTACCATTATCCTCTTTACTTCTTTACTAATTCCCGTTATATCCTTTTTCCCACTTAACTATCAAATTTCCGAAAAATACAAATTTGACTTTTATTATACCCTAAAAATACCATAAAACTACTAAGGTATAATTTGGGGTGTTACACACAGTACGTCATCTATCTTGACTAACCAGTCTTTCCTGCTGGTGCTTGCTGTCTTTTCCAATATGTTCTTTATCTCTCTGTTGGATATCTCTGCTTGACCGTTTGATTGAGGGTGATAAGCCAATCCCATAACATGTCTGATTCCATATCTGCTCATAAATTTTGCAAACGACTTGTTTGAAAAATGGCTTCCCTCATCACTGATGATTGTCCTTGGGGCTCCAAATCTGCTCAAGATATTTCTTTGCATAAACCCCACCACAGTGTTGGCATCATTCCTTGGACAAACTATAGTCAAACCCCATTTGATACATAGTCCAGCGCCTAGAAGAATGTATTGATTTCCAAATGAGGGGCGTGGAAAGGTCACATAAAATCTATCCCCATACATAAAAAAATTCCAACACCACCGTGATCCCTTGTAGAGGCATTTCATTTCTTTCCGTTTATATTGCCCATTCTCCTCGACATCTAGTCATAATGTTTAACCCATTCAAAGACAAGCCTTTAGATAGAGAGTTTTAAGAAAACCCGATCGGAGAATTTTGGCGGGGGTTGTTCTTCTCCTACAAGTGTCCTCCCATATATGATGCATGATATCATCAATTATTCCACCTTTACTCATCTTCTAGCACACATTTTTCTCGATGATTTGATCTCGCCATCTTCTAAACAACAAAGGGGTCATCCCATATATACTTTGGCATCGCCCTTTCTTTTCCGCTAGTACATGAAATATGGTGGCGTGATTCCACAAGCTGTTAATCGACAATATCAAGCGATACCAGCAAATACTCTATCCGGCACTGAAACGCTCATAAAGCGCACTTCACTTCATCCTCTTCTTATAGTAAGCTTTACTAATCTTATTACACCGCCTATCACATTGTCACTCCCTTTTCCGTCTCGATTCTAAATCAAATTCTCGCAAAGAATAAAATTTACCTTTACCGCCTTGTTTGACATCTTTCTTTGTCGTTAGATTACTTAATTGTTGTACATGATCATGTGTATGATAACATGGGGACCCCAATATGTAAGGCTCGACTACAAGCAAATACCAATAATAAGACTCTTTCCTCGTGATCGAGTAGCCCTGCGCCTCATCAAGGCTTTTGCGTAGCATAATATTAGCCCTTAAGATCTTTTCAATTCTTTGTCCCAAAATTGCTCTCATTGCATAGTCACTGGCATCACACATGATTTCAAACTCTTGGTTCCAATCTGGTGTTGCCATGATGGGAGCTATAACCAATATGTGGCACTTCTTTCCTAAATGCAAACCCCGCATGATTCATCAAAAAGCCAAACTTTACCTTTTTCCAAATGGGCCTCGTATAATGGTCCGAAATTTTGAGAAGTCCTTATAAATCTTCCAGAAAATCTAGCATGTCCTAGGAAACTTCTTATCCCTTTCACTATTGTAGGTGGCAGTAGAGTTTTTATGACAGACAACTTAGCTTGGTCAACTTCTAAATTTCAACTATAGGGAAATGAAATTTACGCCTCAAGACAATTCCTTCTTTTACTCATGAAATGACATTTTTCCCAATTCAGCTAAATTTTGTCTCGCACTCCTAAAGCACAAGCCTCTAAATTTTCAAGCAATGCTCAAAACTCGGATCCATAAACCGAGAAGTCATCCATGTACCCCATGTCCTTCTCCACCAAATCAAAACATGCTGACATCATACACCTTTGAAGGTGGCAGGACCATTGAGCATAACTAAACACATCCTTTAAAAGCAAAGGTGCCATAAGGACATGTAAAAGTAGTTTTCTCCTGGTCCTCTAGGGCTATGGCAATTTGATTGTATCCTGAATATCCATTAAGAAACATAAGTCAGTGTCCAAACTAACTCCGTCCAAGATTTTGATCAATAAAGGGCAAAGGATAGTGATCATTTCTGGTTGTTGTGTTTAGTTTTCTATAATCAATGCACACCCTCCATCCTATCACAATTCTTATTGGAATCAATTCATTTTTCTCATTTCTGATGACTATGAAATCCATCCTTTTGGGGAACCACGTGAACTGGGCTCATCCACGGGATATCTGAGATTGCATAGATTAATCCTGCATTCAGCCATTTCAATACCTCATTTCTGAAAACTTCTTTCATCACTGGGTTCAGTCTTCTTTGATGTTCAATTGATGTTTTTGCATTCTCCTCCAACAGGATTTTATGCATGAAAATTGAAGGACCGATCCCTTTCAAGTCTTCTAATGACCAAGCAATGACTTCTTTATATTTCTTGAGGATTTTGATCAATTTCTGCTCATTTTCTTCTATCAAGTCAGTTGCTATGATTACAGGTTATGCTTTTTCAACTCCTAAGAAGGCATATTTTATATGTTTGTGTACCTCAAGAATTTCAACTTTCCATAACTTTTTTCCACTTCTTGTCCCTTCTTTTCTTTGTTGCTTGACTTTTCTGCACTGATTTCTTTTAGACTGAGTACTGTTTCTCTAATTTCAAAACTATAATTCAAATATTCAACATCATGAGCCTCAATATAGTGGAAATTCATCTCATTCCTATCTATTGAATTCGGCTTTATAATCATTGATCAGTTCAAGACTGATGGGAATAAATTGTTCTACAATCATACTTTCAGCATTGTCACGATAAGTTTGTTTCAGGCTTTGATTCAAATTGAAATGTATTGCTTCATCTCCCACTTTAAGAGTGAGTTCTCCCTTCTTAACATCTATCAAGGCAGCTCCTATGGCCAGGAAAGGCCTCCTAAGCAATAGTGGGACTTGTGTAACTTCTTCCATGTCCATTACCACAAAGTCCATAGGGAAAATGAATTTTCGCACCTTGATGAGTACATCTTCAAGGACTCCCTCTAGCTGAGCCATAGTCTTATTTTCCATCTGCAGGGTCATAGTTGTTGGAGTAAACTCCCCCAAACTCAGTCTCTTCATTACAGATAGTGGCATCAAGTTAATGTTTGCCCCTGAATCACATAAAGCCTTCCCAGATTCAAAATTCCCTATAGTGCAGGGGATGGTGAAGCTGTCAGGATCCTACATCTTCAATGGTAAACTTTTCTGAATTACTGCACTGTAGGTGGCTGTCAAACTCACTACTCCCTCTTCAACAAATCTCCTTTTCTTACTCAGAATATCTTTAAGAAATTTTGCATAATTAGGCATATGAGCTAATGCCTCAGCAAAAGGTATGTTTATCTCTATCTTCTTGAACATGTCCAAGAATTTAGAAATTTGTTCTTCCATCTCGTCTCTTGTCATTCTAAGGAAATGGAACGTAGGGCATATATGCTTGCACCTCTTTCTTTCTTCTTCGTGCTCTTTCTCTACTCCGCTTTTCTTGCTACATATTTTTCTTTTCGCTTCTTTTCACGAATTCGAACCGCCAACCTTGATTTCTTCTTTTTCTTTCTACTTGCTTTTCTTCCTCATTTTCCTCTTCCTATCCGTTTCTGCTTTCAAACTCTCTGCCACTTTAGAGTTACTATCATACAGTCCTTAGGATTCTTCTTGGTATCACTTGGGAAGGAATCCTTTGACTGGTTTTGCATTGCTAGGGCCAGTTGCCTACTTGTGTGTCCAGATTTTTTAGAGATGCATTTGTATTGGCTTGAAACACAGTTGTGTTTGCCTAGAATGCTGCTAGCTTAGCAAACTTTTGTTCATGAATGTTCAACAAATTGCTCTCCTATGAAGCTTAAATATCTACTTCAAAAAGATCGGTGACCTTTGGCCATGATTCTCACTCTTTGATCAAGCCACTACTCATGTCCAGAACCCATGTGGAGCGTGCATCGTCATGATAATTTCCGCAGTGTCTTTAGCTCATAGCTCCATCTCCATATGAGAAATTCCTCATGGTTCATAAATGCCGGTGTGTGGTGGGTCGAAGGTCGGGTGTCAGGTCTGAAATTGTGTTCTATTTCCACCCACAAACTGAGCCTCTACCCGACATAGGGATCCCCATGAGCAAGTCCTCATCGCTGATACCTTCACTCACTTCCTTCCAATGTTCTAATTTCGCGCGCTGCAAATGCATTCTTCTATCCCTAAGTTTCCAACTTGTTCATCAATGCATCAAGCTTTGCCTCTATAGTAGTCATCCTATTCAGCTCTATTACACCACCTCCTCTCAGTCTGCTGTTGCAACCCCCCAAAGTCTCAGATGGAACTTTATAATTGCATTTGACCAGGTCTTTTATAAGTTGGTTGGCATCTTCAACACTCTTTCTCTTGAATGCTCCACAGCAAGCTGCATCTGTTATCGCCTTGAAGGTGTAATTCATGGCATGGTAAAAGATGTCCATCTGTGTAGTCAAATCAATGCCACGACAAGTATCTTTCAAGAACTTGTATTCTTCCCTGCATTATAAAAGGCTTCAACTTCTCCTTGCTTGAACACAATAATCTCTCATCTCCTTTCTGAAGTGAGAGCAGGAGGGAAAAATCTACTCATGGATGCCTCCACCAGCTTTTCCCAATTGTTCACTGATCCAATAGGTAGTGACTCAAACCAAGTTGTTTCCACATCTCTCAGTGAAAATGGAAAGAGCTACAACTTTATCACTTCAGGTCTCACCCCCATCTCAGCTTTCATCATGGTCGGTCATTCTCATAAATCTACCCATATGCTCATCGGTCTCATCGATGACCGCGATCGATGTCATGCAGTGCACCATTATGATAAGAGCTAGCTTCAACTCAAAGTTGTTGGCATCTATGGTAGGCTGCCTCACAGCAGAATATTCATCTCTAATGATTGGTCTCCAGAAATCATCCATCGTCCTCTACCACTAAGGTCTCTAATCAGCCGGCTTCGATGTTCGAAGGGTGTTTCTCGTTGCTCGTCATGACCGTTGATTCAACACTCTACTTTCTCTTCGATTTCTCGTCCTTCTAATTTAAAGTCTAAATGGCAATAGTTATGCTTCTGGCTTTTAGTGCATGTGATAAATTCTGAAATGGAAATACACTAAGATCAATAAATAACAAAAATATGTTATGATATGCTTTCATAAAAGATTAGTAGCTAAGTCAGCTAATGTAGTTAAAACTATTTTTGAAAATTTTTAATAGAAGTTAAAAGAAAATTTTCCAAACTGGCAATTTTATCTTTGGTAAGAATATTGACTTTTAAACTTTACTTTCATTTTAATCCTTGGAAACGACGCCATAAACTTGGCTTGAACTTATTTATAACATAGACCAAAAACACATGATTCTTAGTGTCACGCCCCGATCCCCCGCCTAGGCGGAAGAAAGGGCGCGAACCCGAACTGGGACTCTTTACCTGCTTTTTCAGACATTCAAAAGCCCAAGCCTACAACTAAATCAAACATCTTATCCAGATACAAAAATAAAACTACGATCGTAGTGGTGCTTTACAAAGAGCATACATACAAATTCCAGTCCCATTTACATAGACATATACAAAAAAAAATCAGACATTTATACTACAGGCTCTGTTCTTAACCCACAAGTAACCCCTTACTAGTGTCGCTCAACAAAGATTCAAGATCGCGAACATCCTCCTTCTCAGACGGTACATTTGATTAGAACCTGTGGCAAGCTTTACGCTTTAGCGGGAAACATATATCATATATGGTACATGCATTGGGATACTGCATAATAAGCATATAAATCAACAATAGGTATTCAATAGTAGATATCAAGATTTTCATGAATTACATAACAAACTTATACACCTACTTAGAAAATTTATAGAAACTCATACTTATTCAGATCTCCCGTATGACACATACTTGTACTTATCACAGACTTATACTTATTCAGATCTTCCGTAGGAGTTACAGTTTATACTTTGTAATATGACCGTAGGTACTGGCGTAATCCTATACTTATACAAGTTAATAGGTACATTCAAAACACGATGTACATTACTTTCTTTTCATTGCATTTTAACCCTATCATATAACTGTTGGATTACCTAGACCAGTAATAAGAAATGAGTGGGACACAACACAATAAGTACCCGTAGGTACGGTATAGTACTAAGGTGCCGTAGCAAAGCAAGGAGGCCGGGCACCGACGTAACGTGTCTATCCACGTAATGTATGTCGCAGCACTAGCAGGAGTGCCTGCCACTTATCGAATTACTGAGCATCATACGCGCCCGCCCAAGTAATGGGAAGTGTCGTGAAGACCAGCAGGAGTGCCTAAGCACCACTAGAACGCACCGCCTAATGCAATGCAAATTGTCGTGTCAGCTTCTAAGATTCGGTCTAGCACTCCTAAAATTATATGTGTTCAATAAGCAATATCTTATAATAGCATTACGTTTACCACCATCGCACTTGCTCTAGGTGGGAGCGAAGATCGAGGCGGCGGCAGCTTTCAATTTTTTTCTTTTACTTTACCTTACAAACATGTATGGACCCTTTCATACACTTATAGGGTCCTTATTAGTCCAATAGACAAGTCTTCGGAACAACGGAAAAACAAACCGAAACAAAAACACTACATTTCCAAGCTGTGAACAGTGGCTTCGCCATGGCGAACCCGAAGATGGAAAAATCCTCCTTCTTGGCCTCACGCGCGCAGGGTCTCGCCACGCGGCGGCCCTTCATCGCCACGGCAGACCTCGACATTGCCTAGAATTTGCTGTTTTTGGTCATTTTTCCTACAAATCTAACCATAACAAGAATAAAACATATATTCTCTAGAAAAACATCTCCCAAGTATAAACAATCCCACCAAAACCAACCATAGGGATTAATTAGGGTTTTTCCAAACCCTAACTCAAATACTTGTAAGTTAGGTTAATTTCCTAACACCCAAACATGTCTCCAAACACCATAAACCAAGAATTCATACAATCCATACTTATCTTATACAAAATAGGGTTTTACCAACCCAACTTTCAAGACATCTAGGGTTAGGATGCATTCTTAACTAAACCCTAGGAATGGAACCACTAATATCCATACAAACACTTCCAAAGCAAATTCAAACAAAACCATAGCAAATTCAAACAAGTATCCAAACCTTTATTGGTTTCCTCTTCTTCTTCTCTTCTTCCTTTTCTTCTTCTCCCTTCACGTATGAACCTCCAAAAATACCCAAATGAGAGACCAAAATTGGTCTTATCTGGTCTCATTTCATGAGACCATGTTTGACCATCAAAAATGCATTAATTTGACTTAAGTTTCCTTTTATTGCACTTTGATCCTTCATCTCTCCTCTATTTGCACCATAAGTTATTCATATTCATATTCATAAGTTATTTATATCCTATTTTGATAAATTACAAATTTACCCTTGCTTATTTCTGGGTTTTCAAAATTTTCACGTTTTGAATTTAAATTGCGAAAAATTTAAATTACACCTACAAAATACCCATAAATATGCCAAAAACATCATTATGGTATATTTTAGTGTTATACTTAATATTTAAACACTTCTAGATTGGTCTAATCCCTAGTTATGCTTAAGACAAACTTGTTTGACTGATGTTTAAAATCTTTTCTTTTTGCTATTGATTTGCAATTACTTGGTTTTAGTCTAAATCATCGTGCATAGGTCATATAAGTAATGGGAAAAAAGCACAAAATGGGGAGTCCGGATATCATTCCCACGAGGATTGATTTTTGAAAATTCAAAGATCAACTACCCTCACTACTCAAGGTCATCACTATTTGAACCTCTAAATTCCACAAAAAATTATATGGCTAAAAGAAATTTAATAAAAATATAAAGAAATTCTAATAATACCTGAATTAGAGAGCTGCGATCGAACTAAAATTTGAGCACTATGAATGAAATCAGTGGTGTGACCATCAATTTGAAAGTTTCCAAATAAAATATAGAGTATGGGACATGAACTTTGAAGTTGTCCAAGAGCAAGGTAGTGTAGCAAATGAATTTCTCCTCACACCACACATTTCACTCTCCAGCTTGCCACATTTCTATCTCTAGATAACGGGTATTAAAAGCTACTTATAAGATCCCAATCTCTTTAAGATCCGAATCTCTTCCTTCTCGCACTTCACAGCCATCTCTTAGGATTAGAACTTTGCTTGCCTCCATAGACAGGATTATACAAGTCTTCTCCAATATAATTATACAAGCCTTCTCTCCTTGATTAGAATCTCAGCTAAACAAGATTGAGTTTGTTCTTCTCAATTGAGGTGAAACCTCTTAGAATTAAACCTGCTAGGATCAAGAGAGACCTGGAGGCCTTAGAACACACCACGTTGTCACCTCAAGAGGGAACCTTAAAGTCGTGAGGTTAGATCTTCACTAGCATATACCGTAATGATCCAAAGAGTCTATTAAGTTCCAAAACATATCGCAATTTACCCTTATGATCACTTATTTGCTCTCATGTAGTCTACCTCTGTGTCACTTAGAGGAATTCTGAAATTATATAATGGATACAACTCTTTTCTAGGTACCAAACACCGATATTCGTAACAACCACAATGTAGAGAAATATCAATTAAATCATCAAACTTCATACCCAAACAAATACGAGTAACATCATAAACAATAATCCTAACAATAGATTCTTCCCGTAGGAGTTTGTGATTGCAAATGACAATGACTAGTTGATCAACAATCTGACAAGTTGCTTGTCCAAAAGCAGAAAAAGAAAAATGGTCGAGAAAAAATTTACAATTCCATTGAAATTCGAGACATAAATTTAGCTTAGGTTACAATTCATCCATTAAGATCCCGAGTTCGAATCCTGCTCTAATACGAAAGAAGAAAACTAAATCTAGAAAACAAACTAAAAAATAGAAAAATAAAAAAATAAGAAAATAAAAAAGAAAAAATATATCTGATGAGTTTATTCTCCCAGCACACATATTTGATGAAAAGCGGGTTGGAAGCTCGCATTATTTCCTGGAGCTGTTGCAAACTTAGGTTTTGGGCCCTAAAAATGAGGAGAGAATCACGCACTTTAAAAAGCCTAAAAATTCTGCCCTAGCTGCTGATGTCGTGGTGATGTTGCGACATCAGAGTTGTCAATGTCATGGATCGCATATGATGACACGACATTGAAAGTCTGCTGGACAATTCTCAATTTCCAGTGATAAGTCAATGTCATGATGATGTTTGACGTTTGCTTTGTGTGGGTTACGCGCCATATCGTGCTGCATTTCAAATACTTTACACTTGATTGATGTCCACTGACATTTGGCGCCAGTGTTTGACTTGGATTCTCAGGTTTGATGTTGCGACATTGCATTAGTTCTCTGTTATGATGTTGCGACATTTAATTGATGTCACGACACTGATTTGATGTCGCGACATTGTTTAACTAATGTCTTTACTCTTACATTCTTGTCCTAATGTCGCGACATTGCTTGTAGTTCATTTGTTGATGTTGGTAGCGTCTCTGGTTGATCAACAGCTATTGACATTGCCATACGATCATCGCATTGGTCAATTAACTTCCACCTTGACTGCCTTGAGTTGATGTCGCGACATTGTGCATTAGTTCTCGCATCCAAAAATCCGACGTTACATTGATGTCTCAACAGTGTCATAGCGATGTCACAACATTGGTCTATTAAACTTGACCTTAGGCTACTTTGATCTGATGTCAAAACATTGCTTTGATGTCGCGACAACGTCCAGCTGATGTCTTCACTGGTTGAGGCTTGTTATGATGTCGCCACTATGTCGTGGTGATGTCGCGACATTGGCATATTTTTCCTTCTCTTCTTTAGCTGGTGTTACGGCTATATCGTGACATTGCAGTAGTGTCAAGACCTTCTCCACATGATGTCGCGACACTAGAAATCTGATGTCACAACATTGGCCCTTTTTCTGCACTATGCTGATTTATGCTCCTTTTTATGCTGAATTTTGTTTTTTTCCTTAATTTCCTACAAAACATAAATTTGGGTGAAAGTTTCATAATTTTACGTTAAACGAAACTTTTAAGCCTGAAATATACTTGAAAAGTGGGTTTAAAAATAGATGAGTTTTAGACTCATCAATTGTATCGTGTCCCTGTTATTCATTTTCACTGGTTTATGCAGGCAAACATTTATATGAAAAGTATCTGAGTAATGAACAATATGAAAACAAATGTAATCAGTTCGACTGCTAAGGCATATCTCTATTTTGTAATGTAGTGTACCTACGGGTACCTTCTGTTATGTACTCTTACGGGAGAGATTAATAACATGATACATGAAATATTTATATATGCGTGTATACTGAAATTAAAGATCGCTGTAAGTGGTCATATATGTTATTCTGTTTTCCCACTAAGCTAGAAGTTTAGCACGGGTTTTTCATCAGGTGTAGGTTACTGAAAGAAATTCATGAGGACATCTCACACTCACCAAGGCTAACACAACATTAGGAGTCCTTCTTATGTAGGTCCTTGATTTTGCTTTGATTTTGTAATAGAAATGTAATTGTGACATTTTTTTTATAGTGAACCTTGTATGAATACAGGTAGTTATAGAATCAAGCATATATGTATAGGACATTTTAAACACTACTATGGTGGTAGTTTTACAAAGTTATGATTTGTAGTTAAGAATTTCCATAATTTTGGCTTTTTGAAACAAGTTTATGTCACTTATGAATCTGCTTGAGCGGGTCTCAAATAATGTGCAGAAAATCGGGTTAATGAGTCTTAGCTCTATGTAGTCCTCACCGCCCTGATTAAGGGAAGGGCGTTATAGTTTAGTGGTATCAAAGCCCAGGTTTAGGTGTTTTTGGAAAATTATTAGGATAAAAATGCACCTACATAGTATTATGTTGGCATAATGCGGATGTCCTTGTTTATGTTTTTTTTTTTTATATATAGTGAATAAGATGGAACGACCCCAAGACACTATTGAGGAAGTGCAAAGTGTTAATACAAAGATCAAAGGTCCTCATTTGATCCCTCTGCAGAGCCGACTAAAGGTGAACATGATGTTCTTGTTGTGTCAACCGAAGCGTTGTTTAAAATTTCTAAGGATATGGCAAGGGTTTTAAATCGACTCACGGCCCCTAGAGCTCCGATTGATTCGGTAAGAAAGCATGGAGTAGAAGAATTCCATGGTACAAGTCTGGAAGAGCTAGATAAAGCTGAGTTTTGGCTTGAGAAACTGCAAAGGGCTCTAGACGAAGTGAAATGACCCCCTGCCATCTCACTTCTACAAAGTGCAACTTATGATTAGTGGAAGTTAGTTATAAGAACTCCACTGGTTCCAGACCTAATTGTGAGGACTTCTTTGTCAGGGGTTTCGATCGCGATATGTCGCAGTGATTACGAGAGAGACCAAATGGAGCCCGTTCTTGAATCTCAAATATGGGTACTTGACAGTGGTGGAGTATGAGAAAAAGTTTAGCCGCCTCAGTAAGTATGCACCAGAACCAATTCTTACTGAAACCTTCCGATGTAGATAGTTTGAGGATGGTCTAAAGGAGTATATAAAAAAGGTACCTCGCAGCTGTTACATCATTGCAAGTGGTGAATTTCTATCAGCTGGTGCAAGCGGCTATGAAAATTAAGGAATCTGAAATTATGAGTCGAGAAAGAAAAACATAAAGGAAGTTCTCCAGGGGTAGTTCCTCCTCAGGTAAAAGAACTAGAGAGTCTCAAGTCGAATCAATACATAGTTCTACTACTAGAGGTAGAAGGCAGGGACCTATGACACGGGTTCCGGTAAGAGCACTTCAATCGAACAAGAGGAAAGACTTGAATGCTCACACTACCACAAACATCATTCTGGTACTTGCAGACGGATAACTAGGAGTTGTTTTCGATGTGGAAGCACATACCATCTTATAGTGTCCACAAGGATCTGGAACTTCTAGAAATCCTTAAGGAAGTAGTAGAGGAGGATTAATGTGCCTCCACTGACTCGTGATAGGGGTAGAGAGCGAGGTAGTTCAGTGCAGCATAGAAGAAGTATTGCATCAGAAACAATAAATCGCCCTAATGCAATAGTTCTAGCCCGAGCCTATACTATGAGGACTCGTGAAGATCAGGATGCACCAGGGGTTATAATTGGTATTTTCTCTCTCTATGACATTGAAATGCATGCTTTGATAGATCCTGGTTCTACACATTCTTATGTCTACACCGAGCACTTGTTTGATAAAATGCCATCAGTAGAGTAATTGGCATATGACATGCATGTTACTAGTCCCCTAGGGCATACTCTCAAGGTCAATATAAGAACTATCCTCTAGTGATCCATGATAGAGAGTTCTCTGTTGATCTAATTGCATTGCCTTTTCACAAGTTTGACTTAATATTAGGGATGGATTGATTATCCAAACATCGGGCTATAGTTGATTGTGATAAGAAAACAATAGTGCTTAAATGTTCTAACCTGTCAGAGGTAACTGTACATGGTATCCAATCTAGACCAACGTCAAATGCAATTTTCGCTATGCAAGCTCGGCGTTTTCTTAAAAAAGGTTGTGAAACCTTTTTGGCCTTGGTGCTTGACTCTAAGAGGGAACAAGTAAATTTGGAAGATATTATAGTGATAAAGGAATTTCCTTATGTGTTTCCCGAGGAATTACCAGGTTTACCACTCGAAAGAGAAGTAAATCTGGCTATTGAAGTTTTACATGGAACAACTCCTATTCTAGGGCACCCTACCGTATGGCTCCAACTAAACTAAAAGAGTTGAAGATTCAACTACATGAGCTATTGGACAAGGGATTTGTTTGACCTAGTGTTTCACCACAAAGTTGCGCGGTTTGTTTATTCAAAAAGAAGATGGCATACGGATGTGCATTGATTATCGGTAAATAAATAAGTGCCGTGAAAAATAAACATCTGTTCTTGAAAATAGAAGATCATTATTAAATTCAGAAAAGCGTGTCTTTTCAAAAAAACAAACCTACGATCGGGATATTATCAGCAGGTAAAAGATGTTAATGTCAAGCGATCTTTAGAATTCGATATGGTCATTATGAGTTTTTAGTAATGCCATTTGAGTTGACTAATGCACCGGCTGCATTCATGGACTTGATGAATAGGGTATTCCACCCTTATTTGGACCAGTTTGTAATGGTATTCATAGATAACATCTTGATGTATTCTAAGGATGCACAAGAACATGAACAACATTTGAAGATAGTGTTGCAAATCCTAAGAGAAAAGTAGTTGTTTGCAAAATTAAGTAAGTGTGATTTTTGGCTTAAGGAAGTGTCATTCATAGGTCATATTGTGTTTGCATAGGGTATTAGAGTTGACCCTGCGAAGATTGAAGCGATTGTAAGTTCGAAACCGGCCTCGAAATGTGACAGAGGTGAGAAGTTTCTTCGGTTTAGCTGGGTATTATCGACGGTTCGTAAAGGGATTCTTCGCCATAGCCTCTACACTTACTAAGTTACTCCGGAAAGAGGTGAAGTTTGAATGGGATGACAAATATCAGCCAAGTTTTGATCAGTTAACGAAAATACTGGTTGAAGCACCAGTGTTGACTCAGCCTACTCTGGGTAGAGAATATGCCATGTACAGTGATGCTTCAAGGATTGGTTTGGGATGTGTATTGATGCAAGATGGAAAAGTGGTGACATATGCCTCAAGACAGTTGAAATTGCATGAGCATAATTATCCCACACATGATTTGGAGTTGACAGCGGTAGCGTTCGCTTTAAAAATATGGCGACATTATTTATATGGTAAAAAATGTAGAATATTTACGTATCATAAGAGTCTTAAGTATCTGTTAACTCATAAGGAATTGAACTTGAGGCAACGTCGATAGCTAGAGTTGTTCAAAGACTATGATTGCATAGTTGATTACCACCTAGGAAAAGCTAATGTGGTGGCGGATGCTTTAAGTAGAAAAACAATTTTTGTTTTGTCCTTAAAACACTGTATACGGAGATTTACATCTAATGGGGCTTTGTTAGCTCAATTAAAAGCTATGCCAGATTTGAAGCAGACGATGATAGATGCTCAGAAAAATGATGTCGAGGATTCTGGCAAATGAGTGATCAATGAAAAATTAGAGATGAAGCAGTTATTCTATAAGAGGAGATGGAGTCTATTACATGAACAGATTATGTGTACTAAACGTCCAGGAAATGAAAAAGAAATTGATGTATGAAAGCCATAATACCGTATTCACCATGCATCCTAGAGGTAACAAGATGTACCAAGATTTAAAACAGTACTATTGGTGGAAAGGGATGAGAAAGGATATAGTAGAGTATGTATCCAAATGTCTGACTTGTTAGCAAGTAAAAGTTGAACATTAAGTACCATCCGGTATGTTAAATATCATCCTAATTCCATAATGGAAGTGGGACAGCATTACTATGGATTTCATGTCCAATTTTCCCCTCACCCAAAAGAAACATAATTCCGTCTGGGTAATTGTCAACAGACTTACAAAGTCTGCTCACTTCTTATCAGTCCGGCTTGACTATTCCATGGATCGGTTAGCGAAGCTGTATTTGAGTGAGATTGTCCGATTGCATGGAATTCCACCATCAATAGTGTCTGACCACGATCCACGGTTTACATCAAGGTTTTGGAAAAAATTCTGGTCGTATAGGTACTTTCGACTAAATTTTAAGTCTGACCTTCCATCCACAAACAGATGGACAATATGAAAGAGTGATTCAAGTGTTAAAGGACATGCTTCGAGGTTGTGTGCTAGATTTTCTCGGAAGTTGGGATAGGTACATTCCTCTTATGGAATTTGCCTATAATAACAGTTATCAGTCAAGTATTGGTATGACCCCCTATGAAGCTTTGTATGGCAGTAAATGTAGAACCCTTATATGTTGGACCAACTGAACGAGCATAAGTAATTGGCCCTGACATGGTAAAGGAGACAGAAGAAAAAGTTTGGGTTATTCAGCAAAGGTTAAAAGCTGCTAGTGATAAACAAAAGTCATATGTAGATCTGAAAAGAAAAGACATAGAGTATGAAATTGGAGATAAGGTTTTCTTGAAAGTATCACCGTGGAGAAAGATACTCCGATTTGGAATGAAAGGAAACTAAGTCCAAGGTTTATCAAACCTTATGAGATTTTAGAAAGGTGGACAGTAAACATCATTTGGCCCTCCCTCGAAATTGGCCAAATTACATAATATGTTCATGTCTCGATACTTGGATACCTTTATGACAAATTGCACACCTTGCCCGTACAAGATATACAAGTGCAATCAAACTTCTCTTATGATGAAGAACCGAAAGCCATTCTAGCATGTGAAGTGAAACAATTGCGAAACAAACAAGTCCCTCTGGTAAAGGTACTTTGGCAACACCATGGTATGGAGGAAGCAACTTGGGAGCCAAAATCAACAATGAGGGCACAGTACCCGCAACTCTTCAATTCAGGTATGAATTTCAAGGACTAAATTCTTTTTAAGGGAGAGAAAGTTGTAACACCCCAAATTATACCCTAGTAGTTTTATGACATGTTTAGGGTATAATTGAAGTCAAATTTGTATTTTTCGAAAATTTAAGTGCTAAGTGTGAAAAAGGGTAAACTAGTAAATTGCCAATTAAGGACTCAAAAGACATAAAATAAGAAGTTAGTTTGACATTATAGAATTTTGATAAGTTAGCTGTCAAATTTAATGAAGTAGAAGGACTAAATAGCAAAGGGCTAAAAACTTTGAGCCAAATTACATAAAGACAATAACTTGTCTCTAGAATGGGAATTCCCCATTTTTGGGCTTTAAGAGCTAGGGCACCTGGTTGTGTAGGGAGGAGACAAAATTTGGTTTGCTCAATCCATTGTTCGTAGCTCTCCTTGTTCAAGCATAGAGAAGGAAAGGAAAGGAAGGAAGCACAGGAAGAAAAGGGAAGCTAGGTTGAAGCTTTCAAGATAATTCAGATTAGGAAAAATCCTAACTCTTCCCGCAAATGTGTTTTTGGTTGGATTGAGTTGGGTTTGAGGTTGGTTTTGAGTTTGTTTTGGTTTGGAGTTGGATTTGTCCAATGAAAAGGGCCAAAAATGTGACATTTCTGTTCAAGCTCGATGCCCTTCGCCTTGGCAAAGGCCAGGTGTCTTCCTTCCAGTTATTGTCTCTTCGCTAGGCAAAGGCAAGCTTCGCCTCAGCGAAGGTCCGTCTCGCCTAGGCGAACTCGAGACCGTCTTCTGACCATTACCCCTTCCCCTAGGCGAACCAATGCTTCGGGGAAGCCTTTGTTTTTTTGCTCTATTTAACCTCTGCTTTGCTTTCTATTTCTACAAAACCTAAGCAAATGGGGGAAATATGGTCATAAAAAATTGACTAAGAGTATAACATGAATGTTATTAAGACCTTAATAAAATGCTCTGAAACACATATAATTGTATGTCTGCTTAAGATCTTGTAGTGAATAAATATGGACTAGTGCTATTCAGCACTCTTGTTTCGTGCCACCTAGCACGTCTGTTTCGTACTAATTAGTACGTTCGTTTAGTGCTACTTAGCACTCCTGTTCTTTTAGTGCCATTAAGCGCGTTTCGTTTACGGCCACTTCCTATTCTGTGCTATATTGTACCTAAGGGTACCTATTGTATCATGTCCCTATTATTCATTTTCACTAGACAATATGAAAAGTATATGAACAATGAACAATATGAAAACAAATGTAATCAGTTCGGATGCCTTGTCTCGACTAAATGCATAGTGTACCTATGAGTACCTTTTATTTGCTGAAATTTTCTAACCATATACTCTTATGGGAGAGATTAATAATATGATGTGAGGAAATATTTATATATCATGTATATTGGATTGAAGATCCTTGTAAGTGGTCATATATGTTATTTTGTTTCCACTAGGTAAAAGCAGCAGATTATTCCATCGTGTAGGTTCTAAGAAGTACATTGGGGACATCACGCCATGGCCTTGACACAACACATTAGGAGTCCTCCTTATTTAGGTTCTTGATTTTGCTTTGATTTTGTAATAGAAATATAAATGTAACATTTTGTTATAGTGAATGAATCAAGCATATATGTATAGGACATTTTAAACACCACTATGGTGGTAGTTTTACAAGGTTATGATTTGTAGTCAAGAATTTCCATAATTATGGCTTTTTTAGCTGGTTATGTGTATGAATCTATGCTTGAAATGGTCCCAAAAAGATGCCGGAAAATCGAGTTAAAGGTCTGTTCTGTGTAGTCCCTCTACAGCAGTCAAGGGAAGGGGCGTTACACAGCGCCTCAACTTACATGACCAGAAATGCACATATGGGAAGACACTTATATATGGATTTCCATGTAGCCATATCTGCAGTATGTCGACATCGATGTGTTGATTTTAAACTATTTGTTCGAAGGTACTACGATGCGGTCGTCTTATGGTATAGAGCGAAGCTTGTTTCATCTGTTCAATAAAGATGAGTGGCCTCTTTATGATGGTCTTATGATTGTACCTCCTGAGTCAATAAAACGCATAGGCAGTGAACGTCCTAAATCAACTCGTTTGCATAATGAAATGGACGTTATGGAGGGAAAAACCACTATCACATGTGGCCAGGGAACAAAATTTCCGATATTTCGGTCGAAATATCGGTTATCGGTGGAGATCGATAAAATATCTCCACCGAAATTTCGTTTTTCCAAATTTTCCCAATATTTTCCGACTTTTTCCTATAATTCCTCGAAATTTCCGATTTTTCCCTGTTTTTTCCTTTTGTTCTTTGACTCCAAAAATCTCAAAAAAAAAAGCTTCTGGAAGGTTTCGAACCCACCCAAAATGCCTAGAAGTGGCACCCTCCAACCACCAAGTCATTGATTGCACTTATTATATATAGTGCAAACTTTTTATATTCTTTTATTATTTATTTGTTCATAATCCCTACACCGTATGATTATAATATTTATTTATTTTTATTTTACATTATAACTTATAATAATTTTAAATCAAATATTAATTTGAAAAGAAAATAAATAAAATAATATCATTTAAAAATTTAAAATTATAATATATAAATATTTTGAATCTCACTCATTATCTACATAATATTTATAATAATAGCAAAACAAATAAATAATATCTCTTTAACATAATAATATACAGAATAATATATTAAATATAACATATTTAATTTAGTAATTACTAATCATTTGATTTTAATATACCTTAATTAAGATATGAATCATTTATCATAAATACATATAATTAAAATATGAAAAATTTAATCGAGGCAGATATTTTGTAAAAATATCCTTTAGATATTTACTAGATATTTTTCGATATTTAGTAAAATCCAATTCTGGAAGATATATCGTGTTTACCGATATTTTGATCCTTGCATGTGGGTTATGCAAACAACTAGGTCACAATCGACGGTCTTGTAAGAATAGAAATCAATTTCAATGGAAGATGTGAAGTAACTCAATTTTTTTTTGTAAGGCAATTTTCTTTGTATGTTTGTAGTTGCTTTGTATAAGACTTATGTACGAATGTTTATTTCTTGGATTATAAAAGACTTGTGTACCTTATTTAAGTAAATGAGACATCATTCTTGTACGTGGTTTTTTTGTTCATTACCTTAGTAATTAGTAATTGCATTTATGACTATGATACTAGTATCTCAATGTTTTTTGTTAATAATTATAATGTCTTTGTGTTATCTGTTACAGATATGGCGTTCAGAGGGCTTCATGATGTAGATCTTTCACGTGGGGCGACTCGATTTTGGGATACCAGCAGCATATCCAGCACATCCAGTCGCTTATACCTTACATGATGACGACGCCAATGTCGTCGACTGAGACATAGCTGAGGCTATCCACGATGGATTACCGGCTAAGCCAGAGCTAGCTCTTCCATTGGGGTGTAATGAAGAGTACCTTTGACACGGGTGCATAATCCATCCGATGTACTCCTCCTATACTGAG
Source organism: Tetrastigma voinierianum (assembly GCA_016808115.1). Taxonomy (NCBI): domain Eukaryota; kingdom Viridiplantae; phylum Streptophyta; class Magnoliopsida; order Vitales; family Vitaceae; genus Tetrastigma; species Tetrastigma voinierianum. The sequence continues at coordinate 413,884 of JAEQBH010001362.1, forward strand.
ATCATCTAGATGCATAGACTCTTGATTAGGTAATGGTATATGTAAAAGTATATGGTTCTATAGTAATTTCATTCATATTCACATCAGCGTTATTGATGTCAAGTGTAAATGTGTAGGTCTTATGGCAGCCATACGTCAGAGAGTTGGTTGACCAGCTACCAGATATTTGCTTATCTAATCAGGAAATCTGGCGGACGATGTCACAACTTATATGTTTTAGAACTATTGAGTGGCATCGTCCAGAGTAAGTCTTACACCAATTTGGGCTAAACAGGAAATAACTTCATCTTACTCTTATGAGCAACAGCTACATAGAGTGGATGCACATGGATGACTTAAGAGAGATTGGGCGACGTATCATGCTCCATACATTGCCTTATGGGATACGCGAGCGGGCATGATCATCACTGCACCCCCTATGGTGGGTATTATGGACTTCCATGATCCATATATGCAGTGGTATCGTCATATTACATGACGTTTTATGACACCATCACTCCATAGGGATGATATGAGATATCATACTACAGTCGATACTACTCAGGTTCTGGTAAGTTAGAGTCCTATGTTTCTAAAGTGTTTTTCAAAATTGAATAAATAGATTATGTATTTATAATTGTTTGGTTGGTTCTTTTAGATCTCTGTCATGGCTGATATAGCTGGTCTCTCGGGTGGGGCTACCACTAGATTGGTGTACGACTTACATCATATATTTATATTAGTGTTACATCAGATTGGAGAGGAGAGGAGCATCGCTGGACACGATCAAGAGGCATCTACTTCACATGGACCATCCATTAGACCTCCAATGTCATCCACTCTAGTTCGTATGCAGCCCATTCGAGGTAGAGGGAGAGTTGATCGGCGAGGTTGTGGTTGAGATGGTGGGTGAGGTCGTGGTCGAGATGGTGAGAGAGGTCGTGGTTGAGATGGTGAGAGAGGTCATGGTACACCTGAGACGACATTGCCTACTTCCATACCCCCCTCGTACTTACCCATCACCCGATACTTCCATACTTCCCCATCACCCGATACTTCCATACTTCCCCATACTTACCCATCACCCGATACTTTTATATCCCCACAAACTTACACATAACCTTAGACCACGCGCACATCACCTTCATATCCCCACACATACACATCTTACCATCTCAGATGTCGCGAACTAGCATCCATAGCGTGGAGTATCACATTATCACCCTACCCTTATCATCCCCTATATTTTCCATCGATGTGAGACCATGGTTGACTTTGTATCAAGGACAGGTGAACTTTCGACTAAACTGACCTCGCTTTACACGTATCGTCGTGCTATCCATCGGCTCCTCGGCTCCCATTGACTCCGGCTTTATCGACTCAGGTTTAAGATTGCACGGGACCCTATAAATCAACTAGTTGTGTATTCTAGGCGCCTTCCTAAGAGAAATATAAAGACTTCATCTTGTGGGACTCGTTGATATATATTGATATTTGTATACAATTTTTTATATATTTGTATGATTTGGTTTATATATGAAATCAGAGTTTCTTGTTTACTAAATTGGTAATAATTGGGATGCATGTGGGTGATGATTTATACATATTCTTGTTCTCAATCAAAACTTGCAGGTCATAATTGAGCTTCATGCAAAAATCCATTGAATATTTCATGATTCTGTATTTTAAAATGGTAATATACACAATTGGATACAACTTGTGAAATAAAAAATAAAAGTTACAAATATTTTAGAATAAAACTTGTAGGTTTATTTGGGATTTAAGGCTACCTTGGATGTGCTTGTTGTGAAAATTTAAAAATATTTACAATTATATTTGAATTAATAAATAACTTGTGTGCTAATTTCAATTGATAAATAAAATTATTTTTAATATCAAATAGTAAATATATATTTTTTAAATATTAATTTATCAAATTTGTGTTTGAACCCGTTAGTTGATGTAATTTATCAAATAGTAAATATTCTCGTTTCAATAATTTTTAAATAAGTTGATATAAAAAATAATAATAATAATTTTTAAATAAATATTTATATGATGAAGCTAGATTTGTTGAGTTATCGATAATTGAATTTTAAAAAAATGATTAAGTCGTTGTCACTAACAACGGCAATTAGCCTATTTTTTTTTTAAATGATAAGCCACTATTTAGAATGTGGCATCATCTGTCATCACCTAAATGGCCAAACAAATTAGATTGGGCAATAGTTTGAAATCTGAACTATTTTTTTTTTTAAATAGTATTTTTAATCCAAAACTGCAGTTCCTAACCTTTAAAGTAAATTGAGATAACAAGCCGCCCGTAGTTCACTTTATTTCGTATTTTTAGGGTTGATACAAGAAAATGGTGACTCGAATAGAATTAGTGTCTATTGATTTGTATTTTTTGAGGATCGGTATGAGAAAAGGGTGACCTTAATAGAATTAGTGTCTATTGACCCAACCTGAAAATGTTCGCGACCTATTAGGGCTTGAGTCGGGCTAACCCACTTAGTCTATTTTGACCCATGTTTTATTTTAAATGTCTACATAATATTTTCTAATTATTAAAAATATTAGTTTTTAAATTATGAAAAATATAAAATTGATGTTTATAGAAAAAAGAATAATTACTAAATAATTATTTTTAACAAAATAAAATAATACTAGTATGAAAAATAAATTAAAATAAAATGTTGGATTTTGGGGTTAGGTCGCCCAAAATGGGTCCATGACCCATGATCCATGACCCAACTTGATTTTTTGATGTAAGCAGTTAAAAAGGAAGTTAACAAGAAGTTAACAAAGAGAAAAGAATAAAGAGAAAAATTCTCTCAAGAAGATAATCACAAAAAAATATCCAAAAACTCTTTGCACTCTCGTCTACCAAAACAGGAAGAAATTTAGATTGTGAAAAAAAAGTGGCATTTCATTGTAATTGTCGCTATTTGATCCAGTGAAGCAAACGAGATCTTAATATTCCGCTGTGGCATTTCATTGTAATTGTAATTGTAATTGTAATTGTGGCATTTCATTGCAAGGCTAGGCTTTTCATTTCGTAAATGATGAAAGCCATAAGCAACTTGGGCATCCATGCCTATGGAGAAATAATTATAAAGGACTCCCTCATAGTGAATCACTTTCTCTGGTAACTGAATCTCTACATCCAGACCCTTAAACTAGGGTCACTCATGCAAGGAGTGAAGAACCAACCTTGAGTGCAACTGTACCTAGAGTCGATTTGCTTTTCTCCTGAGTATATCTGAAAGCAGTTTTATTTAAAATATAATATATATATATATATAATAATAATAATAATAATAATAAAAATATACAAGTTTTTTTATTTATCTATTTTAGTAAGAAAATGAATTAGTATTATTTTATCAAAATAAGTGATAAAATAATATACTAATAGTTGTTTAAATTAAAATTATATGATTTACAATTGGTTAGTTGGACATTATTTTTTGTGATTCCTTCTTTGTGCAATTATTATTTTGGGTGAATTAAGGTGAGTTTTTTTACGTATATGCGAAACATAATGGATTAGACTCATTCGCACCGCGAGTCATCACGAACTTATCTTAAAGATTAGAAGTCATTAGGCCCGACTGAAGAGCTCAAAATCTCAACTAATCAATGGTTTTTAAGGAAGACTTTGTATCTTGTGAATTATATAAATCAAGCTTCATGAAAAGTTCGAAATTGATTTGGCGGAGAAATTAAAGATGAGTTTGAATTGGATGAAATTGAAGGTTTTAAGAAATGCTTTACCAACATATTACCAAAAAAGCATTCTAGATTCCTTATTAGATAAGAAAATAAAGGAAGCAAAGAAGCTGATCTGACTTTGTTGTTCACAAGTTTGTATTGGTACCTTGAAAATCTACATGTGAAAAGAACTTAGGATTCGAAATTTTACCTTAAAATTACTCATAATCTTCCTGGTAGAAAGAATAAGCCCAGATTAAGTTTCCTAGAGAGCTAAATAATAGATTCATTAGCTCACTTCCAGTTAAGTTCAGACGTTAGTAAATATTATGGATGTTTAATATTCATTAACTTGTAGTTGTTTGATATTTTATATATATATATAATATAAATATTCAATTTATTTCTAGCAATTTTGAGTTTGTTTTCAATATTTATGATTTATATTGAATTTTATGATAATTTATTATTACTTGAAATTGCATATTTTGATAATTGTCTTGTATACCTTGCCTAATTAATTGACTTAGTGATAGTCTCACATTAGGGATTTAGAGGATGATTGGAAACTTAGTGACCTTTTGATTCTAAAACCTACATGTGAGTTATTTCTAATAGTTAATTAGAGACTAAATGGGCTGTATGTGTATGGATGAAACATTATCTTGTGCAATTTATGTCTTCTGCAAGAAAGGAAGGAACTTCGTGTTTCTACAAACACAATGTCTTCTGCATCCAAAAACATTATCTGCTGAGCTTAACAAAGGTGAAAAAGCTAAATGGTGATAATTATGAGATTTGGAGCATGAAGATTCAATATGTGCTGGAAGAGCAAGAAGCTCTTGAGGTACTCAATAATGTCTTTGGATGTTTGAAGCGGGGAATCTGACCCACGACATAAAGGGATCGGGGAGGCATAGGCTGGAGGCCGAAAGATTCTCTGGCTGGCATAATGTTGCTCAGCGATATGGAAAATGATATCATGCGGTAGAAATTATGACTTGTGATGGACATGTGGTCGCTTTAAAGAATAAGTTTGGTGCTACATCATTAACCAAACTTCGGATCACTACGATCAAATTTGACACCTACAAAAGAAATCGGATCATTGATGAAAAAGCATTTACGTGAGATGTCAAATATGATTTGTGAATTTGGTCATGTGTTGGCGACGAGCAACAAGTCAAGGCGTAATTCGCTCCTTGCCTCGATCTTGGGAGCATATGAAGATGCATATGACCCCTGATGAAAATATCTCAGAACCTTTGGATGATGTGGTGCGCCATCTTGAGCTAGAAGAAGAAAGAATTGAATCTTCCAAACTTAATACAAATGTGTATATGGCTTAATCTAGCTTAAGAAAAACATGGCGGCATAGAGTAATAAGGTGGGTTCAGAGACAAAAACAAGAAAGAAAGCTCATTTGGCAAAGAAATATGGTAATGACAGACCGCGGGAAAGGAAAGCGTTCTTTCAAGAAGAAAAACATGGCCAAGATCAAGTGCTTCTATTGTAATACCAAAGGGCATTTTGCACGAGATTGCCCTGAACCTAAGAAGGTATTTGGCTATACTAAAGTTAGTGAACTTTGCGTAGCTAGTTATGTTTTTCAGATACATATCCTTTGTGGATTGTAGACTCGAGCCCCGACGGACCATGTAGCGAGAAGGATAGGGCCTTCGTGGAATTTTAGAGTGGAATTTCGGCGAATACCACATGGAGCAAAGTGGATCTATGTAGGAGCAATGCAAGAGTTGCGGAGTTCAGGGATAAAGGCACATGCAAGCTAGTCATGCGAGGTGGCCGAACTACTATTGCATGATGTTCTCTATGCTCATGATTTGTCGAAATTTAATTTGTGTTGGTTACCAGTAGCTAGGTTTTTAATATGTATCTTGCTAGAACAATATTGAATTGTCTCTAGGAAATACTCATTATGGATCACGGTTATGTATTGAATGGTTTTATTGTCATGAATCAAGTTATTATGAATGTAATTTGAGGTTATTCTATGATGCGTCTTCATAGTGCGAGATTGATGTGAATTTATGGCATGCTCGGCTTAGCCTGTAGTAATTAATCGAATAGATAGACTAGTTAAACAAGGGCTACTACCTAATTATGACAAAGTAGATCTGTTTACTTGTGAGCACTTCCTGGCTGGTAAAAGTACCAGAAAACCATTTGAGTAAGGAACGGGAAGCGAGACTTACTCTGCGATTGGTCGAGATTCAGACGTATGTGGTCAGTGAATGTGAGAAGCGAGGCATGGGGCTTATTATTTCATCACGTTTACAGATGATTATACTCGCTTCGGTATTGTATATTTGATAAATCATCATCGAAGCAATAAGTTGCTTCCCAAAGCTATAAAAGCAGATTTGAGAATCAATTAGATAAAAAAATTAAAAGCATTAGAACAGATGGAGGTAGCTGAATCTTTATGATTAGTTTAGATAACTATGTGTGAAAAATTCAGCATCGATTGGCTTCATTCGAACTCCCACAACAAATGGTGTTCGCGGAAAAGAAGAAATAAACGCTCCCTTGAAATGGTTAGGTCTATGATGGCACAGGCAAATTTGTCAATCACTTTTGAGGTGATGCCTTTATTAACTGCCACATTTATCCTTAACCGTGTGCCCTAGCAAGTCAGTTCCCACTAATCCATATGAGTTATGGACAAACGAAGCGACCTAAGTGTTTAAGACCTTGGGGATGTGCGGCCTATGTTCTTAATACCTCGCACCCACATGGTAAACTATGTGCCCGGGGAAAGAAATGTATCTTTATAAGATACTCAGAACATTCGAGGTATGTTTATAGGTGAACACAATGGTAGAGTCTCCACGGGAATTTGAATCACGAGATGTCACATTCTTGAAGAATGATTTTCTCGACAAGGTGATATCAATAAAGACTTGTCTTTCTATGAGACCATAGATTTTGGTGATCAAGACTCACTTCATTCGAGTGGGAGCATTTTAGGAAATATGTTTCCAACTCCAAGTGCGAATGATAATGATCTTGATCAAATTAGAAGTAATCCAAATGGGAGTACTCAAACATTAAATGATCCTGGTCCAAGTGGGAGCAATTTGAGGATAATAGAGGAATTTGTTCTTCTAGAACCTAAATTGCGGCGTAAGTGAAACTAGACAAGGGACACATTCCCATTAAATGGTTTGACATTAGGGTGGTGAAGCCTTTGTAGCCATTACACAAGATGAAGATGAGCCAAGGAATGTCACAGAGGCTCTCTCGGGCCCTGATAAGGAAAACTGGACAAAAGCAATGGAAGAAGAAATGGAGTCTATGAGATCAAATCAAGTTTGGGAACTTGTTGATCTTCCGAAAGGACGCAAGGCCATTGGGAATAAATGGGTTCTCAAAATAAAGCGTAAGGCTGATGGCACAATTGATAAATATAAGGCTAGACTAGTAGCGAAAGGCTACACACAGCAGGAAGGAATAGATTGTAGGAAACTTTTCTCACATTGTGAATTCTACCTCAGTCGTTTGATACTAGCTATTGTAGCAAGTATGGATCTTGAATTACATCAAATGGATGTAAAGACAGCATTTCTAAATGGTGATTTTAGAAGAGAAATCTACATCAAACCCAGATTGTAGGTTTTGTGAAGGCAAGAAAATAAAGTTTGTAGACTTTTGGAAGTCATATATGGCACTAAGCCGGTCTTGAACAATGACATATTCGTTTCCATAATACGATCATATTAAATGGTTTTATTATGATTGTGAAGATCATTGTGTATATATAAAAGATCCATGGACAAGTTTATAATTATGTCATTATATATTTGATGATATACTTATGGTAGTATGCAAAGTATGTCAATGAAATTAAAGGATGGTTATTATCCAATTTCGAGATGAAAGATATGGGTGAAGCTGCTTATATTCTTGGAGTTAAGATCTCCAGAGTTCGTTCAAAGAAATTATTGTCTCTGTCACAAGAGCCGTACATCAATAAGATCCTTGAACGATTCCAAATGCAGCATTCACGACCCATCGATATCTATTGCTAAAGGTGAAGGTGTGGCCAGAAGAATGTGATACTAAACTCCACAAGAAGAAGGGCCCTTCGAGGAAAGTTCCCTATACAAGTGCGGTTGGAAGTCTGATGTATGCCATGATGTGTACAAGACCTGATATTTGCTTTGCTGTTGGCATGGTAAGCCAATATCAGTCCAACCCAGGACTAGTTATTCATTGGAAAGCAATTAAAAGGATACTAAGGTACCTAAAAGGAACTGCTACTTATTCATTGTGTTATGAAGGAAATGATCTGCAATTGAAAGGCTACACTGATGCTGATTGGGGAGGAGACTTAGATGAGAGAAAGTCTACCTCACAGGTACATCTTACTCAACAATGGCGTTATATGTGGGTAGTAAGAACTTGATCACACATAGCCTTGTCCCTGATGGAAAGGCTGAATTTGTAGCTTTTTCCGTTGCAGTACAAGAAGCATTGTGGCTCAAAAGTTTTTTGATCACTTGGGTGTAAATGCTAAAAGTGCTGATTCAGTCTTAGTGAACTGTGATAGTCAAGCAGCAATAGCATACACAAAGGACCCTAAGTATCATGGCAAAACCAAACACATAGATATAAAATATAACTGTAAGACAGTTTGCACCTGAAGGTGAACTTGAAGTATATCCCTACGCGTGAAATGTGGTTTGCAGATCCTTGACAAAACCGATTCCTCGAGATATATTTATAAAGCATGTGAAATCTCAAGGATTGCGTGGGAATATGATATACTTATTGTAATGTTTCCCAACGATGTTCATATTGTATTAATGTTCGAAATAATAAATATGTTTGTTATAAGCCTACACATATGTGTGAGTGTTTAATTTTAGTAATACACTCTCGATTTATTGAAAAGTATGTCGAACAAATAAAGAGATTAGCCCTCTCACACGGGTAATCACCTCTCATTAATTTTAGTAGTTGATGAGAGATGAGACAATTTTAAGCTTATTATCCTAAGTGATGTCGAGTGACTTAAAATATGAATGTCGCCTTGTTAACAAACAAGATGAGATCTTATTAAAGATTGTAAGTGAATTAATAAATAAAAAAAAATTCACTTTATCTGTCTATGTTGCCAGATATGAGTTCTAATGAACATGAAAGAAGTAGACAAGAGAACTAAAGTTGGACATTAAGAATGTTTGAACCATTATCATGCGGTAATACATTACATAAGACACTACCTCCATGGAAAAAGAGAAAATACCGTAGCACGTGTTTCATACCATGTGTGCAAATTATGACCAATATAGGTAATTAAAGCTCAGATCTCAGCTTTGATGTGTGAGACCTTTAAGGAATAATAGCCTTATATTTATACCCTTATATTTCTATTCTAGTGCTTAAGACTTAATTTAATACTTGCTATTTTAGAGTGTTACCAAGGACTATAGAGAGATTAGTCTAGCGAAGCTCTTGGAAAAGCAAATTAAATTAAAGTTAGGAATTTGAGAAAAGAGGAAGATCATTAAGCGTATCACATTTTGTTTGTATTCACCGTGTACCAATTATGAGTGTTTATAATTGAATCTGATATATGATATATAGATTGAGATCGTTTAAGGATTTGAATGTGATAAAATGATCTAAGTCTTGCATACTTAAGTCTACTCATGATCTTTTGTTTGTCGAGAAGCTATATATTCCTAACAGATGTATAGCAAAGAGCTCTTGAAGTATGCTGATCACACGATCTATTTTTCTAGTATGAATTGGTAGAGAGTATAAGAGATGATGTTCTCTTATAAGATATTGAGAGAGCATGGATCCCATTTAAGTGCTTCAGTGGGAGATGTTGGATTTTGGGGTTGGGTAGTAGAAAATGGAGTCCATGACCCATGATCACAACGAAACTTGATTTTTTTAGTGCTGTAATGATTAAAAGGAAGTTAACAAGAAGTTAACAAAAAGAAGAAAAGAAATAAGAAAAATTCTCTCATAAGAAGATAATCACAAAAAAAATATCGAGAAAAACTCCTGCCTCTCATCTCTACAAAACAAGAAGAAATTTAGATTGTAAAAAAGTGGCATTTCATTATGGTATGCTATTTAGTCTGATTGAAATCTTGAGATGCTTAATATTCATTTGTAATTCTTTCTCACAGTAAGTATCCATTATCTCTATAATTTATTTTCAACATAAAATATAAATATAACTAAAATAATTTATTTTATATAATTTTTTAAGAACATAAAATTGTAGTATTTCAAAAACAAATTTATTTTACAATATATAAAATTTATAAAATATTTATTTATTATTATTTTAATGCACTTAACAAATCTCTTTTATATAGCTATTGTTTAGGTGACATGGCCAGTTACCATCTATACTTAGCAGTTCACCTCTTTATCATTAAATCCAAACCTATTACATTTTTCATGAATATGCGTCGAGTACGATTGAACTTGGATTAAATTTCTATCGATCAATATAACTTATTTGATAAATGGATAGCTTTTTAATCCATTTTTACAATAAAAATTCATTTCAATCAGTCATTTATGTCCTTGAGGAAGAATCTTTCGTTTTAGAGACATTGTAGTCTTTGCTAGTAGTACTATTTGTGCTATTCAAACTAACACTGGCGGACGAGTGCTTCCTATGATAAGCATAAAAAAGAGGTTTAAAAATCAATTTTTTATTTATAAAGGTTAAAAATTTTAATTTAATTCGTGTCTAATTATAAAAAATTTCCATTTAATTTATTTTTATTAATTCAATTGTTTTAGATAATAGTGTGACCATAATCATATATGGTTAGTGTCACACCCACGATGTACCAACCAAATTTTCTCGTGTACATTGTGGTGCTAAGTGTCAAGCCCGATCAAGGTTGGCTAACTCCAGACTCGGCCTTACACTTCCTCTGCGGCCGAGTCGGTTATTTCGGACATCTGGCCTGCTGAACCAATGGCCCCGAGTTTGAAGGGCTCGACTACTCATTTCGGGTACAGCGACCCAACGAATCAATTCAGCTCAGGCGGTCAGCCCATGGAGCCTCAGCGGCTCAGTTTGAAGAGCTCAACTGCTCAACTCAGACGCTCAATTCAGGCCATTCGGTTCATGCAGAACATCGCGAAGAGCACGAGTAGAGGCGAAAGTGGTGAGATAAAAAATGAATATACATTAAGGAAAAGGCTACATATGTCTGGGTCCTAAGCCCAAAAAAAAAAAAAAAAAAAACTATCTCAAAGCGGAATGCAGAAAGAAAGACTCATTCAGAAGTTGAGATGGAATACTAAAGGAAAAAGAAATTAGAACTCACTAAAAAAGCGAAAGAAAAAGCTTCGGGATCGAGGAAGCATGAATGAGAAGGCGAGTCGAGAGGATATTTCTTGGCAGGAAGAAAGGGTAGCGAGCAGAAAAGTCATCGTATCACCAAACATAAAGAAGCGACCTTAAAGCCTAACTAATCCAGCCCTGAGTTGACACGTGGAAATCACACCCGATACAAAAACGTCTGACTGCCACTTACCGTGCACAAGGGTACAGGGGGACCTTGATGGGGTTTGTACTTGAATAAGCGCATGAGCCACTCATTAGGCCAAAGGAGCGGGACCTATAAAACACTTGAGCCCCTAGGCGATGGGTCCAAAGCAGCCCAGTCACTGGCCCCCAAGGTCGATGATATGGATAATTGGGAAGGGCACATCCTGCCGATCGACTAAATCTAGCCAATAAGGAAAGTAGGATAATTCTCAATAGCTGCTTATCTGCCAAATCGAGACTAAATCTGTAATAAGGAAAGTAGGATAATTCTCAATAGCTGTATCACCATAAATCAAACCAAATCTTATCGAAATAAGAAAAGTAGGATAATTCTCAATAACACATATCTTATAAAATCGAGACTAAATCTATAATAAGAAGAAGTAGGATAATTCTGATAAGCTTTGCTTATCATGTAAATCAAACCAAATCTTATCAATAAGAAAAGTAGGATAATTCCATAATACTTTGCCTTATTGCAAATCAAACCAAATCTTATCAATAAGGAAAGTAAGATATTACCACCCCTCAATTATCCCTTATTAATTGGTTTATAATAAGGAAATAAAATCTCATACCCAATGAGAGAAATATTATATCATCCTCCGACTAGGAAACATACTATTCAGTGTCATCATCTAATTATAAAACATACTATTCAGTATCATAATCCAATTAGGAAAGTTGTTATGATCATCCCTTATAAATACCAGGCCACCCCATCGGTGAAAGTGTACTCTTGAAATATCTTTCATACAAACATATGCAACACATTCGCCATCTAAGCAGTCTCTATTTTCTCTCATAAAGCCGGCAGGCATCAAGCGACCACTAGTGACTCGCATTAACTTCTTCCTTGTTTGTAGAGGTGCTCGTCTAGAGCCTGCGGATCAACGGTGCAGCGATCACCTCGGCCGGACAATCAGAGCACATCGACGCCGGCAATCGAGGTCTGGCAGCGACCTACCTTACTTGACCAGGTTTAGTTGAAAAATGCATCATCGGTATAAATGTTCAGTGCATTCATAGGTAATGCAGAACATTTCATTTCTTAATCTTTTGCAACAAATTATTTTATTTATTTTTATTTTTAAAAAAATTTATTTGATTTGATTTTTTGAAAACACGTGAGCGGTGCTCATGAGCAGTGTATGACTAAACGGTGCATTAGTCAAAGATCGAGTGCACAATGCACCCACCCTTGGCCCGGCCCGGTCATCTGCGCTGGCGCCGCCGCGTGTCGTGAGCCTGGCTAGGTAGTGTGAGCCCCAGCTCGACGCCTCAGTATTACTGTGTGCATAGCGGCGCCTGCTGCGCCGATATCGCGAGGCTCCTCGGCGCCCTGGCCTTTGTCGTGCGTGTATCGCAGCCCTCTACCTCATGTCGTGAGGCGCTAGGCGTGTCTGCGACCTTGGCTTTCAGCTATATCGCTACCAGTCGCCCCTCGGCCCGATACAAAATTTTGTATCGCGGCCCTCCGCTAGCCAGGCCACTCGTTGTATCGCGACCCAAAAGGCCGCCCCCCAGCCACGATACAAATTTGTATCGCGACTCCCCCTGGCCAACCAAGCCCCGCGCGCGGCTGCACACGCCCTGGCAGCGGGTGGCCGTATTGGCCTATATCGTGGCCCTACCATCATGTCGTGGGGCGTGGCCTGGCCAGGTATCGTGGCCGTACTGGCTGCGCCCGGGCAGGTCTCCTGGCCACGTGTCACGTCTGATCCATTTGTATCGGGACTCAAATGGGCAGTAGCCCATCCAGTTTCATTCTGCACCCTTTTTTTTTTTTCACATCATTTTTTTTTCTCATTCCAACTACTAGAAAACCACACACACACACACACACACACACACACACACACAAATATATATATATATATATATATATATATATATATATATATATATATATATATATATATATATATATATATATATATATATATATATATATATATATACCCTTATTATATTACACACCTCATTTTCTAGTAGAACCAAAAATTTATTAAAATTTATTTTATTTAATTTTTTCCAATTTTACACATTGTAAAACCTTAGAAAAAAAATTTCTTCACATCATTTTTTTTCCATTTTATTCTAGACTATTTGCCCAAAATTTCTCAACCTCCTAAGGTTTTATTTTCTCCTATGCTACTTACCAAGCATACAAATCACACCACACAATCACACATCACACTACATTCATCCAAATGCACAAGGAATGAGTGATCTAACCCGTGCCCATCAAGTCCTAGGTAATCATATACCTAACTTATTGATACTAAGCTCTAGGTATTTATAAACCTAAGCTGTCTGAAGTTGTGAAGGCATGTCAGGACTAAACATGAATACCGAACCCGAGCTCCCTAGGTGTCGTTTACCTAAGCTACGATGCAAGTACATGACACCCAAAACCCACTGCGGAATACACCGTGGATGTCGGGTAACCTTGAGCACACGTATATCGGGCAAAGTCTCCTTTGTCTGAGGCTACAATTATAAAACACATCCGACAATTTCTGATGACACAAGGTCCACGTGCGAAGTACAAAATTATGGCCACTTGGGCCTACGTATACCCACAAAATACATCAACTATATACAATAGTTCAAGAGTTAATAAATTACTCTTTACCAAACATATATCAAATTTAGAGTTTTAATACATGTTGCTTACAAACGAATACCCAAAGCCACACTTTCTTCTAAACGCGGCTTCTAGTGAGCGTCATCCTCCTGTACACTCCCTGTACCTAAAATAGTGATCCCTCGACAGGGTGAGCAAAGCCCAGTAGTGAAAATTTCCTACGTGGGTTACTCCCCATCTAAGTGCACATGTCATGGCAAAACAAACATACTCAAGCAATTACATGAACCTACTCGAATGTCTACATGCCCAGTCCCATGTCTCGAGTCCTCACCGACTCCCTCACACATGCTTAAACCAAATGAGAGTAAAATCACAGTTTTCAAAACAAAAGCTTTTTGTTCTCGAAAACTTACTACCGAGTTTCAGTAAAATATTGTACTACCCTCCAAGGCGAATTGCTGGATAACGCTCTGAAACAATCATGGTCCTCATCCGAAGTGATCTATTGGACGACTCTCCAAGGCAATTCTTCGGAAAATCTTCCGTCGAAATTCCTTTCACAAACATTTTTCCTTTTTATTTTCTTTCATGTCATGCACTCACTCCTAATATTCTAGGGTGTCGCCAGTGCATATGGAATGCATGCATGTCAATCTGACAACTCATGCTAATATATAAAACATGTATATACTAACATAATTAATCCACATAGATCATGTTATTAAATTCACATCAACAACACCAAAATTAGCTCACATGGGCTAATTAACAACCACAAACAATTCATTTTAAATCACTCAACATCATAAAAATTCACACCAAAATCACATAACTATTTACATGAACAGTGAAACCCTCGGGTTTAGCCTGTTCAGTAACAATAGAGGATTTTTCCACTTTCGGTTCAAATGTTTTGAGACCGAAAACACAGCTAATCAAACGCCAGAAATCTAGCCATTTACATGACTCATAGCCAAAAGAATAACCTGAAATAGGAAAAATTCCTACCTCTTTGGGTTGTCGGAACTCCTGAAACAGTCACGCGTAGCCTCGTGCGTGACGACTTTACTTCTTGGCTCGAAGCGAACCGACGGTCCGAACGGCGGGAAATCTAGAGAGAATGAGCTCTCTCTCTCTCTAAAATCACACAAACCAGCCCACTGCACGTTTTCTTCTCCTTTGGAGAAGAAAACTATTCCCTTTTTGTTTTTATTCATTTAACATTTCAAAAATTCTCATCTTGTCCCTTTTTTTCACTATTTGACACATGGCTTAATCTAAACCATTCATCTCCACCCTCTCTCTAATCATGCAACATGTATCACATGAATACATGTAATAGGTGACTTTTGTCAAATCACATGTCTCTCATGAGCCGTTTTATGGCACCCGACACCCGGTGCCTCGAAAAACGTGAAATTCCAATTGTCTCGAAATTTGACGAAATTCGACGTGGTAGCTAGATTTCGCAAGACGATTCCAACGGTGAAGTCCGTTTCGTCATCCGAGATCTAGAAAAATTTTGGATTTTTACCGAAATTACCATTTTACTATTTTTCATAGAATTTGAATTTTCTCGGGTTTTACAACCCAAAAGTAAAGGGCAATTTTGAAATTTGTAAAATGAGGACCTAAGGGTCAATTGTAAATAAGTTTATATGTCTAAGTGTAAATATGAGAGTTGAAGTGCAAATAAAATGAAATATAGGCTATAAAGCAAATAAGGAGAAACTTAAGTCAAAAAAATGCATTTTTTTTTTTTGTGGCCAAACAAGGCCTTATGAAAAATAAGTGACTTAAGACCAAAAAAAAATGAGAAAATGATAATAGGATTGGAAGGCCAAACATGGCCTTACACTTAAATGAGGACAAAGACCAAAATGTGGTCTTTGGGAGCTCATTCTTGAGCAATCCTGTTTTTAGAGAATGAGAGGAGAAAAGGGGGAGAAGAGGCTAGGGCTTGGGAGAGATCAAGTTCTAGGTGGGGTTTCTTCCCACTTATTGCTCCTTTGTGATCAAACAACTTAGAAGTGGAGATTTGGAAAATTTGAGTAAGAAAAATGAAAACTCGCTTCATTTTTTGTGATTTTAATGTTGGGAAAACCCCGAATATGGATAAAGAGTTTTTTGTTGTAAATGAGTTTTGGGGTTGTGTTGGGTTGGTTACAGTATTGTTGGTTGGATTGGTTTGTGTAATGTTTGTAAAAGGGAAATGTTGGGTTTTCAAAGGAAATGCTGTCAAAATTTTGTTAAAACTCCTGTTCTTGTTTTGGCTATAGATTAAGTTATAGTCATCCAAATGAAGTGATTCAAATTGGTAAAGAACCATAAGAGATAGGTATACAAATGTATAGAAGGGACCATGAGAAAATTGCATCTCTAAGGCTCCCAAATACGGGCTTAAAGGTGAGCTCAGGTAGCTCACGGGTTATGCTCTGTTTTGGGTATTGTTATAGTGTTTTGGCCATAAGTTGAGTTCCACTCATCCAAATTGAGTGATTCAAAATTATAAAAACAAATAGACTTCTAGAATAATTTACTTGAAGGAAGTGTAATAAGTGTAAACCAAGGTCTTATAGGCATCAAGTGGGCTATGTGTAGAACGATCTCGATTCTGCTTTGCAAATTGGAGTAGTCTGCATGTAAAATGCAATAACTTGAGTTTTGGTGATCCAAATTGGATGATTCTAGTTTGAGAAGAAACCTTAGAACCATAAATTCAAATGGGTAGAAGGAACCATTACCAAATTATGGAGTTAAGACCCCTGAAATTAGGAATAACAATAAGTAACCGAGTGAGTTGGGCATACTGACCAGTTTGGCATTAAAATTCCGTAACTTGAGTTTGGTTGATCCAAATGAGATGATTCCAATTCCTACTAAAACTAGACTCATAGAGCTAAACTTTTATTGAAGAAAGCATGAGCAAATTATGTCTCATGTGTCCCCAAGAAAATTTTCAATTGAAGGGGTATTGGATAGACAAAAACCCTGACCAAAAACTCCTAGAGTAACCTACTAATATGTTATTGTCATTTGTATTTGAATAGGGCTAACGAGGAGGAAAGCCAGCATTGAAATCGAGATTCAAGGAATCAGAAATAGCAGCGATTTAGTTTGTTCTATCATTCTCTATTCGTTTCAAGATTTGAACTATTTGTTCTAAATGCATAAGAAAAACATATTGAATTGATTTAATTGATTTGAGAAAAGTGATTGTGAAATGTTTGCATATGACTATTGAAAATAAACTGTTTATACAAACGTACATATTGTACTATATTTTGCTATAAAGGATTTGAACGCCCTTAATAGAATGTTAACCATTTATTTCGCATTAAGAATAGATTGGTATACCAATAGAGTCGAAAATAAGCGTCTATGACGATTGTATTGATGTGTCCTCTGACCCGACGGAATTGATGTCGATAGTCACTAATTGATTTTTAATAACCAGTCAGCAGCCTAGCGGGACCGTATTGTGTTATAAAGCGGATTTTTATCTTAGGCACAACGGCCAGCAGGGCAGTACACGATGATGTCGATATCGTATACGAAAACATAGGTTAAATTCATTAAGGGCAGAACTGAATTGAATTGTAGAAGTGAAATGAATTTGTGAGCATTATTGAATTGATTTGAGATTGTGAAATATTGGAATTGAAAAGCATGTTTTCAATTGAGGCGAGCATTATGAAATGCATGATTTGATTAATGTATGATTTATTGAATATGAAAGTGTATATTTGGGATGATTAATGAACTATAAATGATTGTTTATAAAACAAGTATATATATTGTATTGACATTGATCATCCAAAAGATTTGAAAGTTTGTTTAATAAAACTTCATGATTTGAATTAAGCGAGCGAAAGAATGCAATTTGTATAGAACCACTAAGCGTAGAAAATGCTTAGCGTATTATTTTACGATGCCACCGATCTGCAGTGATAGATAGTGATCGAAAGCAAACCCAAGATCGAGGAGCGTCGAGTCATAAAGAAGGAATTGCGGAATATGCTTCGACTTGTGCATTCATGTCATGTTTCTTTTTTAACTTTGATATTTTGCAAAAACATTTTTAACTCTGAATATCAATTTTGTAAATCATTTTGAAAAGGCATAGAATGCTTTCATTGTAAATGCATTTTGTTAAATGTAAATGTTTATGAGCTTGCCCTAAATTGAAATCGCTTCCGCAAAGATTTGAGAATGAAATGTATTTGATAAATGGATTTGGTTAATGGTTTCGGTCAAGTGTCGCCGGGGTTTCGGTTCGGATCCGCTAACCAGGTCGGGTCGGGCCGGGCTCGGGGGTCGCCACACTTAAAGTGGTATCAGAGCCTAGGTTTAGGCGGTTCTTCAAAATGATTTTGAAAATTTTTGTGAATGATTTTGAAATTGTTTATAACATGCATTGCATTTGCAAATAAAAGATGACGTGACTCTAATGCGGATCTTGCTAGTCTTAATAGGTGAAACATGGATACATATCCCTTTAGGGTTAAGGATGACCAAGGGAATCGTCAAGACAGTCTTGCTAGTGTGGAAGGTGGGCAAGCATCCCATGCTCCACCAATGAATGAACCGGAACCTGCTGCAGGGAGTGCTATTGATATCCTCCAGCAATTAGCTCAGGCGTTACAAAGAGCAGTACAACCAACTGCGGTTGCCCCTTAACGATCAGCCATTGAGAGGATAGCAAGGTACCGAATGGTAGATTTTCTGAGACAGAAAAAGGATGAGCCCTCTATGGCAGAGAATTAGCTCGAAAGGACCGAGCGAATGCTAGTGCAAATGCATTGTACACCAGATGAGAGTTTGGAATGTGCATTTGCCTACTCTGCGAGGATGGGGCTTATCGGTGGTGGGTTTAATGACGGGGACCACACCACCAAAGAGTATTACATGGAAGTTCTTCTTGGATGAATTCAATAAGCATTATGTGGGTCGCATCTATTTGGCTAACATGAGAAGAGAGTTTCATAATCTGAGACAAAGACGGATGAGTGTCACAGAATATCAAAGAGAATTCACACGGTTGAGCAAGTATGCTCCCGAGATACTTGTGAGTAAGGAAGAAGAATGTCGTGGAAGTTTGAAGGCAGTATGTGACCATATTCGGGCCCATGTCACGAGGATTTTGCCATGATGATTTTTTCCAAGATTGTGACTTGTTACGACAGATATGGAAGAGTAAAGGAAAAAAAGAGAAAAGATAAAAGATAGGGAAAGAAAAATCCGGTCGATTCGATTCTGACTTGACAAAGGAAGATATTCGAGGACCACGGGGTTTCGGTCGACCCTCTGACTCGAGGGCTACCGGTAGGAATACTACTCTACCAACACTATCAGTTGCAAGTGCACCAAGAGGTGCCACACCGGCATCCATTACATTGTATCGAATGGCTCCTAATGGGTCAAAGGAATTGAGAGTGCGATTGCAGAAGCGTAGAAAAGGATTTATTCGACCAAGTGTATCACCATAGGGAGCTCCCGTGCTTTTTGTTAAGAAGAAAGATGGTACACTTCGGTTATGTATTGATTATAGACAACTAAACAAGTTGACAGTAAAGAATAAGTATCTGTTACCCAGAATTGATGATTTGTTTGACCAATTGAAAAATGTGAGTATCTTTTTGAAGATTGACTTGCGATTTAGGTATCATCAGTTGAGAATTAAAGATGTGGATGTGCATAAGACGGCGTTTAGAACACGATATGGACATTATGAGTTCCTTGTAATGTCGTTTGGTTTGAAAAATGCTCCACAGCTTTCATGGACCTAATGAATCGTGTTTCCGGAGCCGTATGTGCTTGCTTTGATCCAGGAGGGTGTACGATTATGTGTAAGCGTAGGGTCGCATATATTTTTCAAGAGGCTTCCTTAATTATTTTAAGTGCCATAATAGAATTTTTGAAAGTCGTTTTAAGGGTGAAATTATAAAGTTTTTAAAGAATTGTGGCACTTTTACAATTAAGGAAAGTGGATGGGTGAAATTCCAATTGTGGAATTTTAAAAGGATAATAATAATAATAAATTACCATAATGGTTCAGGAAAGCCTAGAAAATTATCTAGATTTCGGATGATGAAACGGACTACGCCGTTAAATTCGTCTCACGAAATCTAGTGACCCAGAAAAATTTCGTTGGATGCAGGGCGATTCGAGTGTTTTCACGATTTAAATTGATAGAATCTCAAGGACTTCGGGGGCCAGATTTTACAAAATCTCGAAAGTCAGAAAATGGCGTGAGTTAAAGTTCATTTAAAATAAGTGAACTGAAAAGAAATAAATTTTTTCGGGATAGAAATGGACCCGAATGAATAATAGAAACCATTTATTCAAATAATAAGAATAATAATTAGAAAAAAAATGAAAATAAAAAACAAACATAAAAGTCAATGGCAAGGGGGGGCGGACGGGCAAAGCGAGGCGGAGACAAATTGGAGAGATATTTTCTTTTTTTTAATATTTTCTTCTCCTTGTTTCTTTTTTAGATTTACGAAAATCGGACCGTAGATTTTCGTCGGAGTAGAAGGCAAAGTTGGTATACGCGACGAGAGCTACGCATAGGTACCAATATTTTAGCCTTTTGTCAAACTTTAAAAGGTAGAAAATTTGCCTACTTGTGTTATTTCGAACCTAAATGCTATGTAATGGCTTGAAATTTTCTTAGAGGCCGTGAAAGATCGTAAACTTCAGTCCCAAAAATTTTAAGGCGAGTTTAGGAATTTTAAAATTTTATAGGATTTGTGTTTGGACGATCGAGATAGAATGGAATTGTTTTCAGACAGTTCGGATTGAAATTTCAGGAGTGTAGTCGGACAAGTCGGACATAATTTTCAGAAATGTTTTCGGGTGTTTTTAGACTCTATGGAAAGTCCCACTTGAAATTGAAGTTATTTAAAGCAGGATAGTTTTTATGGGGCATTTAATGTGTAGGGACATTTTGGTCAATTTCACATCATATTATCGATGTTCTTATCGAATGGGACTAGCACGTAAAGTTTTGTTAGAATCGAAGTTCGTTTCGATATAGTCACTTTAGTACTGTGTATATTTATGGTTAAAACGTTAAGCGTGGCATTTTCGTACTTTGTATGGATTGTGTAGGCGATTTGAGCGTCAGACGAATCGAGTCTTCTGACAAGATTTGAAAGAAATTAGTCGAGAAAAATAATTACTCAAAATGTTTCTAAAGCGAAAGTGTTTAAAGTACAATTTTGTAAAGTGCTTTGAAAATATAGATTTATAAAGCATTTTTTACCTCCCAATTGATATACTCGTGAGAAAAGTTTGATTTGATGTTAAACAGTTTGGCCTGGTTTAGCAAAACCCCTAGATGGCACAACTCAATTTCCGGTCAGATGTATTTGGTGTGCATTGAATTTTGTAAGGATATTATGACCTTATATTGCACGAAGTCGGCAATTGGGGGTTAGATCTAGTATATATTTATATAGTGAGTTGCCCTCTGCACATTAGAGGTATATAGTTAAGCGCACGTTGACTTAGTACATAAACGATGGTGTTGGTTCGAGGTTCCATCACACCAGGCATTTTGGTCCCGAGTTCTATTATGCTATATAGATCCTTGCGTGATTCCCTTAGGACCATATTAGTCGGGTGGTATTCAGGGTTCACTATCGATGCGAGATTCACAGGGATTCGAAGCATCACGTCTAGGGTATTCCCGAAATGGGCCTGAGTGGTTGTTACTTGATTTGATATAGCACTTTCGAGATATTAACCACTGCCCAGAAACAATTTTCAGCGGCGACGATTTCGGCGAAATAGTTTTAGTGATTTCGAAATGGTTTCATAGCAAAAACTCAGTTTTCTCATAAACAGTTTACAACCATTTCTGTACAGATTTTCATATTGGGAGGTACAAACAGCAGACAACAACATTTAGAACTTATAGTACTCATTGAGCCCGTTTGGCTCACAGTTTTTTGTTTTTAAAATAATTTTTCAGGTGCAGGTGTTGAAGTCGAAAGACCTTTCCAGGATCCTTAGTCCTAGACGTTGTGTTGTGATTATATATAAGATAAGGTGTAAATTAAAAATAGTAAAAGTTAAAATGTGGCATTTTGTATAGGTAAATATCTTTTGTAAAATATGCATGCATGGTTTTGAGAAAAACAGTTTGCGACAAAATTATGTTGGATTTATCGCACATCTTATATTTTGATGAGGGCCAGGAGGTCCTTTTATTGTGTAGTTGGGCATTGGAAAACATTTAAGTGTATTTTTTTATACGGTGATTTTGTATTTTGGGCTTAACCCGCAGATGCGTCGTTATCTTTGCGGTTTAGTTAAATCTAAAGGTGTGATTTTGATAAAAGTGAAAAAATTTATAACCCGTTTTTCCAAATAGTTTCGGCCCAGTTTTAACGGCTTAGCTCCATGGTAACTGTCGGTTGGCCCGACTTGGCTGGGAAGGTTCTTGTAGGTTGCCGCCAGATTTCTGTCACTAGGAAGTGCAATCGATATGAATCGATTTATGCGTAGTGTTCATAGATGACATTCTTGTGTATTCAAAGATCGGGAAAATCACGACACACACCTTCGAGTGGTGTTAGAGACTTTGAGAAAAAGAAGCGGAGTTGTTTGTATGCGAAATTGAACAGCGTGAGTTTTAGTTAAATGAAGTATCCTTTCTTGGGCACATTGTATCAAAAGAAGGAATCCGAGTGGATCCAAAGAAAATAGGACTTGTTGTGGAAATGGAAGCCACGAAATGTGCGAAGTGCGTAGTTTCTAAGTTGGCGAGTTACTGAAAGATTTGTTAAGGGTTTCGATGATCACGGCCCCGTAATGAAGCTGCTCCCGAGAAAAATGTGAAATTTGAATAGGGTGAAGAATGTCAAATAAGTTTTGATAAGCTAAAAGCATTTTTAACCAAGGCTCTGGTTCTTACTTTCGGCCAGCGCTAAGAAATATGTGATCTTTAGTGACGCTTCACTAAATAGACTTGGATGTGTCCTAATGCAAGAGGGTAAGTGGCAGCAGCCTAATAGCTCACACTGCAAACAGTTGAAGCCACATGGAAAGAACCACCCCACGCATGATTTGGAATTAACCACAATTGTATTTCTTAAATTTGGAACATTATTTGTATGGAAAAATGTTTCATTTACACGATCATAAGAGTCTTAAGTATTTTTCCCTCACAGCGAGGCTTGGCGAGACAAGTAGATGGATGGAGTTGATAAAAGATTATGAGCGTGGCGTTGATTACATCACGAGAAAGGCGATGTAGTGGCCAGAGCGCTTTGAGTGAAAAGACGTCTGGCGCCGGCGTTGAATGCCATTTTCGTTGTGAGCGATGGTGGTAGTGAAACAAAATTGTGCTGGCGACCAAGGTTGTTGGACTAATCTCGAGGTACTAGAGCACAAGAAATAGAAATTGTTACCATAGTAAGTCGGATTGGAAATGGTAAATGTCGAGTTTTCTGTTAAATGAAAGATGGGGTTTTGTATTATAAAGATTGGGTTTGTGTAAGCGATAATGATTGAGGAAAACCATGCTTGAAGAGGCACATAGTGGATCTTTTGCTATCCATCGATGCAAAAGATATATCAAGATTTGAAAATGTCACATTCTAGTGGTCGGAATGAATAGAAATGTCGAGTTTGTAACCAAAAAGTCATTTGGTGTGTCGAAAGTGAGACGAACATGAGTTCCTTCGGGATTAATACAACCTATCACGGAATGCAGGAGTGGAAATGGGTTGGGTACCATGGATTTTGTGGTTGGATTTACCATTGGGGAGTAAGCATGGCTCGGTTTGGGTGTGATACGGAGCCGATTGACCGTCGGCTCACTTCTGATGGAGAGCAGGCTATTATTTCGATAAGCTAAGCCGAGTTGTATATCGAGGAAATAGTTAGGTGCAGCAAGTTCCTGTATCCATTATTTCAAGCGAGATCAAGAGGTTTGCTTTGAATTTTTGGGGGTGCAAGAGGCCTTGGGCACTCGATTGAATTTCAGTACAGCGTTCCACCCGCAGACGGATGGACAATCAGAAATAATGATTCAGATTCTCGAAGATATGTTAAGGAGTTGTGTGATCGACTATGAGGGTAGTTGGGATAGACACATTCCTTTAGTTGAATTTGTGTACAACAACAGTTTCCAATCAAGTATTGGAATGGCGCCTTACGAGCTTTATGCTTCAGGAAAATAAGACACACCGTTGTGTTGGACGGAATTGGCCAGAAAAGAAGTAATTGGCCTGGCGATCTGAAGTGAAGAAAAGTGAAAATGATTAAAGAAAGATTGAAGGTGTACGATAGACAAAAATCATATCTTGATATGCAAGAATATGAGATCGGCGAAAAGTGTTTTGAAACATCGCCTTGGAAGAGGAGTGATGGTTTGGGAAAAGGGCAAGTTGAGCCTTAGATTTATTGGCCCCTATGAAGTGATTGAAAAAGTGGGTCCAGTAGCATACAGATTAGCATTACCTCCGAACTTGGAAAAGATCCGTAATGTTTTCCATGTCTCAATGCTGAGGAGGTATAGATCAGACATGTCACATGTAGTCTCTTCGGAGACAATTGAGCTGAGACCAGATTAGACCTATGAGGAAGAGTCAGTGGAGATCTTGACAAGAATTGAAAGAATTATTAGACAAGAAGATTAGTTAGTCGAAGTGTTGTGGAGAAGCAAATACGGCAGAAAAGCAGGAGAGAGTGAAGAAGCGATGCGGCAGTGATATCGCGACTGTTTAAGCCAAGGTAAATTTCGAGGACGAAATTTTCTTAAGTGGGGGAGAGTTGTAACGTCCCAAAAATACCCTATAATTTTTATAATAAAAATTATTATATATATATTCCGGGTATAAATTGAGCAAACTTAGGTATTTTTCAGGAATTGTTAAATGAATGTTGATTAAATTATTATATGGCTAAGAGTCAAATGTAAATATTATATACTAAATGAGAATTGATTGGACCCGGAAATTTACCCAAGTGTAAAGGGCAAATTTGAAATTTGTAAAATGGGGACCTAAGGGTCAATTGTAAATAAGTTTATATGTCTAAGTGTAAATATGAGGTTGAAGTCGAATAAAATGAAATATGAAAACATAAAGCAAATAGGGAGAAACTTAAGTCAAAAAAAATGCATTTTTTTGTGGCCAAACAAGGCCTTATGAAAAATAAGTGGCTTTAAGGCCAAAATGAGAAAATGAGGCATATGTGTGGAAGGCAGGCACGGCCTTACATAAATGAGATAAGACCAAAATGTGGTCTTTGGGAGCTCATTCTTGAGCAATCCGTTTTTTAAGAGAATGTAGAGAGGAGAAAAGGGGGAGAAGAGGCTAAGGCTTGGGAGAGATCAAGTTCTAGGTGGGGTTTCTTCCCACTTCTTGCTCCTTTGTGATCAAACAACTTAGAAGTGGAGATTTGAAGAGGCTAAGGTAAGAAAACAAAACCCTCGCTTCATCTTTTGTGATTTTGATGTTGGGGAAAACCCCAAATATGGATAAAAAGAATTTTGTTTTGGTTGTAAATGAGTTTTGGGGTTGTGTTGGGTTGAGTTTTGAAGAGTATTGTTGGTTGGATTGGTTTGTGTAATGTTTGTAAAAGGGAAATGTTGGGTTTTCAAAGGAAATACTGTCAAAATTTTGTTAAAACCCTTGTTCTTGTTTTGGCTATAGATTAAGTTATAATCATCCAAATTAAGTGATTCAAATTGGTAAAGAACCATAAGAGATAGGTATATAAATGTATAGAAGGGACCAGGATCAAATTGTAGCTCTAAGGCTCCCAAATACGGGCTTAAAGGTGAGCTCGAGTAGTTCACGGGTTATGCTCTTTTTTGGGTATTGTTATAGTGTTTTGGCCATAAGTTGAGTTTCACTCATCCAAATTGAGTGATTCAAAATTATGAGTAAAATAGACTTCTAGGGGAATAATTTACTTGAAGGAAGTGTAAGCAAATTGTAAACCCAAAGTGCCCAGAAATTTTTCAAAGTGGAGCTATGTGTAAGAACAGTTTGATTCTACTTTGCAAATTGGAGTAGTCTGTATGTAAAATGCAATAAATTGAGTTTTGGTAATCCAAATTGAATGATTCTAGTTGGAGACGAAACCTTAGAACCATAGCTTCAAATGGGTAGAAGGAATCATTATCAAATTATGGAGTTAAGACCCCAGAAATTGGGAATAACAATAGGTAATTGAGTGAGTTGGGCATACTGACCAGTTTGGCATTAAAATGCTGTAACTTGAGTTTGGGTGATCCAAATGAGATGATTCCAACTCCTAATAAAAATAGACTCACAGAGCTAAAATTTTATTGAAGGAAGCATAAGCAAATTATGTCTCATGTGTCCCCATAAAATTTTTCAAGTGAAGGGGTATCGGGTAGACATAAACACCGACCCAGCTGCAGAGAGATAGCACTCTTGTGTATTTATTGTCATTGTATATGAATAGGGGCTAACAAGGAGGAAAGCCCGCATTGAAGTCGAGATTCAAAAGATTGGAATAAAAGCGACGATTTTGGTTTGTTCTATCTTCTCCTATTCTCGTTTCAAGATTTGAACTATTTGTTCTAAATGCATAAGAAAAACATATTGAATTGATTTAATTAATTTGAGAAAAGTGATTGTGAAATATTTGCATATAAAAATTGCATGATTATTGAAAATAAACTGTTTATACAAACGTACATATTATACTATATTTTTCTATAAAGGATTTGAACGCCCTTAATATAATGTTAACCGTTTATTTCGCATTAAGGATAGATTGGTATACCAATAGGGGTCAAAATAGTAGTACTGCGAACGATTGTATTGATGTGTCACTCCGATCCGTAGCCCAGCGGGACAATATCGATAGTGTTCACTAACTGATTTTTATTAACCAGATAGCAGCCCAACGGGACTATACTGTGTTATAAAACTGTTTTTATACCGGCCTGCAGCCCAGTGGGACCGTGCCAGTGATTCTAATATTCTATATACCGAAAACATAAGTTAAATTCGTTAAGGCGAAGCTAGATTGGAATTGCTTAAGTGGAAATGAATTTGTGAGCATTATGAATTGATTTGAGATTGTGAAATATTGAATTGAAAGCATGTTTACTTGATTGAAATGAAAAGAGCATTGTGAAATGCATGATTTGATTAATGCATGATTTATTGAATATGAAAGTGTATATTTGGGATGATCAATGAACTATAAATGATTGTATATAAAACAAGTATGTATTGTATCGACATTGATCATCAAAAGATTTGAAAGTTTTTAATAAAACTTCATGATTTGAACTAAAGCTGGCCCAGAAGAATGGATTTGTATAGAACCACTAAGTATGAAAATGCTTAGCGTGTTGATGCAATCTTGTAGTGCGGGAAGTGATAGATAGTGATCGACGAACCTTTGAATCGAGGGCGTCGAGGAGTCATAAGGGAAAGGAATTGCGGGTATGCTCAGGCTTGTGCACATTCATGTCATGTTTCTTTTAACTGATATTTTGCAAAACATTTTAACTACGGAATATACATTTTGTAAATCATTTTGAAAATGCATAGAATGCCTTCATTGTAAATGCATTTTATTAAATGTAAATGTTTATGGGTTGCCCTAAATTGAAATCGCTTCATAAAGATTTGAGAATGAAATGTATTTGATAAAAGCGGATTTGGTTAATGGTTTAATTTGGGCGTTGCCGAGTTTCGAGTTCGATCCATGGCCAAGGTCAGTCGGGCAGGCTTTCGGGGAATTAGCCATGATGATCTAGAATATGGTTTTCGAATTAATGAAAGTGAAAAATGTTTGTATTATAAGGAAAATATTGGAGGTTGTGTGATCTTATGTCTTTATGTGGATGATATTCTAATTTTTGGGACTGATTTAGAAATTGTTAAAGAAGTTAAATCTTACTTATCTAAGAAGTTTTATATGAAAGACTTGGGAGAAGCCAAGGTGATCTTGGGAATGGAAATAGAGAAAATAGGAAGTGGAATATCTCTTAGTCAATCTAACACCATAGAGAAAATGTTGAAGAAATTTAAGTTTTATGGCAGTCAACCAATGTCGACGCCATATGATCCTCACATACATTTAAAGAAAAGTAAAGGAGACCCTATATCACAATTGAAGTACTCACAAATGATAGGTTCTTTATTATACTTAATTAATAAGTCTAGACCATATATCTCTTATGTTGTAGGAAGACTAAGTCGATACACACAAAATCCTAGTAATGAGCATTGGACTGCCTTAAAGAGGGTATTTAAATATCTTAGAGGAACTTTAGATTACTCATTATATTATAAAGGATTTCCAAGTGTCGTTGAGGGTTTTAGTGATGCGAATTGGATCACCGATAGTTTAGATATAAAATCAACTATTGGATATATTTTCTTGTTAGGCGGGGCAACCATATCTTGGGGATCTAAAAAGCAAACTATAATTTCTAGAAGTACAATGGAGGCAGAGCTTATAGCCTTAGATACCACAGCTACCGGTGCAGTGGATTAAAATTTTATTACTATAGATATACCTTTATTGAATAAGAAAACGCCACCTATATCTTTGCATTGTGATAAAAGTTGTGATTGAGCTTGTGAAGCAAACTCATACTAATAAAAAAGATGAACTAAGACTTGTATGCAAGTAAGATATAAATCTGTGAAGAAAATCATTAGAGTACAGTAACATAATTCACTAGACTTTGTGAAGTCGAGTGAATATTGTGTCCCATTAACAAGGACTTTCAAGAAAGTACGTCTTAGGCGCTCTCGAGGGGAATGGGTCTAAACCCACAAGGAAGTCACCTAGGAAGGTAACCCAACTTCTGTGATTGGGAACCCCATGAAGGAAGTTCAATGGGTAGAAACAATTCGTATTGCGTGACTTATTTAGCACTTAAATTTGGATATTCTCTTTTTCTAAATTTCCTGGCATAAGTGCATTTGAGTGTGACATTAAGGAAAGGGTTGTTGCACTGAATGAGATGAGGTAAGAACACTCTTGCGGGAGTAAAGGGAGTCACATGGACCTTGGAGGTTTCACCTAAATGAGAGTCGTCGTGAGGCCGTGACTATAAGAATTGGGTTGTTCTTTAGAAACTCTCATGAGAATCAAGATCAAGTGCATGGCCTTTAACAGCAATAACCTGTGAATCATGACTAATATCGGTACTGTGTGTGTAACCTGTTGAACTCTTATTCAAAGGGTCCAGTTCAAGCCTTTGGTCACTATGATCTTTCAGAGGAAAACAGTTAACACTAAGTGAGGTTCAAGTCTAAAAGACATCTATACCTATTGCACAGTATTATAGTTGCCAAATTTTCTTTTATGTATAATTTGTATATATTTAGTTTTTTTTTTTAAAAGAAAAAACTTGTGGAGGATTGTTGGAATATATTAAGTTTTTTCTTTTTCAAAAATGGTTTCATCTTCATTTATTTATTTATTTATTCCCAAGAGTTATTTAAAATATTTTGAATTATTATACATTGTTTAAATGCATAAGATATGACTGTTCAAGTGTACACCGGTTCAAATGTTTCAAACAGTTGCAACCGTATGTTTGCAATGGAATTTTTGTTTAAACTACCTTTGTTCTGCCACGTTTGAAAAAAAGAAAAAACTCCTGCCTATATAAAGGCAAAGTCAATGACTGTTTAAAGACATGTGAAAGCCTCCTAGACACTTTGGAAAAAGGAAAAAAAAAAATTGTTTCTTTTGGTCTTCGTACAAGGAGAGTCTCATAGAAACTTTTTGATCCCATTTTACATTGTTTGTTTACAAAAAGTTTGTTCTTCTCAACATTTTAAAGTATTTTGATTGCTAAATTTTATGGCTTCGATTAGAGTTTACAGGTTCATCTCCATTCTTGATTATCGTGAACCACTGAGGAGTTCTTGCTTTTGAATCTGGGTTGTATCTTGGAGCCGCTGCAGTCCATTAATACCTTCACATAGGGAGGCTCAGTCGCTTTAGGACAACGTTTCAACGTGCCTCATAGATCTTCAAAGGCTAGATCTTTCTAATTTATTTTTCATTGTTTTATATTGTGTTCAATTGCATTTGTTTAATTGTTGTCAATAGTGATATTATATGCATCTACCAATATATGATTTCTTTGCTATCAAAACTAACATGTCAAGTTGTTACTGTTTAACAAATTTTATACGATATTTAGTTTAATTATTAAATTGTATGTGTTAGGCTTGTTTATTTAATATTGTTAGTTGCTGTTCACTTTTTGCCTTTGGTTTTTGTTCCTGTTTTGGTTTTCCTGACATCGAGATAGTATCCCTATTTTAAGTAATCAAACCTCGATATAATGATCGGACGGATAACATTACGGATGGATCAGAAAGAATATGGGGCTGAATTTCTCTACCTCCAATTTTCCATAGAAGTTAAGAAACCTATTAAGCGGCCACCGGCAAAAAGTGCGACATCCTACGAGAAGAAATGGTAAGACAACCTTAATATCATACCCATATTAGAAAATAGAAAACAAATCTTAAAACCCCATCGTTCACTGATGAGTGCCTGAAACACTCATAGTATACACGCGTCTTTCTTAGGTTTAGACTATTTGAAAGGTTAATGTCATATTTTTCCAGCTTTATATCACGAGTATGGTGATTCGGTGAATGCAGGTGCAAATGATGTGAAAAGAGCAAACTGTGGAAGCAAATTGGAGCAATGGAAGCGATGCGAGGAAGTGGGCAGCGTCGCGGCGTTCAAGCGTCAGCGTCCCCGCGATGGGTGGTTCAGCGATGTGGCGTTAGGTCATATCTGAGAAGTCAACAACCAAGCGTCTCAGCGTCGGCGTCTCGGCGTCGCGGCGTCGATCTGGATCACCTCATCATTTAAAGCGCAATGGTTCGAATTGACGTCGGGAATGGATGCAGTCGGGGCACGGAAATCAAAGCAAGAGTGACAGAATCTCGAAGAAGAACCCGGACTTTTGTATTGTTTCTTTGATTTAGACAATGGAACTTATGTTTTATATATCACATACTTGTGTTTTCATGATCATTATGTTCTAAGTCTATACCTAGGGTCTTGTTGAACCCTGTCACGGTTGGATGGATTAAAGTTGATTAATTTAGATTATTTAGTTATTTATGATTTGTTATTATATTCTTTACATCTGTAAATCAATGACATGGTAATGTTTGGCCAACATTAGGATGTTTATGCTAGAGATCTGAGATTCGAGAGATGAGATACCTAGGGATATGAGTAAAGCGACCTTTAGTTCAATTCGGTGAATAGAGATATTCCCGATCTGGTAGCAAATAAGGTTAGAACATTTAAGCATTTGAATTACCGAATTGGGATAGAGATATACTTGACTCTGCACTAGCGAGATAAGGCGAATACACCTCGAGAGAGAGATTATCTAAGTGAACAAGATCACCTAGTCATTAGAAATCATAAATAAATTAAATAATCTCCTCTTTAAATAATCCATCTTCGAGCGTGGAAGGGAGACATAGCCTAGTCTTTAATGCACGGTGATTCGAGTAAGATCGATAGTTTAGTTGAAATTCACATTTAATTTCTTTCTCCGCAATCGTTCCTCGGATAATATCTAAAAGCACATCTTTGTATTCGATTCTCCTGTCCCAGTGGATCGATATCGTACCTTTTGGTACCTTTATATTGCCCAGGCGGCTGCGTGCACTTGCGCGTATAGGCGTATATTTTACACACCACGTTTTCGGCCTATCAAGTTTTTGGCGCCGTTGCCGGGGACAGGTTTAGATTGATATAGAGAATAAAACAATTGGATATTACTCTGAAATTTTTTGTTTTTATTTGTGATTCACAAGTCGCGGTAATTTGGTATTGTTGTGTCGTGTGTGATTGCGGTTAAGTTTCGGTGAGTACATGCGGCGACGAGACCCGGGTCAACCAACCTTGTTTGATCGAGCGAAAGAACTTTACACATGTCTGTAGGAACGGAGGCGAACCGGATCGGAAATTTGCGAGCATGGGTGATGAATAATGAGAGCGGGATCGGGCCTTAACTAGAAATAAGCCCGAGTGGGAATGGTAATCATGGAAGGAATCGCACCGAGGCCGTTTATCGACCCGGATGATCCACGCCCATATTCTTTAGAAGGTTTTCCGCTACGAGTTGACCAGTATCAGTTGACCACCCGTTCGAATGAAACAACTTGGTAGTGTTAACATTACGGATGCTACAGAATATATTGTTTCATGGACTGCACCCCGAGAACCCGGGCCTTAAAAATCTGACCAACTTCCTTGATACATTGATCACGATCAAGTACAATGGGATTGCGAAGAGCGCGGGTTGAGGCTTTTTCCACTCCACTGGGTAGTCGAGGCAAGCAGCGGCTAGTCGACCACCGATTCCATTACCT
Organism: Tetrastigma voinierianum; assembly: GCA_016808115.1. Taxonomy (NCBI): domain Eukaryota; kingdom Viridiplantae; phylum Streptophyta; class Magnoliopsida; order Vitales; family Vitaceae; genus Tetrastigma; species Tetrastigma voinierianum. The sequence goes on from JAEQBH010001362.1 coordinate 446,111, forward strand.
GGGTGGAGCGATCTGGTCGCAAAAATTCGACCAAGTTCTTCCCACCTCAAAGTCTGTACTTGTGCAAGAGATCAATACTTTTGGGCAACTAGAGGGGGAGAACCTGGCAGACGCATGGGACAGATTTCACGAATTACTAAGAAAGTGTCCGCATCACAGACTAACCAGATGGATGCAAGTCCATACTTTCTATAATGGGTTGAGGAACGCTACTAGAACAGTGATTGATGCCTCGGTGGAGAGCACTAATAGAAAACCCACGGACAGCGTATGAAATTCTAGAATCTTTGCAGCCAACACAAATCGTGCTTTAGGGAGAAGACTACACGATAAAAACCGACAGGTGGCACGAGATAATGAGGTTCTCAGCAATCTGGTTACTCATGTTGCCTGGTGACAAACGATTGAGCTAAACGACGGTACATCAAATGCCATCTGAACCAGCCCACTTAGGAGTTATTAGAATTACGTGAAGGGCGACACAATAGCCGCAGAATGTATCGGTCGGGAAATCAAAGCGTAGAGCGAGGCCCGGTATGTATCGAGAGTTGTCAGGGAATCAAATCAGTGCGGGCGAGTATGGAAACGACTATCAAAATCAAAGTAAGGCGGGTGGCGTAATAGCTCGAAGTCGAGCGGTCGAGCGGCCAAGGGTATGGATAGAGAAATAATCGAATAGCATGCCATCGAACCAGTGACACTTCACGAGAAGAAGGTGGATTTAGAACAAGCCTTGCCCGGATGTTAACCTCACACTGCCTTTCATGAATGAGACGAGGCGAATATGCGAGCAACTGATTGAACAACCAAGCGGCCGCAGTGAGAATTTGGAGAAGTACAAATGGGTCAAATGGCAAGCTTATTAGCAGGAAGGCGTCGGGTTCGTACCAAGCAATTGATAAACGAAGAGATGGGAATGAACATGTTAAACGTCGTCTTGAGAAGTGGGAAGGAATTGGAAATACGATCAAAGCGATTGTAGAGCAGTTAGAGGCGGGAAGGTCATCCCGGCGGAGCGGGAATGATGGTGCGGATAAAGATCGACCTAATGAGAGCGATGCAGCGGACAACTCCCATGAAGCAAAGCTGACCTACGATTCCATATCACGAGCGCCTAAAAGCATAAGGCTGAATCGCGAGTTCACTAAATTCATGGAAGTGTTTAAAGATTACACATCAATATCCCATTTGCGTGCTGGAGACAAATGCCCGAGTTATGTGAAGTTTATGAAAGACATCTTTTGTCTCATAAGAAGATTGGTTGACTTTGAAGCAGTTAACTTAAGCGAGGAATGTAGTGCCATACTTGAGGAAGGCGCCCTGGCTTAAAGACTCGGGCGGAGTTTCACTATCCATGCACCATTGGAAATGCTATCTTTGAAAGGAGCTCTTTACAGCGATTTGGGTGCAGCACATTAATCTCATGCCCTTATCCGTTTTAAACGGTTAGGATTGGGTGGGGCTGGATCGACTCTGAGTCACGCTTCAACGCACGACGGATCTTTGGGGAAACATCAGGAGAGTAATGAAGATGTCCTTGTGAAGGTTGACAAGTTTATCTTCAATGATTTCATTGTACTAGATATGGAAGAAGATGAAAATACCCATAATCTTAGGTAGACCGTTTCACTTGCCGCGAGCGATGATTGATGTTCGAGAGAGGAGGAACTAAGGTGAGAGTGCGGGACGGCGAAGTCAGAAGTTCAGCGTGTTTGGGCGGTGGGACATCCGGCGAGAGAGTGATGCGCTTCATGGCGGGAGATAGTAGGGCTATAGTGTCTGGCCAAAGTGGTCTCCTTGACCCTTTGGAGGCTAGCCCTGAGTGGAGGCGGTGAGGCGTGAGCGAAGGCGAGGAATATGTTAAATGGCTGGACTCTTTCGGACCTAATAGGAGGAAGCTGCCGAATCTACAGGTGGAAGAGAATTTGCGCGCCCCGGTGCCATCGGTGGAACAACCACCCAGAGATGGAACAAAAACCCTACCTAGCCATTTAGTACCTGCATACCTTGGGGTAGCCTCCACTTTACCGGTGATCACATTACGATCCTTGACTAGAATTAGAGGAGGAGAAGTTATTAGGGTCCTTAGAGACGTAAAAATGCGCTTGGATGGTCCACTAGCGGATTTGAAAGGATCGCCGCTATGTGCATGCATCGTATTTTTGCTCGAAGATGGACATAAACCTTGGTGGAAGCACGGCCGGAGTTGAATCGACAATGAAAGAGGGTAAGATCGAAGAAATTGTGAAATGGGTGGATACGGGGGTCATTTATCTATTCCGGGCGGTGCATGGGTTAGTCGATTGAAGTGAGTAGAAGAAAACACTTGGTCATAAGAACGGAGAGCTTGACATATTGCAGCCGAGGAAACGATCCGCACGGTGGAGGTTTGCATTGATTAGGAAACTAAACAAAGCCACCCGAAAGATCATTTCCCATTGCCATTTCTAGATCAGGATATTTGGATCGATTAGCCGATCATGAATCTTTATTGCTTTTGGATGGATACTCGTTCCTGACGAATCTTCTGCCACAGATCGAAAGCGACATTCACATCATCACATGGTACATTAGCATTCGAGGCGGATGCCCTTTGAATTTGTGCAATGCACCAGGCACATTTCAAAGATCTGTGATGGCCATCTTCTCCGACATAGTTGAAAGACAATCGGAAATCTTCATGGATGATGATTTCGGTATTAAGGTAGTGCCGACGACAAGCTGTCTAGAGAATTTGAGATCGGTTTGATAAGATGTGGGGAGACTGACTTAGTACTCAATTGGGAGAAGTGTCATTTTATGAGTGAGAGGGTGTACTTTCGGTTTATCGGTTCAGCACGAGGAATAGAGTGGAAGCGAGCGAAAGGTGGAAAGCTGATTGAAAAGTTACCTCCGCCCCTCATCAATAAAGGGTTAGAAGCTTTTTAGGGCCACGCCGTTTTACGAGGCGACCGCCAAAGTTTACCGAATTGCAAAACCGTTGTCTAACCTTCTGGTCCAAGGGGTGCCATTTGAGTTTGATTCGCAGTGTTTGCATGCATTTTCAGTGTTGAAGAATAAGTTGATCTCAGCTCATTGTCATTGGCTCGGTTGGTCTTTTCCTTTGAACTTATGTGGCCTTAGCGAATTTTGCAATTGGGGCGATCTTTGGGGCGAAACTTGAGAAAATTTTCCAAATAATCTACTATGCCCTTCAAAACTTTGAATGATGCTCGGTTGAATTCACGCCACTACAGGAGAAAGAACTTTTGGCTATTGTCTTTGCCTTTGACAAATTCAGACCTTATCTGATTGGTAACAAGGTAGTAGTCCACACTGATCACTCTGCCATTAAATACCTGATGACTAAGAAAGATGCCAAACCTCGATTAATCCAGTGGGTTCTTTTGCTTCAAGAATTTGATGTTGAGATTAAAGACAAGGCGCGCTGGGAGCACAGTGGCGGATCGTCTTTCCGCGATTGGAAGGAAGCGATGATGATGTTAGTGAATGGCGAATTTAAGACGAAACTCTTGGCTATTGAGGACAAGAGGGTTCATGGTTTCTGCAGAGATTATGTGAATTATTTGGTGGCCAAGGTAATCCCTCACGATTTAACTATCAGAGAAAAAGAGGTTTTCGCCCCATGAAACACTACTATTGGGAGGAGCCAATCCTCTGAACGTTCACGGCGACCGAATTGATTCGGAGATGTGTGCCCGAGGATGAAATGAACAATGTTTTAAACCATTGCCACACTTTGCCTGTGGTGGACATTTTGGTGGCCAGCGAGCGGCAGTAAAGTTCTCGATTGAGCTTCTACTATTTTACCTTATTTTAAAGATGTATCGCCGTATCCCGTATGACAAATGTCGGCGCGTATGGGTGGTATTTCTAAAAGGACTGACAGCTACCCATACCCCATTACGGAAGTAGAGCTATTTGACTTATAGAGTGGATTTCATGGGACCGGCTCTCATCTTACAACAACGCATATATCCTACTGGCCGTAAGACTATGTCTCGAAGTGGGTTGAAACCGTTCATTCTTGATGATGCAGTGGTGGCTTTCGATTTCTTGACCCGTATTTTCACGATTTAGGAGCCCACCGGGCGATCCGCGGATAATGGTACTCATTTCTGCAATAAGGTGATTGACAAGGTTTTACAAAAGTATGGGGTGCGTCATCGCACATTTCTTGCATATCACCCGCAGTCAAATGGGCTAGCAGAGGTGTCAAATCGAGAAATTAAGTCTATTCTTGAGAAGACAAACAAGTTTTCCCGGAAGGATTGGTCTAAAAAAATCGATGCACTTCGGGGCATACCGCACAAATACATTTAAACCTCAGTATGTCAACGCTCGTACTCAGTGTATGGCAAAGCATGCCACCCCAAAGGAATTGGAGCATCGCCCATCACACCTTAAGAAATTTAAGAGACAAGGCACTAGCCGCAGAGTTGACCGCATAAATTGTTTAACTGTATGAATCTTGTGAACGCTTCTACTTAAAATGCCCGTATTTACAAGGAAAGACAAAAGCCCGCATGATAAACACATCACCGTGAAACGAGTTTACGGCAGACAACAAGTTCTATTGTTCAATTCCCGCCTAAAACTCTTCCGAAAATCAAGTCTAGACGTCCGCCGCTACTGTGTCTTTCTACATGTGTGGAGCCGAGGTCACACATCCCGAGGAAAGGCATATTCACAGGCCACCACCCAACAACGGTCAGTTGGGATTGAGGAGAGTTTCATGAGGAAAGCATCATTCCTTCGACCGCATCGACGGCACCGCAGCTATTATAATGAGCTCTGCCCCGAAATATCGAGATTCGTGGTCAGCCGAGCTAACGACATTAAACATACGCTTTCGGGAGGCAAACTCCAAGTTTTTCTCTGAGTGACATTTTTATTAAGGAGCCAAGATACTGGTTTATCGGTCATTCCTCGTAATCTGCTTTCGTTGCTACTGGATCACAACTGTGTACTGAGGACTGGCCAGTGAGCATTACAAGTCCAGAGTGTCCCATTTACAAAGAGGAGGGTTTCAAAACCAGGCTACTTAATGTGAAATTTTTAGTCTCTTTGTAACGCCGCAACGCCGGGTCGACGTCAATTTTACCTTCTTCAACGTCGCGACGCGGATTTCCAACGCCGCGGACGCTGATTTTCACGACTTTCGAACGCCGCCGACGTTAACGCCGGGTCGGAGTTCACAACGCCGCTGACGTGGAGGTCAACGCCGCGACGCGACTTTTTATATGTTCGAAAGTCGCGACGCTGATCTCCAACGCCGCGACGCGCCGTTTAGTCCCCTCTCCTGTCACGTCGCGGACAAGCTCTCGTTTTAAGGCCACACAGCCCATTTTGTTTTCACTGCACACACACCACTTCTCGAACCCTTAGCAACCATACGCCGACCGCTCCTCGTCTGAGCTACCCGTCACGCCTGGCCGTGAGGCTCGCATACTGCCGACCTTGCATTCATCAAACCCCATCACATATCAGTCCCCCCGAGACTTTATGTTTAGACCACACTGCAGACTCAAAAAGCCAGCACTAGGTAGCCATCTGTAGTCACCATCATTCATACGGTCCGGGGAGTCTTATAGGTTCAATGCTAGGTCATATTAGGTTTCTTTAAGGTTTTTGAGTCATATGTCTAGTCGCTAAGACACTTTGTAGTTTGTTTTTGCGGCACTCTGTGTGCTCGTTGTTCGCCCAGTCACACACCACTTATGCCACCACCATCAATTTCTAAGTCCTAATGTCCGCAAAAGGCGTAGAATTGCTCACTGCTTAGCGCCTGGCCCAGCGAGGATCCACCCCACTCACGATGTCACACGGTCATGGAACGAGGCGCTTAACCTGCTCAAGACTGATCCGCAAGAACCGATCGCTCATAAAGGAAGGGTTTTCACCACCGGCTGATTTTTTCCGCAAGAACATTGCGCTAAGGGATGGCGAAAGACTATGCCAACCACCTCATCCAACGGCGAGTGTGGTGCGAGACTTCTACGCCAATCTCGCCTCCCACGCCCCGAAGAGTCCGAGGCATGATTGGCTCGACTTCGTGAGCTTCACCAAGAGCTACCAGGCCGCAGAGATGTCCTTCGAGCCGCTTCGACGGCCACGAGCACCCGACCACCCCAGGTTATTCGAAGCCCGACTAATGCCGGGTGAGCTGAAAAATCAATAACAGCGCCATAAATTACCCAAGGCCAAACATTTCGCCTTTATACCTAAGTGTCCGTATCACTTCACGTGCGGCCTTATCCCAATGACAATGGTGGGCATGGCAGCCAAGCGGCTCGCCAACTATGCCATCATACGTGATATACCTGATAGTCGGGCAAAAGTTATGAGAGCGTTATCCTCCATAACCGGAGGCCAAGATGAATTCCTGGGGCACCTCTCTTTCCTTATTCGCTTATGCAACGAGCCTGGGCCTGCTGAGACAAAAAACTAGGTCTCCATTGAGGGGCAGCAGATTCTCTGCGTGAGCCTTGACGAGACGAGCTTCATGATTATCTGTGCTCATTGACCCCGCGATCCCCAGATGACATCGTCGCCTCCCGTCCCATCCACCTCCACCACCACCCCATCCATCCACGTAGGCAACCCTCCAAATTCTTCACCACCCCGAGGACCCTGCTCTCCCTTACTGAAGCGCTTTGACGATTCGATCTAGACCCAGATAACTGAGTCCTCACACAGATACTGAGGAACCTCCGTGCTAATATGCGTGACCCAGCCGCCTGACCACCATTCTTCGCCAGAAGAAGAATCTCGGCAGCCCGTACCGCACAAACTTCTCGCCATCACCAAATTCCGCCACCGCCACCACCACCTCCTCGCTATGGATCACCGGGAGTTCCTTCACCCCCATTGCTTATCACAAATGGGACACTGGTATTTTGTTCGGGGGTGTATGGATCGAAGCTGTTAGGATTTGTTTAGTTATGTTTGCCGTGATTTTGTGTAGTGTTTTGTTTCGTCAAAGATATTAGTCAGGTTTCGCTACTTTTACTTACTTCTTCAAGTTAATTACGAGTCATGTGTTAGTTTTGTTCGCATGTGTGCTAGGTCATTCCTATATGTAGTAGTCAGATGTGGAGGTAAACAGGTATGTGTTATGTCGAGAGCCGAGGATCACCTTTGACCGAATTCACTATCGACATAAGCATCGATGCATACAATGTTCGATGCTCCTGTGAATTAGGTCAATAGGGCGGAAGGCTTCTAAGAACCAATCCCGGTAGTCAAGAACCATTTCTCGATGATCCTATCACACTCACACACCACTGACCTCTCGTGGCACGACAAAGCCGAGATCAACTACTAAAGTCTCGATAAACTCGGGAGATGCTAACCATCTAAGTCACTTTAATAATCTCTATCAAAAGAGTGACCGTCATCGAGCCCCAACAAAAAACAATAAAAGTCAAAAGAAGAAAAGTCAAAAGAAGCCATGACTGTAATAAAGTGGGATCATCCAATTGAACTCACAACCCGAGGGGCCTTTCAAAGCCTAATGCCCTAAGCCAACCGGCCGAGTCATTACCCCACGCCCGCCAGCATGGGACGTAAGATGGATTTCCACAACCGAAATTGAAGCCTGGGCCGAGCGTTCATTAAGCTCGCTAATTTAATGTCTAAAGTGTCTCTTAACTAATCAGGTGGGGAGTCACCAATGGATCCCCGCTACAGAAAATCACTACCCTAAAACTGCACCAGTCTTCTTCACCCCTTTTGCACTTGCAGTTTTCTTGTGTATTTTGACATGAACAAAAAGGGTGTGTTCTATCCTTTCCTAGTTGGGTTTTTTTCCAACAGTGAGTCGAGCTTGCCTGTGGGGTGTCTGAACCTAGGCATTAATCGGAGGTCATTCATTCTACACACAAGCCCCAAAAGGCTATCAACATCATGGAATTTGAGGCACTGTGCACTTTTACCGGTTTCTAACTGAGTCTTCCCGAAAGTCAACACCTATATGCATCCTCGTGAACTTTGTTGTTCACAGGTTGAGAAAGTCCAAATTGATTCCCTATTTCTCGCCATTTGCAACACTATCTGTTAGTTTTCGCATGTCGGGTGTGTCCCGTCCATTCTTGCTCGAGGACAAGCAAGAAGTTAAGTTTGGGTGTGATGAGTCCCCAAACACTCATAGTATACCCGCCTTCTTAGGTTTTTAGCGCTATTTTGAAGGTTAAATATGGTTTTGGCCATACTTTATATCTAAGTATGACTGATTCTATGAACGCAGTGCAAATGATGTGAAAGAGCAAATTGCGGAAGCAAATCGAGCAATGGAGAGCAATGCAGAAAGTGGTCGCGAACGTCAGCGAATGCTCCAACGCTGACGCCCCCATCGCCGGATCGCTCCAACGCTTCAATGCCACAACTACGTGTCAACAACCAGAACGCCGCGACGCCGCATTTGTATCTACACCTCATCATTTAAAGCACCAATGGTTCGTAATTCACAGACGGAATGGTAATGAGTCAGGCACTAAATCGTGAGCAAGAGTGAGACGTAATCCTCAAGAAGAAACCTGACTTCAGATGGTTTCTGATTTGTGACAATGGAACTTATGTTTATATATCACATACTTGTGTTTTCTATGATCACCAGAATTGTGGTCTATACCTGTGGTCTGTTTGAACCCTGGGTCAATGGATGGATTAAAGTTGATTAATTTAGATTGCTTAGTTATTTATGATTTGTTATTTATTCGCTACATCCATAAATCAATGACATGGTAAATGTTCGCCAACATTAGATGTTTATGCTAGAGATCCGGTGATTCGAAATGAGGATACCTAGGGATACGAAAGTAGCGTACCTTGGTCGAGCTTCAAGTGAATGTGAGATATTCCCGATCCCGGAAGTGGCAAATAAGGTTAGAAATATTTTAAGCATTTCCCTTTGAAAGCAATCGAATCGGGGGATGGGAGATATACCCAACTCTTATTTGAAGAGATAGGCTAATACACTTGAGAGAGGGTGTCTGCACAAGATCACCTTAGTCATTAAGAAATCATAAATAAACTAAATAATTTCTCTTTGGGTTAAATAATCCAATCGAACGTATGGGGAGACATAAATTTCAGTCTTCAATTACACAAAGATTCAAGAAGATCGATAGCAGTTGAAATTGGCCACATTTAATTTCTTTCTCACACACGCTCCACTGCATAATATCTAAAGCACATTCAGATTCACCCTCCCGTCCTCGCGGATCGATATTCAGACCTGCACACTATATTACTAGCGACGCGTGCACTTCATACAGATAGCGCATATTTTACACACCACGTTTTCGGCCTATCATTCACAAACGTGTATAAACACAGAAAAGAACACCAAAACCTATTTGGATAGAACTAAAAGAATAACAATGATACATTCTCCTAGTAACTCGAGGATTCCCCCATACCAAAGAAGCATTCACAAAGACTAAATACAAAATTGACAAATCTAAAGCAGAATCTGACTTAGCAGTACAAACATCGAAAGCTTGAAGTGTACCATCCTCCAAACTGATCTGAAAATATATATTTAAAAATTATAAATTCTATCTTCCTAGTTGGTAATAAACAGAAAGGAACACTGTTTTTTTATTTGAGGATGCAGTTTAGCATGCCTAAGGTGATTTGTTTTTTCATTCAAACTCGGGATATACCAAGCCTGTGTCACAAAGCTTTCTAGTCATAGCTTAACCAAACTTACACACTTAACCATGCATTGGTCTCGCATGTTGTACTCTCCGTTTATCTGTCCTACCATCAGTTGAGAGTCACTTTGTATGATGATCTTTTCGGAAAGACAATGATCATGTCGATTCTTGCTAGATTAGTCATTTCGCCTCGTTATTGGGGATGCGACACCTAACCGTATGGCTTCGTTTCTATTCTTTCCTAATGAGGCTTTAAGTGTCAAAACCAACACCAGCCTCCCATTCGCCGAGAAGCCACATCCACAGCTAAGGGATCCACCACACCGTCGTCGTCCGCACACACCGTCATGTGATTTCAAATGTAAAGTTTGCCAATATCTTCCCTTAACGCCGCCATTTGCGCCTCTCTCCTCCTCCTCTCTGGACATCAAATCACTTAGCTCGATCGCCTATCAGGCCATCCTCCCTGACAAGTCAGGCTTATGTATAGTACTTCGCACAAGGAGATTGGTCATCATTTATGATAGCGTGCGCTGAACTATGGGCTTAAGCTTTTTAAATACACACCTGAGCCGCGTCAGCTATTTAAGATGTATACCAAGTTTCCCTACTCGGGAGTAGATTTTCTTACGAAGAATATCGGTCTTTGTTTCCGGTTTTCATCTTCTTTGAACAAAGATGCACTTATTGACACTTCTGAAACCATTAGGTAAAGATAAAGCGTATCACCTTCATCCAAGCAACTAATCATGGACTCCTGAGATACCGCTGACATGCCAGCGAAAGTCCGTCGCATCTCATTCCATCAGTCCATTCGCTCCTTTGCAGTGGTGGAAATGTATCCAACCATTTAGAATGGGATATGAACAAATTTGTTCTCGCCGCTAATCAATCGTCAGACTTTCAGCTTAGAGTCAAGTTCATTATCGCTTTAAGTTCGACTGATTGGCCTTTATTCCCTTGCTACTATAAAGCCCAAAACTTACTTTCAGAACTGACCCGAAACGATTACTCTTCGGTAGAGTTTAGTTTCATGTCATACCTTCGCAAGAGCTCAAAGGTTTCAGAGATGCTCACGGATCGGGCGTCTTCGACTCGACTGCCATATCACCTATATGTAATCTTCGCCATCTGCCCCATCGCCGGTCGAAACATTCGGGTCACCATCTTTTCGATAAGTCACCGCTTTTTCAAGCCAAAAGGCATCACATCAGAATAAAGATAACCCATGTGGTGTAATGAAGGTCAAGCTTTCCGTGATCATGGGTGCATCGAATCTGAAGAGTATCTAGGAGTGTTGTTAAGAAATGATGATAGGACCCTGCAATTCGATCCACTTACCACGCGACTCGCTTTTAAATGAAAAGAAAATGTGGGTTGATTTTCGAGTTTTAGAAATTCCGTCCCCAAGGAGGAACGGTTTTGCTTTGGAGTCGTCACTTACTTTTTGTTTTTATTTTATAAAGTTTATAAAGGGGAAAACCATGTAAGAACAAAAAACTCTACGACTCCAAAGATGGGAAAAGCTATCATTTAAAACTAGGATTCCGGGTCCGGATCAAGTTTCCCATTCGAAGGCAACCCATGAGGCAAGACCCCTCTAAACTAACCTCGGTCTCTACTAGCGACTGCAGACGCGAAAGATACGCCAAAGATCGCACAAATTCCTCCCAGCGTATGACGACTCCGAATCACACCAACCTACCGCATCTAAATATAAACACTCAACCAATCAAAACAACAAAGGTGACTGCGGGTCCCCAGCTAAGCACTACATAAGAGGTCACCAACAAGCTCAATGCACCACAAATGCGTCAAAACTAAACACCATGTACGCATAAGGAATACAAATACTAACACCTAAAGATGTACCCGAGATCCTCAAACATGCGCAAAGAGGAATAGGTAGGGAAAATAATACATTATGCATCATGGCTTTAAAACCAAATATCGAATCCCATACCAAAAGAAAGGAAGCAGGCTGAAATGAGATAAGTGGTTTGCTTGCTTTAGCACGCATTCCTTTAAAATCCCACACACCAAACCATACTTACCAATCCCACATTGCCCACTACCCCACTTTGTTCAAATCGAAAATGAACTCAGACCCTAAAGGCAGCCTACAGGTTCCTTGGAGCAAATAGAAGCACGCCATAATAGATTCCACAGATGATGAACATGGGCCGCCATGAGCTCACCGTCTTTGCACAACCAAATAACTGGTTCTCAACAAGTCCAAACAATTGAGAAAAATTCTGAAACTTTGTCAGAAAATTCCTCATATAGTAAGGAAACTAACAAAACAAACGATGCATGATTCTGAGCCCGGATGAGTGAGAACCAACTGAAACATCTATTAGTACTTAAATGGGGTCATAAATCAGCCACCCGATTTTATTAAAATGAAGACCATAGACTCAGCCAATTTATGCCACGCAGCCACCTAGATCCCTATAACCAAACTAAAATTCAGCTACCTAAATTCCAGGAACCTAGCTACAAATTCAACCACATAAAGCTCCACATACGCCTAATCGCCTTAGAAAGCCACGTCATCTACAAAACGTCTCTTAACACAAATTCTAGGAATGAACCCAAGTAACCATTCATAGATGCAATGCCAAAGGCTTAAACCAACCCCAAGGAGACAAGAGACCACCTTGCAATCACACACCTACATTCAAACCCACAATCAAGAACCCGCTTCATCCAACTCAATACACAACCTTAAGCCGACAGCCAAAAACTTAACCACTATCCTACCGGGTCCGGTTTCTCAACTGGTTCATCCGTTTGAGAGAAGTTTTCAAAAAATTTCAGAACCTTCCTCACAAAGTCGGGAATCCAAAAAAACAAACGGAATGCAATTCCGACTCCGAATGAGTGAGAATTGACACAAACAAAGCAAAGTACCAAAACTGCTATTTCGAAAAACTGAACATAATGAACCGGCTGGTTTGGTTTCCCAACCGATACATCCGGTTGAGAGAAGTTCTCAAAATTTTTCATAACCTTCCTTACCGAAAGTCAGGAACTGTAAAATAAACGAACGGAGGTACTCGACCAATGACTAAGATCCGACACAAACAAAGCAAAGTACTCCAAACTGTCTTAAATGCAGGTCCAATGAACCAGCTGGTTCGGTTTCCCAACCGGTCCAGACGGTTGAGAAAATATCTCAAAACTTGTCAAAACTTTCCTCATAGAGTCAGGAATCCAACAAAATAAATGGAGTGAAATTCCGACTCCGAATGACCAAGATCCGACACAAACAAAGCAAAGTACCCAAGCGTTGTTCAGCCAAACGAACTAATAAAATAAATTTGGTTCGGTTCCCATTGTCTAGACGGTTGAGAAAATATCCCAAAACTTGTCAAAACGTTCCTCACAGAGTCGGGAATCCAACAAAACAAATGGAGTGCAATTCCAACTCCGAATGACTAAGATCCGACTCAAGCAAGCAAAATACCTAACCTGAGTCTGCCAACTGACAAAAGTGAAGAAAAGCATAAAAGAAACGGGAGAAGCATATAACTTTCATACCTGTAGGATTCATGGCTATCCCCCCATTTTTTTCTTCTTTCTTTTTTGCTTCCAGCAAAACCGAGTCTCCTCTCAGTCAATGAATCTAGCTAAGAAGATCTTGGAACCGAGTATCCCCCCCTAAGAAAAATGCTAGGAAAAAAAAGCTCCTCCTTTCTTCTTCTATTCTAGCCTTTATATCTGAAACCCTACCTTAGCCTCTGAACCCACCTTGTTCCTACCACTTTCAACTCTGGAATTAGCTCCCTCAGCATGGGATACACACCCCCCATTAACGCTCTTGCATTCACGAGGCCAGCTTAACCTTTTCAGTTTTTTTTTTTTTTTTTTTTTTTTTTTGCTTCACAACTAAGAATCCATATGGATTCATGGTGGCATAAAGACAACAAGGCCCAAAATGGACCACAATATTGCTTAAGGTTGATCTGGGCTTATAGGCTGAACCGCCTCAGGATTTGGGCTCCAAAATCACAAAATCAACGCTCACACAAATTTGGCAGACCTAACTTAGGATAGGCCCGGATGCCAACCGGTCGATCTGGTTGAGGAAAATTATGAAATTTTGACAGAATGTTCCTTAAAGAATAAGGAGACCAACAAAAAAAAACGATGCACAATTCCAAGTTCGGATAAGGGAGATAGGATCGAAACAAGGAGGAGTGCTCGCCAAAATCACCCAAAAACAGTGTTTTTATATGTACCGTCCTGATGAACTAGTCAAACCGATTGGTCAAACGGTTGAAAAAAATTATGAATTTTTAACAGAAACCTCCTTGGCGAATAAGGAATCCAACAAAACAAACAGCGCATAATTCCGAGTTCGGACAAGGGAGATACTATCGAAACAAGCTCAAGTGCTCCAAATTTGACATACTCTAATAAACTTCGATTTAGCTAAAACCTCGAGGGGCCCCACTTGCTTCCTATGGCACGATGCCAATAAAAAAAAATCGCCACGATGACACTTTGAAGTTAACTACATATGCACTCAATGGACCACATACAAGCCACTTGGGCTCTCGGCAGACTAAGGTTAAATAGGGCGGCGATCTTTATATATGAGAACGATGGGCGAGTGTGACATCCATAGGATAAAATGTAAGTGTTGAGGGACAAAATTGAGGGTCTACAAGTATTTTGTGCCCGATTGAGGCATCAACAATTTGGTCTATATGTGGTAAGGGGAAGCTATCCTTTGGGTATGCTTCGTTGAGGTCCATGTAGTCTACACATACTCCCCACTTACTGCCCTTCTTTGGAACCGCCACCACATTAGCAAGTCATTCGGGGTATTTTACTTCTCTGATGAAACCTGCTTTAAGAAGATTTATATACTTCTGTCTGAATAATTTGATGACGATCCGGGTGGAAACGCCTCACATTCTATCTTACGGGCTTGGGCGCTAGGCAAATATTCGGCTTGTGGGAGGCGGTAGGGTCGGTCAGGCCGTATCTGAGTGACTCCAAGAGAACACGTCTATGTTTTTTAATAGCACGTCTTGTATCTGCTCCCTTTCTTCACTAGATAGGAGATTTAAGCATTATGTGAACTTCTCGAAGCCCGTCAACCATTGCACTACTTACAAGGGATCCCGCAGCCCGATGGGTCCTTCTCTTCCACCACGATGCGGGTGGCGACGCATGTTCTATGCAGGTGTGATCTTCGAGGGGGACTTTGGAGCTTTTCTCCTTTACATTCTTGTATGGATAGTTGATAACAGCCTTCTTGAGTGCGACTAGCTAATTAGCCCAGAAGGTCAGCTTTGCTTGTCTTTGGTCGAATAGTTGATCTCGTTTGGTGGTAGGTCGAAGGGATAACTTTCATATAGTGCAATGGTCAGGCCCACTATGGCATTGTAGATACAAATCTTGATGACCCAGGGAACAAAATTTGTTGAGTGACTAGTCCTGCTTTTACAAGGAGCGTGACATCACCTAATGTTACGGTAGTTGCCCCGTTGAAACCAAAGATGATTCGCCCGGCTGAGTTCAGCATATTTGAGGAAAGCTTCATCTGCCTAAATGTTGGTAGTTGTAGTAAATCCATCGCACTGCCAGGGTCTACCAGTACCTTGTGTACATCAAAACCATTAATACAGAGGGTGAGTACTAGCGCATCATAGTGGGGCACAATGATCCTGTTCAGGTTGACTGGAGGAAAGGATATGGGGCCGTCGTGAGCTTAGTTTCACGGTTGCCTTAGTGTGGATGGCGTTCACCGGCCTTACTTATGGCTTCTCTTAGAGTTTCTTCGTTGGTGCTTTAGCGATATTAGTTGTCAAGCGGGCCGCCCGATTATATAGTTAATGGTAGTGCGGATTACGGCGGGGCTCACTTTTGGCGCCAATTCTATTTGCGGCTGCCTTGGTTACCCTTGAGGTGATTTCACTGATGTGCCTCTTGAGGTGCCTGCTTTGATCGATTTTCCCTTAAGAACTTTAGACCGACACTATTGGTCTCATGCCCGAGATCTATGATAATCGCACCATAAGAGTCACATTTCTTCAGGAAGGATCATGCGGATTTGTGCGAGGTGGCTGGCTTCAGACATATCGCGAGATGAGGGGCAATAGCCTCTCATCTGAGACATTCGGGAGGTAGTGTAGGAGCTCCCTCTTTTACATGTTGTCAGGATGTTTCGAGTCACTTGTGTTAACCTTCCTTAGGCTCAAACGGCTTCTTCTCATACGGCTTATTCCCCTCGACCGACTGGTTTGTAATCATGACGGTCTGGGCTACTGTGCGGATATTGTCCTCCAGCATGGAGTATTTATTAGCCCGTCTATATAATTCTTCCATTGTTACTGGCGGTTCTAGCGATAGTGAGTGGAAGAAAGGAATTGATGGTCCGAAGCTCCTCCTGGAGTTTTGGAGGACCGCGTCCATGCTGTATGACTCCACCTGTTGAACGGTTTGCCCGAACTTTCTTGTGAAGTCTCGTATGGATTCCTCTTCCTACTTCAAGATGGTTTACAAGGAGTTTATATTCCTTTTTTAACGCACCAAACAAAGATAATGTGAGATGAACGCACCCCAAAGTTCATTAAGCGAATTTATCGAGCTGCGCGGGAGCTTGTGGAACCAGGCTAACGTAGGCCCCCGCAAACTAGCCGAGAATACTTTACACAATAGATGGTCATTGTCGCATTTAGTGTTATCGCCTGGTTATAATAGAGCATATGATCATAAGGGTCGCGAGAATACTCAGACATGTTAAAAGTAGATGTAGCAAACCCATGAGGCGTCTAGTGAATCGAGAATGTGTCGGCTCACAAAAATGAAGAGAGCATGTCGTGAATCCTCGAGATCAAGGGTCCTGACATGTAGAGCGTGCGCCTTTTATTACCTAAGGCGGGATGCGAGAGCGGCGGTGGTATCGTCCCGACGGGTAACATTGATGTGTTCCCTGGGGGTTTTAGGTAGTTCACGCTTCTGGTAGCTTCCTCCGCCTTACGCCAAATCTTGTAGCTAATAGCATCACTAAAGGCAAGGCGGTGCGAGTGCTTCATTAGTAATTTGGCCCTTGTGCTACCCCGAGCGTTTCTTTCTAGCGAGGGACTCATGGATGGGGATCTGCCTGAGAACAATTCATCATCTGCAAGGGCATCGACGACATCGGGAATAATGGGCTCTTTTCCTTTATTGCGAGCAATTGGATGTTTGACACGATCGTCATCTTGTACATCCCTTCCAAGTTCACAACTTTTTTCTACTTGGGCCTGCAACTGATCATTCTCGCGTTGCAAGCATTCAGCGCGACCTTGCAACTCTTGCATCCGTCTCGTCTACTCCTCTTGTTTCTTCTCCATCTCCTGACGCCAATGGAGGAACTGATCTTCTGGTGATTGGATCATCGGATTTTTCACCATTGCAACTGCCTCGGGTGAATCAGATATGGACGGGGGAATCAAAATAGTTCAGTCTTTGGAAGGGCTGCTAAACGATCATCGAAGCTGACCCTTACAACGTAAACGAGACTTTATCTTACACTTCCACGAATGGCGCGGTGTGTTACCTCAAATTATCGGCTTGGGCGTCGAGATGTGATGAAAACACATAAAAAACGGTCCGGTGCGGTGGGCGACCATCTCTCTGATGATTAAGTCAGAAAAAGTATGGAGAGGGAGAAGAGAGTATACGCAGTTGGAATTGCTTACCTTCTCATCTTGGGGGATCCTCCAGATTTATAGAAAGTGGTTCACGAATCCCTCCCCCTTTTTCTCCGGAAAGAATCTCCTTCTCTTTGGGACAAAATCTCTCCTTCCTTATCAAAGACTAATTCTTCCGTATCAATGATTAATCTTCCGAGAAATAAGGAATTTAGAAACTAAGAAATTCGTGGATAAATATATTTTGCATATTTCTCGCCTTTATCCATTCATCCATAACAAACTTGCCATAAGTGGAAGGACGGCCGATGGGGGACTTGGAACTTTAGACGAGGTGCCCTGAGGCTAGCCTCTGGTAGGACACCCCAACTTTCACAGACGAGCCTTCGGATTTCCCGTCTAGATAGTGCCTACTAGTTTTAATATAATAGGTGGGCTTGAGTTGCTTCACATCGCGAGCTAAACAAACCTTAGACCAAACAAGCCTGGCCCTAAATCTATTGAATAGTGGGTTTAAAAACCACGATACTCACAAGAGTGTTCTCAACATATAAATCAGAACCAAAGCCACCAACCAAAATCGTCTGGGTATGTACCTGCGTCCCCAAATTGACATCAAGAGCATCATAACAGTGAAAGGAAACAGGACCAGTGCCTCGTCTTCTCATGCTATTATAGAGAAGAACCGATTCCATTAAGGGCCCTTGAAGAGCATAACCGGGAATAAGCGCGGTCCAAAGAAATGGGTTGGGGTATTCAACTTGTTGGAAGGCAAGGCGGGGATATGGGCCATTGGGACTTCAAGTTTGGTGAGCGTACGAAGGAGCATGATGAGAACGTAGCAGCACTGGTCCAGACCCTTTCGAACGATGTGGGCGTCCACTTGTTTGGCTTGGTTGATGTGGGTGCAGCCATGAAGGATTGACACAAGGCGCGATTCTAAAATCTTTTGTTCTTGACGCACCGAGAAGGGAATGAAAGATTGAGTTTGCAGCTGATGATAAGAAGTCTTCGGGGGAATGAAGAGACCAGTTTTTGTACAAAACTTGGCCATTACACGCGATTTCAGAGTTCATTGGTGTGCTTCCTGTTATTTGAGACACGACATGAGAGACCACTAGTAGGAAAGAAGGCGACACATTATATTTAAAGGGATGTTTTTGAATTTCACCTGAAAACACACAAAATACAAGCATGCAATTATGTAGTGTTTTCAAATTGGAATAACTCCTAAGTTCAAACTTCTAATTTAGTTATGTAGGCTCATTAGCTCCTTTGATAATTTACATAATCAAAGTAAAAAATGTCATACGAACGAAAATATTACATAAATTAAATGCTAAAGAAAAGTGTTAAATTTTCTTACGATGAAATGAAATACCATGGTGTTGAAAGTTAATAGACTTAAATGAAAGTTGAAAATAGAGTGCTGGAATTACCGAAGTAAACATTGGATTTCACTATGAAAATAATATTGTAATGAAAATTGATAAAAACTTAAATAGAATTAACTTGCAAACATAATGGTGGAATTGCTATAGAATATATTAGATTACATTATGAATGAATGAAATAACACTATGTTGGAAATTTGATAGAAACTTGACTAAAACTAGGAAATAGAATGCTGAAAACTTATGAAAGCTGCTTGAAAAACTAGGATATGCTGAAGTAGATTGATATTAAGTCGATTGATTTGTTTCATTGTTGATTGATTGAGCTCCTTTTATAAGCGTCTTGACTTACTGTCAAAGTCTCTACTCTCTCCACTTTCTGAAATGAATGTTTATCTCTTCCATTAAGAAAACTTGTTTCTTAATAACTTATCCACGTTTTTATTATGGAGTCTTATTCCTCAAGAAAATTTCACATCAACACATAACTACCCCACTTCTGATAAAGTTTTGTTTGACTTCCAAAATGTTTAAAAAATTCTATAAATTTTATGAGCTTGTACAAATGAATCTGAACCTCTCTTTATTTGAACTTTTATTCATTGGCATGAGCTCAAACCAAATCCACTACCACCAAATTTCAATTTCGGTGCAACCGCACATTTTGAGATCTATGCCTTTTTTTAGTGTTATTTTTATTTCTCCCCCTCTTTCATAATACAGGGCCGTTTTCATCTTCCTCAACTATATGAAATTTTCTGTAATTACGGAAATTTTAACACAAAATATTGAATAACTAAAATTTAATAAAAATATCATCAAATAGTAAGAAAAACACTTAAAAATGAAATTAACAGGATAATAAGCATTTTAATGTTGTTTAGACTATTGGATTAGAGAAATTATTGAAAAAATATCAATAGAAATTTTACATAAAATATGATGAATAAAAAAAATTAATAACAAGTTTTCAAAAATATTAGAAAAATTAATTCATGGAAGATAAGCATCATAATAAAATAAATAAATTTATTTTCAAAGTCAACCTATTAAGTATTAAGCATTTCTCTATCTACGTCTTTTTATATCATTTTCTTCTTAATAAAATGATTATTTCATAAAATTTAGGTTTTTATTTATTTTTTTATGTTTTAGATGTCGTTTTGATGCGATGATTAAATGTCGTCGTATTGATACGATGTGTAATTGTTGTCTCTTTGATATAACATTTGTTTATCATCGTGCTGTAACGTTTATTTATATGAAAGCGACTCAAACAAGTAACTATATCCAATTAACGATAAAAAATCAAATCAATCATCATTAATATGTTATAAAATTAAAATCATAAATATTTTAGTCATAATAATAATATCAAATATATAATCTTAACTATCAATTATATATGTCCATTATTAACTTAGACGTTGTTTTATCGTCGTTAAAGCAATAAAACTATTTTTCTCTTAAAAAAAACCCATTTCCCACCTAAGGTCTTAGGTTAAAAATCACCTCCCCTTAATTTTTCACTTTTTTTCCCCTCTCATCAAACACACGGCCGCCTCTCATCTTCTTCCCTTTCTATTTTTTTCTCCTCCTCATCAAACCCTACCCTGCACAGCCGCCCCCATCTTCTTCCCTTTCTTTCTCCCACATGGCGCCCCTGTAACAAGCTAACCCCATGGCCGCAGCACGTCTTCCCATTATCGCCGCGAAAGTAGAGAACTGGTCGATAATCCCATCTACAGGTTTTTTTTCTTTCATTTTTCCTTTGATTGGAATTTCTATGTTTGCTGGCGAAATTTCGGTTATATTTCGCCGAAAAAGTACTGAGCACACTCCGTACGTTTTTCGCCGAAATATCTATTCAATTCGAAATTTCTTCGAAATATACCAAAATAATCGAAATTTCTGGTTCTCGAATGTATCTTTTGGATTCTGACGGAAACAGGAAATTTGGCCATTTTCAACACCATGCCTCAGATCGAACGACGTCGTATGCATTGGACTGTATCTGGGGGTTGGAGAAAAGGTGAAAGGCAAAATCAATAGGCAGGGACGGCATCATGTTTGCAACAGCGATCAGGTATTTGGCAAAGAAACCGAAGCCAAAGCTGAAACCCATAGAGCTAAAAACTCCACCTGAGCAAACTAAAACCCTCACTAGGGTTATCTTTGATATAGTAAAGGAGCACGGCCCTCTCACCATCGCCGACGCATGGGAACATGTCCAGGTAATTCTTCTCTCTTAATCCTTCAATTCTTTTATTCCTTCTAAACCCTAAAACGCAGATCTGATTCCCAATTTGTTGCATCTTGGTTCCTCTTTATAAGTGTTTTTGTTGTGTAGACCCTCGTATTCGTATTTTGATAGTATATTTACGGAACGGATATTGGGGGAATAATTGGCTTGGCTTGGCTGAGGCTAAGGCTGATTATGATTAATTCATCTGAAATGAAACATCTGCAGCAAGTTGGGTTGAGAGGACTGACCAGCAAAAGGCACATGAAGATAGTGCTGAGATGGATGCGGGAGAGGCAGAAGCTCAGGTTAATCTGCAACCATGTAGGGCCCCATAAGCAATTTCTGTACACCACCTGGTTCACCAAAGCTAAATTAGTCAATCAACCGAAACAACAACCTGCTAATAATGCTTCTTCTCTGCCCAAGTTGCCCTGAGCTCCATCAATTACTGCTAATGGTTCTTCATTACATTTGCTTTTCTAATCATATTCCTTCAAAGCTATAGGAAAAGATAATATTAAATGACTCCTCTTTTTATCTTTTGGTATTGCCTTTTTATTTTAGAAATTCTATTTACACTCCAAGAATTTCTTTATACACCCCATTAGAGAATTTCTTTATACACCCCATTAGAGAGATGGGATGTGTATGATATGGGTGTATAGAGAAATTCTTAGGATGTAAATATAATTTCTCTTTTTATTTTCGTGGGATTGAGGCACGGGCAAAGGTGTATCTGGTGTTTGATACTCATTACATTGATTTCCTAAAGAAAATGGTAACATCTTTGATGAATGGGAGGACCCAATTACCGTTGTTGACTCTTGCGCATTTTTCCAGATATATTACGGTACAGGGCAGAGATGCAGAGGCCAGGCCACTCTGAGAGCTTTGGACGCATTTAGGTTTTTTTAAGGAAAAAAAATTATTAAAATATTTTAGAAATGAAAATAATGCCACTTAAAAGGTAATATGACAGTCACTGACCGTAAAGTTAATATTACAGTCACTCATTGATTATAGCATTATAAATGTTTTAAAAAAAATTTAAGTTAATGTTATAATTACTGATTATATTACTATTCATATTCTAGTTTAGATAATATTTTTATTTTCAAACTATTTGAATATTTAAAAAAAAAAAAAAACTAAATATATCCAAAGCACCCACTCTAATCCGCTAACAGCCAAACAACCCATTCTTGACTCCTGAGGGGTAGAAAACGAAAAGAAAAAGGAAAAAAACACGGTTGAATCATCGGAATCTCTCATACGTCCAGATCATCTTTTTCTCGGAGCATCTGCTTGTAGGTGATAGTGATCTTATCCATCAGCCATGGATAAGTTATAATTCTCTTGGATATCAATCCTTCCGGAGATAAGATTAAAAGAAAAAAAAACAACTTTGGGCGATCTTATTTAAAAGAAATTTTATTATTATGTGAATTCTAATCTCTTAAGCAAGTTTACAACGTTAAGAAACAAACTATGTATAAGCTAAACAGGAAGATTTTCTACATGGAGGCAAAGGTTCTAACTCTACAGTTTTGGACGACTCTTTGCCTTCTGCAATACCTCCTTTAAAACTTTGGCAATCCTATGTGCCATGTGGCGTTCTAAAAACATTTCTTTAACCTTCCCATATCCTCTCTTTCCCAGTGTAAGCCTTCTATGAACATTAGTGGCTAGTGTGACCATGTTTTTTGCAAGAGGAGTGACCCCTTCTTTCCCCATTGGATGTAACAAACCTGTCAATCCATTTGCTACAATCTCAGTTGTGCCTCCTGCTGCCGTTCCCTGATTACATGTTTTAATGAACACTAAAATTAATAAAGTTAAATACCACTCACAATGGAGGAAACCTTCATATGATACTCATCATATTCTATGACGTATGAATCAGAAGGCCTCAAACAAAAACAACCAAGAATTAACAGGGAAAAGTTAATTCCTTACCAATACAGGCAGCTGAAATGCCATAGCTTCAATGGTTATCCTTCCAAAGCACTCTCCTTGTGCCTGCAAAAAACAAAAAGAAAATTATGGAACTACTTCTCCATCATTGAGGCATCTTTATACATATGGGTTGTTGGTAACAATATTGGCTTACAAACTTATGCTGGTAACTGAAAAGTGAAAACAATTAAAACGAGTGCAGAGACAACAAAAAGGGAGATGTGAAAAGGAAAAGAAAGAAAGAAAAATACATCTAAGCAGCCCCAAGTAAAATAGGGACTCAACTAAAAATTAAGTGTGATATAACCAATAAACAACAGAATACTAAAGCAGAGGGGAACCTGCCTGGGAATTCTGAACAAGAACATCGATGGCAGCTAGGTAAGGGGCCACTGTCAGTGTTTTATTTACAAAGTGAACACGATCTTGAATCTTATTTAGTCTTACAAAATCACGCAGTTGTGACTCAAACTTGGGCTGAGCAGTCATGTCACTTCCCACAATTACTGCATGCATTGATGGTACCCTCAACTTCTTTTGTACAATCAATTGCAAGCTCTCACAGAAGGATTGCAGAAATAAATCCTGGCCTTTTCCATGTGAAACACCTGAAATTATGCATAATTTTAGTGTTCCCAATAAATTATTGTACAAGATACTAGAACAAACATGATACTTTAAGTCATGATAGCATAGCAATAGATACTTTGTGTAAGTGCAATGACGAGTGAGAATTGTAAAATTGGAGCACAGTTTCATAATACAGTCTGCAGCATACTGCTTCAACTGGTAGAAACAGGAAACATGTGGTTTTGGGCAAGCATATTAACCAATTAAGCTACAATAGACAAGCTGAACAACTAAAAAAGTACAGGGCCAAAAAATTCACTCTAGATATGGAAAGGATTACAATGATTCAGATAAGCAAAGTCAACGAAAACCATAACATTAATCAGCAATGACAAATGCATACTGTTAATCATTGCAAAGAGTATATCTTCATCTCGAATTCCAAGAGACTCCCGAACATGTTCATGCAAAACCCTTTTTGCCACATTATCTTCAGCAATTTCCATGAGGTCCTTGCTATTGCCTAGGTGAACCACATAGGTATCAGGCATTTTAATCCTGCAAAGTAGAAATGAGAAAAAAATTTAAAAATCATCAGTTATCAAGCATCAGTATGTTAGATATGGATATAAAATAATGTTTATTAATCAAATATATACTCTTGCACTAGGTTGTAGTTTTCCTTTGTTGCACATGGCAGGCTAGAAGAACATAGAAGAAAATCATGCTAGTTCTAAGGAAACACTGCACAACTTTGAGAATGTCAATCTAACTAAAAGTTTTAAGACATATACATATGTCAAAGATAAGGTCTTCAAAGTCTTTGGTTCACCCAAGTATATAAACCATAAGCAATAAAGGACCTATATACTTACCATAAAATATGCAAAGACCCACACACCCATGCAAGCACTCACACAGACACAAGTGCAGATACCTCAAATAATCTCTAGTTCCAGTTTTCCAGTAGTCTGCTGTTGCATGTGAATCAGTCATGGCAGCAGCAACCAGAGGCAGGTGCTTGACATACTCCAATCGGAAATAATGGCCTTGCATTTCATGAATCCACCACAACACTTTTGGAAGAACATGAGGGACATTTTCTTTCAGGACATCATCTAGCCATTCTCCAGCCATAACAGTGTTTAAAACAAGTAAATCAGCTTTTAAAGCTCTGCTTATAGCTTCTTGACCCTTTGCAGACAAAACCTAATAATGTAAGGAAAAACACAGTTAGAAGCCACAAAGAGAAGTTACAAAGAAAACCTACTGATCCACCAAAATAAAGGAAAAGGCATAAAAAGTAACATGGAAAACCAGATAAGTACAAACCAAGTTCAAACTTACCATGATTCCCAATAAGATAAAAGTGTCTCCGATGGCCATTCCATTCCAAACAAAGATGAAAATGGCAAGCATCAAAGGTGTAGTGTATATATATATATTTATATATATATATATTTGTTAGGAATATACAGAATAGATTTAATGTTTCAACATATCAATTATTTCCCTCTCATGCCAGCAATCTGAACCATATTAACAGCAACAATTCTCAAGAGTTAAGAAAAGATAACTAAAAAAATAATTCCTAAGAGTTATGAAAAGATAATGAAATTGAAATCACCTGAACCCCTCGGTGCAGCATTCTATTCTCCAAACTGTATATGACTTCATTTGTTTCTGATGGTTTCTGGTTTGTAATCCAACAAACTTCAGCACCAACACTTCTTAACAGAAATGCTAGCTCCATCAATAATAATGGTCCACCTGTGTGGGAAATAAAAAATAAGAACTCTAAATGGAGTATAATACGAAAGAAAAGGCGGAAGAAGAAAAAAATAAATAAATATATATATAGAATATGCTTCAGAGATAAAGAAAAAATCATTATAGACATCAGACTTTGAAAACAAGAGAGAAAGAATGAGATACAGATCGAAACTGTAGCTGACATTTGTTTCTTATTAAAAAATATTGCCTTATGTCCTCAGCATGATTCTATATTAAAACATCATGTTCAAACCAACACTCTGCACTTTTCTTTCACTGTATATTAATAAATAAATGAGAAAAAACTACGAAGACTTAAATGATGTCTTGGTACCTAAATGACCCTTTGTGGTTGACGTCAGGAGTTCCACCCTCGAAATAATTTGGAAGTTCCCAAAAGGAGAACAACGATATAACTATATGGAAAAGAAGTTTTTTTTTTATGCTTTGATGTACCTGTCTATTTATTCATTACATGTTTCATGCAAGGAAAATCAGATGGTAAAAGGGTCTTCTCTGAAACAGTTGCAATAACTATTACACAACGAAAAGAGTATTACTTCCTTCCATGTATATTTATATATTCAATCTGGTGAAGTTACCATTTGATCCATTAATGTAGTAACATTTCATCCCAAACACAAGGAATACTCGACAAACCAAATATATTATCATGCATATATTTCCAAAAATATCAAAGATTCAAATGACGTTCGTTAAACTACTTCCTTTTACTATGATACCCAAACTCTCCAACTTTACTTAGCGTATCTATGTCAACACAACATGACATGGGTGTGGATGTGAGATCCTTGCCTGTCACTCTTGCTTGGCTTGGACTATGGCTATTTGACTTTGTTTTTTTCCAACCTTCTTAACAGATTATTACATTGAGAAGGACACATTAAGGGATAACAAAAATAAGGTAAAGATTAAAAAATAAAAGTTAGTAATAAAATATCCTGACTCATTTCAATTAATTCCTAATTGTTTTTTTCCTTTTTTTTTTTCCTTTTATAATATCATATCCAAGTATCCATACCTAAAACTTTTAGACTCCTTTTAGCCAGTTCACTGTATCCTAAATTTTGGAGCTAAAAAATATGACCTCTAAGAATGTACCCGCGCCTGACACATGCACCCAAGTCCAAGAAGCACAGCTTCATTAGAAGTTCAAGGCTGCTGAGGAGTGCAAATATTTTTGTTGCCTCTACAAGGCACCTCCCTTTTATCAAGTTGGGTTTCAATGGCTTCCATCATTTTGTGAAGATAAACAAGCATGGACACAAAATATATCCCACCACTTCTGTTAAACTTCATATATTCCAGATAGGCACCCCTATACTCAATTATTTTCACTAATACACTAACTTTGCAGGCCACAAGATATTAAAGGTGAGGTCATTTTTGGGCTTTTTTTTACATCTATTTACTTAAATGATATTTGGCGGACATCCATTACCCATAGTGAACGGAACAAGACAAAATAAAAGAATAGGCTCTTCAACCAGCCTATAATCCTGAAATCACTATATTCCACAAAAAACCATTAAAATACATTCCATGAACATCTTTTTGTGTTAATAATTAATACTCCATTGGATTATATATGAAAATAATGACAAACACATGGCTAAAATAACTCATACTTACAAACCAGAGGCCTTTTTAGATCACCCAAATGATCAAAAGGTAAAATAGCAACTTATCCAGCACACTCCATGGACTTTTTTTTTTGCATTAACACTTCCGATGAATCAGATATAACAAATAGCTATTAAAACTAATATAAAATAAAATTTTTGAATTAGATACAACAATAGAAAAAACACATTACTGGCTGAATGGTTCATCCTAGCAAACAGAAAGCCTATGTTGGACATAGTACATAAACGGTAAAACAGTACAAATTGTCAGATTCATTTAAAAAAATAAGCTGACAAATTGCATCTAATCCAGCAGCTTATTATCTTTCCTTGTCACTCGGACGAAAGTTAAAAGACCTTACATAAGCATATTCTTCTTTATTATTTCTGTTGAATTAGTCATGTAAGACACCGCCAGCATGAGATGGCTAACACAGCTCGTCCTAATATATTGGAAGCCTAGTTTCCATGTCCTTCTCATCTATTAACTACTTCCATATCTAGCTTTAGTGCATACTTCCCTGCTTGGACATCAAAATAGACAATAAATAATCTATGAGCAACTTCCATTGAAATGAGTAGAACTTCGGGTTGGAATGGCCAACGGTCCTACTAACATGGTCACCATACAATTACATATTCCAGAGAAACTTCTGCAATTGTATTAGTTAATGACAATTCCAAGTAAAATCACACTCCAGAGAAATCCACATTTAATGAATAAATAGCCCAACAAATCGCGTAGTAACAGCCTATTTCCAGGGGAAAACGGAGAAAAATTAAGAGGAGAAAACGAAATAGCCTCCTGCAAGAACATTAGGTCATTACACTTCCAAGTTAAACATCAACAAAATCTAATTCATTAATCGATAGTTCACTTCACACACAAGCACAATAAGCGCCTCTCTGATAATGGAGAAAGCGTATGAAAAACACATATGTAAAAAATCAATCAGTCCTCTCGGCGTTTTTGTGCTGTTCCACTGTTCAACGAAGTGGAAAGAAATATAAAAAATAAATAAAGAAAGAAATATCTAGCCTCGAATGGAAAAAACGGCTCTGTCTTTCTGAGTACGAACAATTAAATAAGACTCAAACTACAATCGCTTATACTTTCTTACATCTTTTCAGCAAGAAAAAGTAGGATCAAACAGTCAATCGTTTCAAAAACGCCTAAAACACCGAGAATTCTGGAGATTCAAGAATGTTACCAGAAAGAGAGAGGTCGTGCGAAACCAGAAGAACTCGCTTCGACTTCATGAACGCGAGAGGGCTCGGAGACGGTTCGAACCGCTTAACTCCGGCGTCGGAATAGTGACCGCAGGGAGTGGAAGGAACTCGCTTGATGAGCAAAGCGACGGTGGAGATGAAGAAGATTGCAACGATAGCGAAGAGGAATTGCTTGAAAAGAGAAAACCGTGGAGCGGAGTGTCCGGCCATAGCTAGGGTTTACTAATGAGAGAGAGACTCTCCCTCGCAGTTCTCGATCTTTTAGGGTAAGGAGTTGCGATTGAGAGAGTCGGAAGTCGTGAACATCTGGACGAGGGGGTTGGACACTTGTAAAGTGATTTTAGGATTTTGTATGCTCTGGCAATCGCCACTGACAGCGGTGCTTGAAGA
This sequence comes from Tetrastigma voinierianum, assembly GCA_016808115.1. Classification (NCBI taxonomy): domain Eukaryota; kingdom Viridiplantae; phylum Streptophyta; class Magnoliopsida; order Vitales; family Vitaceae; genus Tetrastigma; species Tetrastigma voinierianum. The sequence continues at coordinate 474,629 of JAEQBH010001362.1, forward strand.
AATCAAGCCCAATATAACTGCGTCTTTGCCTGTTTTCATCATCCAGTCCCAGTGTCTCTGCCCGTTTATTTCAGTCGACGCTCGCCACGACGAATGAAAACGATATGAGAAATTAAAAGGAATGGCTTTATATACCCAACGCGGGGAAAGTTTAGGCGGTGACTTCACTTTCGTTTCTATTTGTCCTTTTATATTACAATTTTTTTTTTTTTCAAACAACTAAAACGGATGAAATAATATGCATTCTAAAAAATAACAATTTCAATGTATTAAAAATCATTTATCGTTTTCAGATTTCTATTTTAATTTTTTGTATGACAAAAGATGTATAATCTATGAGGGTTTATCTTGAATAACTGTAAAAAATTGTAATGTCTTATATATTAATCTTTTTGTGGTTATTGAAAAACTAAATAATTACTTAATGAGCGTCTGAATATGCCACAGTTTTAAAATAAAAGGTAAATGAACTTTTTTCCATCTTTACAAATGCACTTAATTAATTATTATGAATAGCTTTCAACAAAAAAATTTCAATTATTTTAAAATATTTTTTATGATACTATGGTACCGATGGATTTGATAAGATTGTTGTATGAGTAAAAATAGGAAGGTGTTGATTGTTTATTGGAAAATTGACTGGTGAAATTTTTTTTTTTTTTTTTTTTTTTTGAAAGATGAAATATTTTATTTATTTGCTGGTTTTGTTACAAACTTACAATATAATAATGGACTTTGTAGCTCTTTGTGGGAACTTTGTCCTAAAACAATATTTTAAAAAAAAATCTAAAATTAACATATGTTTCAAAACATGTTTCAAAATAATATCAAAACTAGTGTCTTCTTGTTATATCATCAAATTTGTATTTAATAACTATAATTTTAAAATTTTTATAAAAGTTAAAACCATAGTTATCAATCATGATTTTAGGTTTAAAGTTAAAATCATATTTAGTAACTACGGTTACCATTGTCATTAATATATGGTGCCTAAAACTGTAATTGGTAATTTGAAATTTTTAAAACCATAATCAACTACGGTTTGAATGACATGTCAATAAGGCATTAGTTTGAATATTGTTTTAAAACATGAATTATTTTAGTAATGTTTCTTTTAAAAATTGTTGTTTAGGGACATTACTCTCTTTGTGGAATATTTCATCCATCATCTACTTAAATATTAACTAGTTTTCATATGAGATCATTAAAAATATAATTCAAACATTTATATTATAATAATGAGGATTAAGCTCCTGAATCCCTGATAAAAGCTTTATATTTGAGGTAAGGTCTAAACTGGGAGATAAGACACATAAATTATTATGTTTAATATCATAAAATATTTTAACTATCTCATTTAAAAATCAACTTAATTTAATCCTATTTATCATTTAAAAACCAACTTAATTTGATATTACCGAGCATCAATTGATTTTCATACGAGACTGTCAAAACTTAATATAATAAGGTGGTGTTTGTTTTTTTTACTTAATGCTGAATATAACTTTTTTGGTACTTAACGTCAATAAGATTTACTAAGATAAGATAAAAGTCATTTGTTTTAACATTGTATACGTAGCATTTTGATATTAATGCGACGGATTATTTTTGCCCCGTCCCGCCTACTTTTAATGACACACAAATTTAATTTAATTTTTAATCGGGTTTTAACAGTTTGGTTTATTTTCTTAAATCCGAGATGAGTTCAGGTATTATTACTCTCTGAAACCCAAAAAAATTAGAAATTTTAAAAAATGACAAAATGTTAATATACCATAAGAGTTCAGGGAACCTATAAAATTATCTAGATTTTGGATGACTAAACGGACTATGTCGTTAAATTAATCTCGCGAAATCTAGTGACCCATAAAAGTTTCGTCGAATTATGAGACAAGCATAAATTTTTCACATTTTCTGTAATGATAAGTTACCAAGTGATCTGCGACGAGATTTTTACGGTAATCTTGGAAGTCGTGAATTGTTTGGGCTAAGTTCATTTAAAATAAAGTCGAATCGAAAAATAACAAATCAAGCTCGCTAAACTGACCGAACGGGGCTAGTCACTTAACCATGATCCAAAATAATAATAATAAGTCTCGTTTCGATTATATTTTAAAATAATTTTATTATTTTATTTTTATACTTTAATATAAATAATACTATTATTATAACGTTTTTTAATAAATAATTTATAAAATTCATAATATTTTTATTTATATGAAAAATATTAATTTTAATATAATAAAAATAAAAAGCAAATATAAAAAAATTAAAATTAAAAATAAAACAAAAATAAAACGTAACGGAGCGAGCTTGAGCATTTTCCCACTTCCGCCCGCCCCGTTTAATTCTTTAAATGCAGCATGTTTAATTGGAAAAATAGAATGAATGGTCGGAATGGGGACCGCCTGCCCCAAACCCTCCCGTTGTCATCCCTAAGAGCCAGATATCGCTAACTCTTCTACTTGTCGTAAGAACGACAGCTTTTTCTTATTTACGTTGAACGATTTCTTTTCTCCGAATAAAAAGTTCAAATTTTTTCATCTTTTCTATTCGAAATTCTTAAAAATTTTCAAGAATAAGTCGCGAATTTAAAACAACAGCCTTAATAACGGAAAGTTATTTAACTTCAAGAGATGTTCAAAAACAAGTACATTTAAATGATATTTATTGCTTAAAAATAAAGAAGAAGATCATACTAGTATTAACATCAACTTAAACGATCATCAACTGACCATCATTTGCACACAGAAAGCTCGACTTAGGACATCACGCACATCGGACAACCATCGTTCCACACCCACGTCATTTTTCGACGATTCGATTTAATCCACTTTATTTGGCTACACACCGAACGAGTCGTCTTGGGTCAACACGGACCGCGATCGGTTCAAAGAGTACAGCACACAAATGTTATCTCATCCATCACCTAGCCTTTGCGTCAATCGCTCGACGCCAACGGGCCCATCATTGCTTAGAATGCAGAAACGGATCACCAAACGAAATCTCACAAGGTTTTTAGAGTTGGTAAACCAGCGCCCCAATCTATTTCTGGGCCGTCTATCTCGGCCGGGATCAAATGGGCCAGGCTAAATCGGCTAATTTCTATTCACGCTAGCTGACTGTACTACCCACCCCAAATTCTACTCCTATAAGGGAAGCCGTGGGCTAAAACGGGCCAAATTTTTTAAAAATGCTACACAAATTAATTTTACAAATTCATAATTCTTCAAATAAAAATAAATAATATACAAATATATAATAATAATTAATATATAAAATGATGAGTCTAAACAATATAATAATAGTAAAACAAACTTAAATAAATAAATTACGCTGTAACATCGGTTATAAATCCAAAGACAAACTAATTAGCTAGATAGTATCGAAAGAATAAAAAACAACTTAATAACACATCTGAATAAAACAACTCTGAAGTATCAAATAAAATCTCATATGTCATTAATCTTCATCCTCGTTATATTCAATAATAATATGTGATTTCACATTAAAAATGATTTCACATGAGAAATATGTACATCCTCAATGTTGATTGAGTTATCATCATCTATTAATTAATTTAAAATGTTAATAATATAAATTTCATTTATGTTTAAAATAAAAAAATAAAAAAAATTTCAAAAACTTAATCTCAATTGTATAATAATGAAATATTGTATTTGTTTGAAAATTCATATTGCTAACAAAATAAACTAGTGTATCATTTTTGTTAATTATTTTTAAAAATAACATTATTTTGTTTTTTGTTTTTTTGTTTTTTGAAATAACATTATTTTGTTATTAACACGAGTTTAAGTAATAAAATATATTGATAATTTAGTTATTAAATTTAATTTAATTTATAAACTAAGTACAACTTCATTTTTTTAAAAAAAAACATATGTGATTGAATAAAATTTAAAAGATAAATAAAAAATGAAATTGTAAATCTTTAAAAAAATATTAATGAGATAAATAAAAATATATTTAATATTAAAACTGTCATTTATTTAATTCAAATGTATTCCGTAAATTTTCATATAAGATTTTTAAATATTAAATTATCATATAAATTATATTAAAATATATATTTATAAATTAAAAATAAAATAATTAAAACAACAAAGTTTAATTTATTATAATTATTATTATTTTTAAACCCATATGCTACAAAAAATATAGTCAAAATATCAAATTTCATAGATGAATCATTGAAAATCTCAATTACTAAGTTAGTTACTTAAAAAATTAAATAAAAAATTCAAATAATCTAAGCACTTGATTAACTCAAAGAACCTACATGAGCTCACTGCCAAATTAGTCAAATTTTATTAGAACCTTAAATTTTATAACCCAACCCTTAAAAAATTCAGGCTAAAATGAGCTGGCCCACCGGGCTCAACCCATATTGCCAAATCTAGGTGCTTTAACTGAGAGAAGGCACGTAGCAGGAGATGACTATCTAGAAAAGGGCTCACCCGATGCCCCACAGGTGGATCCGAAGTGAATTATATTTAGAATATGAGCCACCTATATTGAATGTCGTTCGCGGACGTCCGATTTCTCAAAGGGTATGGAATGATACGATATCACATCGGTTTCACACAAAAGTGTGGAATGGTACTTAAGCTTGAGAGGTTCTCCCACCTATTAAGTCAGTCTTTTGGGTTAAACTCTTCAATTAGGCTTAAGGCTCTATCATTGGTACTTTTATCGAGAGTCGGTACGTAGCAGTAGAGAGCTACCTGGGAAATGACTACCTGGAAGAGGGCTACCTGGTGCCCCAAAGGTGGGTCCAAAGTGAATGCTAACCAGAGTATGAGCCTCATATAGTGAATGTCGTCTGTGCATGTCCGATTTCGCAGATAATGACATAACTACATCGGTTTCACACAAGAGGCGTGGAGTGGTACTGTGCCGATAGGTTCTCCCACCTATCAGTGCAGAAGCCTTTCGGGGCTAGCCATATCATCGTGTTTTCTACTGAGAGTCACATGTACGGAGAGGGCTACCTGGGGAAGGGCTACATGGAAGAGGGCTACGGGAAGTACACTGAATGGTGGCTACCCGGTGCCCCAGCGTGGTTCAAGTGAACGCTAACTGCAAAGATGAGCCACCCAGCGAATGCCATCCGCGATATCCGCTCTTAAGGGTATGGAATGATACAATCCCACATCAGTTTCCACACAAGAGTGTGAAGTGGTACTTAAACTTGAAAGGTTCCCCCACTTCTTAGGCCAATCTTTTAGGTTAGACTCTCCGATTGGACTTAAGGCTTTATCATTGGTGCTTTCATTGAGCAACGGTACGTAGCGGGAGAGGGCTATTTGGTAGAGAGCTACTCAGTGCCCCAAAGGTAGGTCCGGAGTGAATGCTATCCAAAGTGCGAGCCACCTAGAGTGAATGTCGTTCGAGGACGTCAGGTTTCTCAAGGGGTATGAAATGATACTATCCCACATCGATTCCACACAAGAGCGTGGAATGGTACTTAAGCTTTAAAGGTTCCCCCACCTATCTAACCGGTCTTTTGGGTTGGGCTCTCTGATTGAGCTTAAGACTCTATCATTAATGATACAATTCCACATCGGTTTCATATAAGAGTGTGAAATGATACTTAAGCTTGATAGGTTCTTCGACATATAAGGACAGTCTTTTTGGTTAGGCTTTCCAGTTGGGTTTGAGGCCTTATCATTGGTGCTTTCATTAAGAGTTGATACGTACTTAGGAAATCTAGAGTTTGAGCCACCTAGAGTGAATACCGTATGCGGACGTCTGATTTCTCAAGGGTTATGAAATGATATGATCCCACATCGGTTCCACAAAAGATTGTGGAACAGTACTTAAGCTTAAGATGTTCTCCTGCCTATAAAGCTGGTTTTTTGGGTTGGGCTCTCCGATTGGGCTTAAGGCTCTATCATTAATGATATGATCCCACATTAGTTCCATATAAGAGTGTGAAATGGTAGTTAAGCTTGGGAATTTATCCCACTTATTAAGCTGGTCTTTTTGGTTAGGCTCTCCGGTTAGGCTTGAGGCCCTATCATTGGTGTTTTCATTAAGAGTTGATACGTAGCGGGAGAGGATTACCGGGGAAATGGGTACTTGGAAGAAGGCTACTCAGTGCCCCAAAGGTGGGTCCAAAGTGAATGATATCTAGAGTTTGAGCCACTCAAAGTGAATACCGTATGCGGACGTCTGATTTCTTAAGGGGTATGAAATGATACGATCCCACATCAATTCCATACAAGATCGTACAAGATTTGTTCAAGATGTTCTCCTACCCATCAAAGCAATCTTTTCAATAGGATATCGATTGGGTTTAAGACCCTATCATCGTGTTTCTACTAGAACCTTAGATGTAGCGGAGGCCATTCATAGGAAAATGACTAATTCCGGGAAGAGGGCTACTCGATGCCTAAATGTGGGTCCGGATAATGAGCCACCAAGAGTGAATGTCGCCATGGATGCTCGCCAGCCGGTATGAAATGATACCATCCCATGACGGCTCCACAAGAGTGTGAAGAAGATTTAGTCTTTGCGATGCTCTCTCACCTATCGTCGATCTTTGTGTCACTCTCAAACAGGCTCGAGGTCTCATCATTAATGATATCATCTCATATCGTCAACACAAGAGCGTGAATGGTGTTTAAACTCATATGCTCTCCCACCTGTCAGCCGATCTTGGTCGGGACCATCGAGCTTAAGGCCCTATCATTTTGTGCTTTTGTTGAGACTCGATATATAGCGGGAAAGGGCTACATTGAAAGGGCTACCTAAAAGAGGGCTACCTAGTGCCCTAAAGGTGAGTCCATCCCACCTAAGAGACCTTAAGCCTAATCGAAGAGCTAAATCCAAAAGATCGGCTTGATATATGGGAGAATCTCTCAAACTTAAATATCACTCCACACTCTTATGTGGAATCGATATGAGATAATATCATTCCATATCCATTGGGAATAGGGACGTCCACAAACGACGTTCACTTTGGGTGACTCATATTCTGAATAACATTCACTTTGGACCCACCTTTGGGGCATAGGGTAACCCTCTCCCTCTACGTACAATTTCTCAATTAAAACACCAATAATAAAGTTTCAAGCTTAATTGGAGAGCCCAACCCAAAAAAATGGCCTGATAAATGAGAGAACATCTCGAGATTCAGTACCACTTCACACTTTTATGTGAAACTAATGTTGGATCGTATCAATCACTATCTTAGGTTAAGGGTTAAAGACTTCAGCAAATACCATCCTGATTTTTAAATTCAGTTTGCATACATAAATGTGTAACCAAATACACCTTAATATTTTTTATGCATTTTATTACATTGTATTCTTTTACGAACTTGAGTCTAGGACCTTCTACAATCCATCCCATTTTTCCATTTGATCCAGGTTTTAAAGGCAATTTTTTTTTTTTTTTTTAATTTGACAAAGTATCTAAACAACAAAATAATAATATATAACATTTTACAAATAATAATTTACTTCATATATTTGAAAATATGAACTCTAAGTAAAATTTTGAACTATTTTTTAGTTTTAAGAATGTGTTCGGATAGATTTTTCTTACGTCAATTTTATTTTCTCTTACTTAAAAAAGACAAAGAATTAAATTTGTTATTAAATCATAAATTAAAAAAATTAAAATTAACATCGCCACCTTGTCAGTATCTCATACCCATACCTCGTGTGATCAAGAGAAGAAATCGCTAAAAGACATCGAAAATTTGTGGAATAAATAGAGATTTTACCATTTTTCTGTTTGCATCTCAAACATGTTTTATTTTTGTTAAAAAAAAAAAAATGAAATAAGATTAAAGTTGAATTCACGTTACTACTAAGTGTGTTTGGTTCGTAGGGAATGAAATCCCATATCATTTATCTCTTATTTCTATGTTTAGATAAATTTTATAATAACAAAAATGAAATCAAAAGTGATGTTCTTAGAAACAAACTCCCATTTTTAAGTAGGGTTTCATACCGATATTTTGATTCTATAAAATTACTTAAAATCATATGATAAGACATATATTATTGTCAATTTTTTTTATTTTTCGTTCAAAATCCTAATATTATCATTATCGAATAATAATAAAAAAAAATCATTCTCATACAAAATTTATAAATTAAATTATTATTTTGATTTCATGAAAATGATTATTGATTCCAATCCCTGTTTCAATGTTCCGAACAAATCCGAATGTAATAGCTTTTCGGTTACGCAAATCCCTCTCACGTTAATCAAACTGACATTTTTCGGTAACATACAAAACACATAAAAGAAGCTGCTGTCTCATTTTCATTTCATTTTATTTTATTTTCGTAACATTTACATTTTTCGGAAAAACAGACATCCATGTTAGCGTGTTAACACCCTTAAAAAACGCAAGTCTCATAAAATTTATAAACCCTCATTTTCCCCGCGACTATGAACGACAAAATCAAAATCAAAATCAAAAGCAAAAGCACAATCAGCCCTTGAATTCTCCATTTTCAAATCCCGTCGCTCATTTAATTATGTGTTAGCCAGAGGAAGCGTAGAGTTCCATCGCGAATCTCAAAGAGCGGCCCACCTGATTTTTTCAGGTATTTCACTGAAAGATTCGGTTTCTGTGATCGAATCTCAAGTCCCTGGTTATGTCGTAAACGGAATAACAAGGGAAATGAAAGGAAATTGCTTGTTTGTTTATTTACTTATTTTCTCGTGATTCTGAAAGGCAAAGATTTTGATTATTTTTGTTAGCAGGGACATGCTTGTAAGTTTGAAGAGATGTTGAGTATGGGGAACTGTTTGGATGGACATTCTTTGTACTGTTTGCTTTTAACTACCGTCACAGGTATAGAGATATCTTCTCATCCTAAATATGGAAATTTCGGGATGGAATTGGCATGCAGGATGTTTGTTGAAACTTTTCACTTCCAGTTCTATGTTTGGTTCCGGGAAATTACCGGGGAAAGAAAAGAAAATGTTAAGGGACATAAGTTTAGTATGGAAAATATCGAATAAAATTAGTAAGAAGTTTACGTATTTTATAATTATTTAATTATTTATTCTTAATATGGAAGATCTAAAATAAGGAAATGAGCCTGAAGAATTATATAAAAATAATTGTTATCTCTAAACCTAATTTTTTATTTTTATTTCATTTTCTTTTCATCTACTTTTCCTGTCTATTTTATTTTCCTTGCATTTTTCTTTCAAAATTTCAGGAAGTAAACATAGCCTTAAGAAAATATTGAGCTCTGAACTAGTTTCCTCTTTCTGCCAGTTGTGACTTTGCAGGCACTCGGAGCTTCTTCCATTGTCGCACCGGCTTCCAATTGCTATGCTCTTGATAATTCCAGCCACATTTTTGATTTTGTATCCTGCTGTGCGTCTTAAATTATTCTTTGTCATCTGTTTATTGTCACTTATAAGACAATAATGTTCTGTTGTGTTCTGAATCTGTTCTATTTGAATCCTTGGAAGAACAGTGAATAACAGTAATGAATAATCCCAACTGAACAGATTGTGATGGGTATATGATTATGAGTCTCTTTAAATAGTCACTCACCGTGGCCTGTGATATCAATTATGTGAATTCAATTGAATTTGGGACTAAATTCTTGATAAAAGTTGTTTCATCTTAACCTGTTACCTAGAGTAGCTGGCTTGGACATCCTTTTGAGTATGATGGAAAGGTAATATGATCATATTTAATCATTTATATGAATGTGACAATTGTCAATAGAGCACAGGTTTATTATGGTTTACCTTATCCACGGGGCTTATAGATCAAGGTTTGCTCTCCATGCAGGATTCCGATTTGGTGGTTCGATTTTGTAAAGATGTGGAGAGTAGATCGCAAACGGTAGTGATCTGTACCGCCACATTCTTAAGCACTGAATTATTTTGCTTGCTTTACTCCTGAAACTAATGCATTGTATAGAAAACTCATCTGGTTTTATCAATGTATCTGCAACTTTTAGCGAATAAACTTGAGGCACTGCCTACCTGTTCCCCACCATTACGTAGACCATCAAAATCCAGGAAAATTGATGGTTTATAGAGAGAAAATCTGCATTAAAGTATAAATGAAAAACAATCTACTTAAAAAACCTTCAAGCTCACTAAAAGTCAGCTGTTCTGATGTCTAAAACAGCAAGCAATGCAGGTTCCTGGGTAAAATTACATTCATATTCATAAGTGCATTTTGACATGGAAAGAGAGAAGCAAAAATAGGACCTTCCCAGTTGCATCATGATTTTCTACATGATGCCTGCTGCTGTTGCATGGTCAATCACATCCTCTTTAATGTGTTAACTTTTAATGCATCCTCTTAATAGATCCCATTGGTCCAACTACAGAATAAGTTTGAGTCTACATATGCTTTTAATTGTTAGGTTGTCTCTGATCCGATGTTGTTTACACTTTACTGTAGTTGGTACCTTTTAACTAATTTTTTTTTGTAATATCAGTATGGTTCACACTATCTAAGTACTTGGTCATGATTTTGCAGGGATATGTGGATTTTGGTCGATTTGATAAATTCAACTATTTTGTTGCTGGTTCAGGACACATTAATTTCGTTCAAGTGAGTCTAATCTGGTTTCACTTATTATTTGCGAACTTGTTATGCATATACTGAAAAGTTGGTGACTTTTCCTAGGCAGTGTAATTTTCTTGACAGTTTGTTTTTTTTGTTTCAATATGTAATAAAATCATGAGATCCCTATGTGTATCTGATCGAGATATTCTCTCGATGACAGTCAACGCGCTCTCCAATTTTTTTTTATCCTTGCATAGTTACCTAACTGATATATTTCTTTATGAATGTTCCTGCGTTAATTTTTCTTGTTTAGCATCTTGACTATTATTTTATTTTATTTTGAGAAAAGAGAGAAGAAAAGAATAATTTTCTTCATTAAATGAATAAATTACATAGTATAGAGACACCTATATATATACAAAATAATGGAACAAAAAGGAAACAAAATAAAGTGTAAAAGGAAAGTGGATAATGTACAAAAAAGATAGGAGATAAACCAAAGAATATCTAATATCTTCGATTCTCAACACTCCCTCGTTCCCTGAGTATATGTCAAATGCACAGTTCTCACATAAAACGCACTTAATTCTAGGACCTTGAGAGATTCGTGAACACGCCCGCTTAGCCGGTCACCCGAGCCGACGAAACTAGTAGTCATGCATCCTGATGCGATATTCTCTCTGATGAAGTGACAATCCACTTCAATATATCTAGTCCTCTCATGAAAGACTAGGTTGGATGCGATGTGGAGAGCATCTTGATTATCACATATTAGCTTCATTTGTTCATCCTTCCCAAATCTTAGAAATTCGGGCATACCAGCCACATGAGCTCGCATGCCGCCAAGCCATAGCTCACAGATTCCGCCCCAGACTGATTCAGCTACAACATCCTCGTTTACTCTTCCAGGATACTAGGTTTCCACCAATAAATACACAATACCTAAGCTCGAGCTGCCTATTCAGAAACGAACTCCCGCCAGCTGTATCACAATATCCGACGATCTGTGTGACCTCGTTATAAACACCCGCCCTGTCTTTCTTCCTTTTAATATAACTGGGAGGATATGAATCACAACATCCCAATACACTACATGGTGATCGTAAGAATCGCTAACAACACTCACTGGGAAATAAATGTCATGCTCGGGGTCGTGTGATGGTGAGATAGTTTAGTTTTCCCACAAGTCGTCGATATTTCCATGGATCATGTATAGGCTCTCCCTGTCTTGGTACGAGCTTGACATTCAGATCCATAGGAGTGTTTATAGGTTTGGAATCTAACAACCCTGTCTCTTCTAATATTTCCAAGGCATACTTTCTCTGATTCATAACCATACCGAATTTAGATTCAACTATCTCAATCCCTAAAAATATTCGCTCAGTTTCCCAAGTCCATAAACAAAGTGGTCAAGAGATGTCGTTTGTACCTTTGAATACCATCCCGATCATCGTCACAAGTGGATACATTTGTCATCCACATAAAACAATCAAATAAATACATCACTAACTCGTATGATGATAAAAATCGAGGATTCAATAGACTTTGAGTCATACCAAACTCTAGAACCACAAAATTAAACCACAACTAAGCCTCGAGGGACTGCCTGAAGCCATATAATGAGCGACATAGTCTCGGGACACCAACTAAACTCTCCGAGCAACAAACCTGGGAGGTTGCTCCACAGAGACCTCCTCTCGCTGTTCGCCATGTAAGAATAAGAGATTATGTCTAACCGATACAAAGGCCAAGATTGCAGCAGTGAAAACCATGGATAGAGAAGAAGAACAGAGGGCACCCTGCGACAGGGAAAAGGTATCATAGTAGTTGGAACCATGCACTGAGTGTACCCTCAACTAATCAGCCTTAAGACGATCCACCGAATTTTCATCATGACCACCTTCACCGATACACTAAACGACATCCAACAGTGTTTTGTGGCCGCCAGGTAAAGTAAATCCGTGTCCCGCGCCACTAGAATGTAGAGCAACTACATCCTCAACTATATCCCGTTTTCCACTTGACGGATGTGAGCCTCATGCACGCTCAGGAACAAAACAAAAGACAAGGTGGAAACAAAGGCAGAGTATGAGGAAGATAAACGATGATAAGTCGTAGAAAATCATAACAGATGTGGGTTATGAGGAACGAGGTACCTTCCGAATGGCAATGGGAAGACTGGGAGCACGACAACACTCAACGGGCCGCAGGGGAGGAGGGGGCGCCATAGAGATTTAGCCAACCGAGGCCCAATGTCGCACGAGGTGACGAGTGGCAAACCCGCAATGGTCGAGCGGAGAATGAGGTACTGCAAGGCAGGGAGGCATCCGGATCGATAAAGAAGGGCAGATATGACATTAGAACTGGGAGGGTGGTTGATTGGAAGAAACATAGAAAAGTTCTCAAAAAAATGTGACATTAGCAGAGACAAAGTATCGATGTGTATTAGGAGAGGTTAAATGATAACCCCGGGCCGTGCGTGAATTACATGGTGAAGACACATTTCGGGCCATCGAAAGCTTGTCTCATTAAGGAGTAAGAATATTTTTTTGAATGATAAAGAGCAGATATCGAATTAAAAGAGAGTATACAGGACGTATACAAGAGAGGCCACAAAAAGCCAAACAAAAAGAAAAGGCAGCGATAAAAGAAAGAGACAAACAAACCAACCTAAAAATACCACATCCTAAGCATAGCCATAGAACCTAAAACAGAGCAATCTAACAAATTCGATATCCGCCTTTGGAATAAACCCACCCCATGTAAACAAATAATCTGATAACTCCAAAGCTTTAGTCCTCACGGAAAATAATGCCTTTAAAATAATTATGTTCCTCTCTTTCCAGATAGCCCAGAATAAAAGTAAGGGCGCGACTCTCCAAATAGCCTTAACTTTTTTTCTAACAGGGAAGTGTATCTAGCTTTGGATTATATCTTTAGCTAGGAAAGGGCAAGTCCAGTCAACACCAAAGGCAAGAAGAAGATCAGTCCATTGACCCCAAATTGCACACAATGGATTAATGTGCTCTACTCTCTTTCTTCCTCATTTCTGGGCGTAAAGGGCACATGCTGGGCCTAAATGAAAATCCCGTTTCTTCAACTGAGTTGAGGTAAGAACCTTACCCCGCCTCACACCCCTCCCATGCAAAAAGCCCACTTTAGAAGGGATACGCTGCCCATAACATTTTGCAAGGCACTATGGAGAAGCTCCTTCCAACTCTTCAAGTAAGCTTTCACTACACCTCACTCATCCCCTTCCAAGACAACTTATCCTTTTCTAGGGGAGAGATTTGGATGTTGCTAGTCACCCCGATGAACTCCTAAACAGCTTCCATTTCCCAATCATTAAAAGACCTCTTAAACTTTGGATCCCAGGCTCCTCTACCATCTTCCCTCACCCAAATCTCAATGAAATTTTTAAATTTCCTTTAGAACCGGTTATAAAGTATAGGCCAAGACATAAAGGTTGTCTACACCAAGTGTCTTCCCAAAATCTGATTTTCCTACCGTCCCCTAGTTTAAACACACAATCTTTCTTAAGCTGTTCAGTCTCTTTTGCAGTAGACTTCCAAAGACCAACTCCATAGCTACCTCTAGGATAAGGAGTGAAGCAACCCCCATTCTGTGAGCTATATTTGGTTTTAATACATGATCTCCACCTAGATTCATCCTCCATTGCAAACCTCCAAGCCCACTTTCCCAATAAAGCTCTATTTAGTAGGTCAAGCCTTCTGATTCCCAAACCACCCTTATCCTTTCCCTGGCTTACAGAGTTCCAATTTACCAGGTGGATTTTTCCATCACAGCCTTCCTTCCCAAAGAAAATATCTCCACCTTTCTCCAATATGCTGACACTCTGGGCATTCTAAAAAAGGGACAACAGTATATAGGCATACCGACATCGTGCTTCGACAATAGTCTTCTCCTCTCTTTGAAATATATTGTCTCTTCCAAGCGGCGAGCCTTCTTTTGAATTTCTTCTCAATCCCTTCCCACACCCTTGTCGAATTCAACTTAGAGTCGAGAGGAAGCCCAAGGTAAGAGGAGGGGAGGGATCCTACTCTACATCCTACCAGATGCTAGTCAGTTTAAGTTGTCTCATTACCTAATGCGTATCGACGCTCTTATCTAAAGTTGATTTGAGCTCAAGAGAGCTTAAAATACAACAGATCCGCTTTAGATTCAACATTTCATCTCTGGAATCTTTATAGAAAACCAAAGTATCATCTACGAACAAATGGGAAACATTTCCAGTGACATCACCAAAACTGCTCTCGGCTATAACCCGCAAGATAGCCTCTCAGAGCTTGCTTTCACCAGATAGAAAGTACCTCCATCCCCAGGACAAAGAGATACGAGGATAATGGATCTCCTTGTCGTAAACCCCTTGAGCTTTTGAAGAACCCTGTTGGACTAGCATTGATAATCACCGAAAAAGAGGCTGTGGAAATGCACCATTTTATCCACCCCATCCACTTTCTACCAAAGCCCATCTCCCTAAGTACCGTGAGAAGAAACTTCCAATTTAGCTTGTCATAAGCTTTCTCAACATCTAATTTACAAAGGATTCCTTTTTCCTTCCTCCTCGTCATTGAATCAATCACTTCATTTGCTATTAGAGAGGCATCCAGAATTTGTCTACCTTCCACAAAATCATTTTGGGCTTTGTTGACTAACTTGCTCATCACCTTTTCAACTCGCTTACTAAACCTTTGCCATCACTTGTAGAGACTCCCACTAGACTTATAGTCCCCAAACTTTAAAATCATCCATCCCTTCCTTCTGAACCATCACTATGAAGGTGGAATTCAAGCTTTTCAGCAAACCCTCATTAAAACTAAGAAACTGAATATAGACATCACCTCACCTGATCGTCTAACCGACCTAAAAACAATCAGATAAATCTATCCGGCCTGTGAGCTTTTCTCCTCTAGCCTACAAGAGCGAAAACTTCCTCTTCCATAAAAGGCTTCTCCAACCTAACTGCCTCTTGATCTTCCAATTTCGAGAAGATCAAACCCCTCCATAGCTACCTCCAATCTCTGTGATCAGGATTGAAAGACATTAACAATGCCTTGTTGCAAATTCTCGCCATCCATGTGCCAAACCCCGTCAATTTTTAATTCATTTCACCGTGTTTTTTTGAGCTCATATTTTGTGAAAGAATTTATTTCATCACCTTCCTGCCTCAAATTTCAGACTTTGTCTCCACATTATTTCCTCTAGCAAAGGCCTATCTTTGAACTCCTCCAACTCTACGCTAGATCCAAATTTTTACTGAGTCAGTGGGTCTTCGAAGACAAAAAGAATCCCACTGCGCCATATTCTTTAGAGTCTGGTTTTTTCTTGTCTCAACCCTCCTGAAAACCTCCTTATTACACCATTTGAGCTTAATTTTGAGGGCTTTTAATTTTTCCACCACCACAAAGCTACTGACACCCCTAACTTCGAAGCTTTTTGTCCACCACCCATCAATAAGACTTTTAAAACCTTTCGTCTTAAGCCACATGTTTTCAAAGCGAAAAGGAGTAGGCCACTGATCAAATCGCCTCCTCTCTAATCAACAAATCTGAAATGGTCTCGAGAGAGGTCTGAAGAATGCTTGGGGTAGCATTCAAGCAATTTTCCTAGTCATCTCAGGATCAAGAACTGGTCCAACCCGGCCATTTTTGGTTTCCTGTGACTCTCCAAATTAACTAAACACCCTCCTCATGGGCAAGATCTTTTAATTCTAGCTCATCAATAATTTGGGAGAATCTTCTCATGGTTCTCTCCATCTTCCCTCTCTATTTCTTACTCCTGGGAATCTTAGGACATTAAAATCACCCTCTATGCACCAAGGATCTCCTTACATGCCTCCGATAAATTTCGCATCCCCATAAAAGTTCCCTCGCTTTCCTCTCAGGTCCAGAATACCTCCGTAAAATCCAACAAAATCATCTCGTATAGTTTTTGAATCTGCAAGATGTAGTCAGCTTCCTCCATCCCAACCAATCGACGATCAGGGTATCCCAAAGAATAACAACCCCTCTGGAAGCACCCTCAGAACAAGAAGCTACCCAATCCACAAAGTTGCTAGACGCCAGGCTCCAAACTAAACCTTTATAACAAGGTTTCCATTTAGTTTATTGGATACAGATCACGTTAGCTTTATGAGTTTTAAGGAACATCTTAATGAGTTTCCCTTTTGAAGCATCATTCGCCCCCTTCACATTCCATGAAAGAATTTTGATCTTCATTACCAACCTGAATGTACTCCTCGCTCTCTTTAAATTTAGAACACCCTTTTCCGCTCTTCTCTTTCTCCTTCATGTTCCATTCTAATTTCTTTCTTTCTCTATCAAACTTTGTTGTCCCTTGAACCCCCTTCCTTTTAACAGCTGATCTCCTTTCACAAATACTATTCATCAGATTGAAAATTTCATCCTCATAACCATCAATCGAGAAGCCCAAAAATATGTTGAACATAAGTAAGCAACTCTCCTCCCATGTCCCTTCCTCTTGTTCCTCCCGGCAAAGGGTTGTATTTTCTAACAATACGAGGACTTCTTCCAGCCCTCTCTCTTCCACGACGCTCCTAGGATTCCACTCAAGATCAATAGGATAGACCCTGTGATCCACTGCTGGTCAAGTAGGGAATACCACCACCCCTTTAAAACACCCTCGACCAAAGAGACCCTCCATTGAAGGATCTTGGTTCGAAAAAGAGGAGGAAAGGGAGCTATAAAAATGAGAGACCAGCGACTCGGACCTTTTTGAGAGAGAGTCTCCCTCTATCTTCTCTATCTCCTTACACTCGTGCTTGTTGTCGGAATGTGGAGACATAGCTGTTGAGATGTTCTCTATATCATCCCCCTCCTCATCCTCCCTCTGCCTCATCGCTCGACAGATGATGAGCTGTGGCTTAACCCGCCTTTATTTCTTCCATCGACATCCCAGTCAACAAATCGGGTTCTCGGGGCCATACACAAAAACCCCTACAACAAGCTTCTCAAATTCTACTGCAAGGCCTTGTTTTGGTCTTGGTCTATAGTCCACCTCAAGCCCCTTAAAAGTTATTGCCGTTTGGCCCATAGTCTTGGCCCTTAGCTAAAAGGATTGGGCTTTGACTTTTAGAAGACCCTAAGGGTCCATCTCCCTTTGCCAATAGCCCACCTTTGGGCTGTGATCCGGCCCTTACAAGCATAGAGTTGGGTCCCACTTTGAGAGTCCCCAAAACAACAAGTTGCATGGTATGGCCTCCTGCTAACCCACGTCTTGTCAAGCCCCCCTGCAATGCCATGTTAGGAGACCCCAAGGGTCTATCTCCCTTTGCCAACACCCCACCTTCGGGGCCATCCGATCCTACAAAAATGTGAGTCGGGGTCCCACTTTGGAAGTCCCCAAAACAACAGGTTGCATGGTATTGCCTCCTGCCAACCCATGTCCCGCTCGCTTCCCGCAATGTCACATTAAAGCGCTTCTCCCTTTGTAATCAGATTATCCCTCCCTTCACTCACGCCGCCAGGCGTGTCTTTCTCTCGTCTCTTCCTCTAGATTCGTAGTTTTTCTTCCGCTTCTACTCGAGGAAAGACCTCCTTACCTGGGTTGGGTCGTATCTCCCACCAAATCTGGATGTCGTAGCTCCTCGCCCCCGCAAGCAAATTTACAGATGAAAACTTCTTTTTATCTTCCATCTTTACTAAGATTCTTGCCCATCGCAGTTTCGTCTTCAAGGTTGTTTCTTTATCCATGGCTAAAAACCCCCCACAAGAATCTCCCACTTTTTTTTAGGATTTCTCTTGTCTATAAGTGCAAAGGAAGGCCAACCACTCTGATCTAGGCTTCAGAGGTTTGATTTTTTCTGCCTACACACCCAACAGAGGGGTTCCACCATTCTAGATGAATCACGCTCACCCCAGATCCCGAAGCCCCATTTTCCAAAGACTCACTGCACTCCACATTCCAAAGACTCCACCATTCCCATTTCCACAAGGAGTAAGATCATTGGACAAAACAAACACAACCAAAGACATGAGGGGGAAGGCAGAAGAGAGGTTGGTTTGGAAAAATAATGGAATGAGGATTCTTATCATGCATATGGATGCACTACAAGACTGATCAAATAACAAGCAAATTTAAGGAGCATCCCCAAAAAACGTTTGAGGAACCTGACTGAAAGAGAGTCATGAAAGGCTTCAACTAATGATTCGTTCATACGCCCACTCCATTATGTCGAGGAGTTTAAGCTAAGAGGACTGGAGGAAGAATCCCATATAGGATAAAAGAGTATAACGGTCTAAAAAGATATTCCTCGCATTATTTTCAGAAAGATATAAATCAAGTATTAAATTGAGTTTAACTTCAACATGGAACTTTTGGAAAATGAATAACCTGTACTGAGTTTTCATTAAAATAAATTATAGTACAACGAGAATAATCATCTATAAAAGGAACAAAGTATTGGAACCCCAAGGTAGACTCAGTCTAGGAAGGACCCCAAACATCAGTGTAGTCAAGCTCGAAAGGAGACTTTGTCGGTTGATCTAGGCACTTAGGGAATGGGACACGAGTATGTTTCCTAAGTTGACATGACTCACACTCAATTGAGGACAAACTAGAAAAACGAGGAACCATTGCCCGAAACTTGGAAATTTTCGGATGACCAAGGCGACTATGAATAAGGAGAGGAGTATCCATGGAGGTGCAAGCAGTGGAAGATGAAGGCGAGTTCAGATGAAAGAGACCATGAAACGTACGTCCTATGCCAATTGTCCTCCTCATACTCCGGTCCTGCAATGTGATAGAATTATCAGAGATGGTGATCAAACAGTTGAGGTCACGAGTCAACTTACTGATAGAAATCAAATTAAAAGGAGAATCGAGAACATAAAGGACATAAGTAAGGGGTATGGAAGGAAGAGGATAAGCCGAACTGATTCCTTTAGCCATGGTTTGAGATCCATTAACTAAAGTAACCATGGGTAAAGGTGATGTAATTGTAGTTATAGTAAGGGAAGAAAAAAGATCCTTATTACTAGAAATATGATTAGAGGCTCCAGAATCAAGAATCCAGGGTCCAGATTAATGTGAAAGGCAAGCAGAGGCATTACTGGTCTGGGCAACGGACGAAATGGATGTAGGGACAATGCTGAGTGAGGCGGAGGTACTTCTATATTCACGGGGCGAAGAATAACTCTCAAGGTGATGTTTTCTTTAGCAGCCAGAGATGAGAAATCGCCAGAGAATTGACTGGACCAGCAAACCTGCATTTCTAGAAGTAATAACACCAGGCATGCAGTCATCATGTCACTGTTGTTACATTCGAATGTGTCGTAGAGTGTTGGAAAACACAAAAGGGAGAAGATTCAAATAATAGAAAAGCCATATAACCAGTCGTCGGAGAGAAAAATGGGAAAAATGGCATTTTTCGGCACCAAAGTGGAGAAGTAAGGTGATAGGGAGAGAGACGGTGGCCGGCGGCCAGAGCGGAGCGTCGTTAATGGAAGGGCCCACGCGCTCACTCATCATGCAGTGGGAGATGCCGAAGAGAAATTATACGGCCAGGGTGCGTGGATAACTCATTGAGATGTTTTCGCGCAGATAGATTCGCCGAGGCGATTCCAAAGGTGGTGTTTATGGCTTGAAACAACGTCACATGACAAAATTTTCGGTAGTCGAGGTGATCTGACGGCGGCAAAGGATGCCAAAGATGAAAGTGGGGTGGTCGGAGTGACCACTAGATGGGTTGCCGGAGTTGCAACCGTGGCAAAACCCTAACCCGAGCCTTTCATGACTATGATACCATGAGAAAAGAGAGAAGAAAAGAATAATTTTCTTTATTAAATGAATAAATCACATAGTATAGAGACACCTATATATATACAAAATAATGGAACAAAAAGGAAACAAAATAAAGTGTAAAAGGAAGGAGAATAATGTACAAAAAATGTAGGAGATAAACCAAAGAATATCTAGGGAATATTCTTTGATTCTCAACATATTTTAATTTATAGATGTTAAACGACCAATTTCCCTAAAAGTTCAAGTTTGTAGGATTTGGATTTAATATGAATATCATGCCTTAACACCCTCCCTCATGTGTAGTCCCATCCCCGCACGTGGAGAGTCAAACAAACCAAATAGAGTTCTCCATGGACTTTCAAATCAACAAATGTGAAATGAATTGCAGCAAGGTGGCTCGAACCCAGGACTTCCTGCTAAACCAGACTCTGATACCATGTTAAATGACCAACTCTCCTAAAAGCTCAAGCTTGTAGGATTTGGATTTAATATGAATATCATGCCTTTAACAATAGATAGTAAAAGCATAATTGAAAAGCACCACAAAGAGGTGCACCAAAGCAGGGGCGGAGCTAGGATTCAATTTTAGTGGGGGTAAACTTAAGTAACATAAGAGGCTTTGTCCAATGGTTTAGTATTTATAAATTTTAGTGGGGGAAGAGTGCAGTAATTGGGTTCAAATCACCTTTTAGCTACAAGGGGAGTTTTTTTTTAAAAAAAAAATTTCAATGGGGGCATTTGCTCCCCTAGGCCTAAGGTGGATCCACCACATAACCAAAGCACACAAGATGTATATAACGACTGCCAAAATGGCACCATATAAATGGAAGAGAAACAAAAAATCACTCCCTCGCTTAAATGAATTCAACCAATCAATGAAATCAAATAAGAGCATCAATCTTTCTCCAATAAATACTTTGGTCCAGGAAAACAAGTTACACAAGAATAAGACTTTCTTGACTATTTTATGGATTGCTAGACCTGTAAAACTTGATTGTTTTAATATGATCATTTTCTTTTACTTGCAGGAATTTTATAATGGCGACCTCTTGAATTGTGAGAGAACTCATGACAAAATGGGACGAACAGCTCAGGTTAGTGATGAAATATTGTTTTTCCATGAGAAATACTGCTGGAATTGTATGATATTATTGTCAAAACAAATTTTATAGTATTCTGTGCTGTTTTTGTTTTGAACTTTTCTTTTTATGTGGTTTGTGCGTATGTTTCTTCCAGGGGAGAGCCTGAGGGTGTTTCAGTTCACATTGTTGACCTTGTAATTTTGAGCATTGAAGTGTTCGTCATCATATTTTTGTGAATTCCTTAAATGTTTCTTGTGTGTAATTCAGGTAAATATTTTATGTGGGAGTTGTTCAAATGGACGATGTACAGGTTTGTCATTCCTTCATTCTTGGGTTTCAGCCATTCCTTTGCGAGGAGTTAATATTATCCGGGTTGGCTGCAGGGATGAATATGAAAGATGTTCTCTGTATTAATATTATCTGTGTTGAGAGTGGAATTGGTTGGCAGAATTTTTCCAAATTTAATGGATTTAGCATAATTATTGGTCTTTGTGGATCCCTATAGCATGTTTGCATTTAATGCAATTTTAGGCTATGATTAATAAAATTGCAAGAGTCTTAAGATTTGATAGTGAGAAACTTAAAACCTTTGAACTGCAAATTAGACATGATAGAAGGCAATATTTGTGTTTGTCAAATCTAAACTTTTGGAGGCAAAAGATAAACACAATAGTGTATTAGCATTATGTTTTTTCTTTTAATAAAAAAAAGAAAAAGAAAAAACATAACTCTACTGTTTTTCCCCTAAGCCATTGTTTGAGTAGTTTGGAGTCTCACTTAAACCAACTTTCTACTATGAGTTTTTTTTTGCTTCAACAGTTTTCTTGACCTGTATTCTATTTTTGGTCAATTTCAATTCCTAGTGATTTATTTTTTATTTAATAATTGGTGATCAAGACCCCAAATAACAGGGATAAGGCACTTTCAATTGTTAAATCATTTATTTGAGTGCAATACTCTGTTGTATTCTTCTGTAGACTCTTTCTTTGTGTTGTTTTGGTTTCTTGATTCCTCTCTTATCTGAAGTTGTGTTTTCTTGCACCTCTAGAACAGTGGAACTCTTTATTCTCCAAAATTCCCTGCCATGTCATATCTTTCTTTACATGTCTCAGGTGACCTTGGATGCATATGCAATGTTACTTATGAGTCAACTTGCAGGTATTCTACCCAACAGCTTAGTTCCTTTCTATTTCCATCAGATTTTCCTTTCCTACTATAATGTAGAGTTACTTAAATGTTCAGTTTGTATGTCAGTAAGTCTGCTGGTGCATTATGTGAAACTAGGCTAAAATAATTAAGGAAAACACCCCAGAGGAAGGGGACTTGGGCGATTAAAACTTTTTTTTAAAAACAATTCAAATTATGAAAATGAATGGAAGCTCATGATTGAGAATTCCAAGGTATGCAAAGAAACTTAATTATATTATTATCAATATTTAATCTCATTTTAAGTCGATTAACCTTATTTTTTACTTTAAAAAACACTAGAACTCGAATAAAACTATGAAAAATTAGACCTAACCTATGTAGTAAGTAGTAACTTATTTGGATATTTTTTTTTTTTTTTTTTGGAGAAGTAAGCAAGCAAATTTGATTAAAAAAGGCGCCCAAAAAACCTGTGCCCAAAAGTATACAAAGAACAACAAAGTCCCCACAAAAAAACTGCACCCACCCAAACCCCAAAAATACCCACAACCCCTCAACCCATTCCAATCCAATCCACAAAATCTACAGGGGAAGAGGGACCTTGAGGCAAGAAAACAAAGGACCAACATTTATTCGGATTTTTATTATAGTTCTAAAACTATTAATTCTTCTAAAAGAAATCAAAAAAATTAATTTTTGATGTTAGAAGCTTACTCTATAGAAACTTCTTGCAATAAAATAAGACTTCTGAATTCTAGTGACTCAAAATAAAACTTAAGGATAAAATGATAATTCTAAAACATAGTAAGTTTAGAACTTTTAAGCAGAATTCTAGAACCTCCTGAATTCTAATATAACTCAAGTAATATTTATGATACCTAAAAAACTACAGAACCTAAAAACACTTAATTAATTGGATTTTTTTTTGTTCTTTCACTCCTTTTTTGAGTTTATCTTGGAGATTTATCTGTAATGTTAAGTGTTAAACCACTTTGAGATAATGTCTAAATCCTGTCGTTTTCACATATGAACTTTCTGAATAATTTGGTTTACAATGCCTTGTTTCAACTCCCCTAAATAAGAAAATTGAAAGGCTGGTAATTGGGGGAAGATGTTTTATGAACTACAATAATTATGGGATTGCTCAATGTCAAAATATTCTACCACTCTGCAATTTTGACTAAATATTTTCATTTCGGCTTAGAAAGTTGCCAATAGTTATAGTGCTGTTTCAACTATCTCTGAATGTGTAGTTATTTCTTACCGTTTGGGTCCAGAGTTCTTGTTGAACTTGCCATTCCATGCAAGGAACAGGGTGTGCGTGTATTTGAGGGCTTCACTGTTGGTTTTCATCCACGGTCATGGGAAATCGTAAGAAATCATGTCATTTACTCTCATAGATCTAACACTCCTAATACATTTCTTTTTACTTATCACAAAAATTTTTACACTCATTGATCTAAAAAACTATGCTCATGCCAACTGAAATTTCATATGAAGGAATTTCTTTTATGAACTCGCAGGTTTACAATGGCATGACTCAACTGGGTTTTGATAAGTCTCACCATGCCTTCAGGTGTAGAATTTTGCACTTCAAGTTTTTATGCCTCATTTTATTTTTCTCCTATTTTCTGTCGATTGTAATGAGTGATTTCAATTCGTTCCTGTATTGACATTTACGGGACTTTTAAATTGGACATTATTTATAAGCATCCTACATCCTGATCTACTTCTTTTAAGAAAAAAATTAGCCTTTATATTTCAATGTGATGGTCTTGTATCGACTCTACATTCCACTTTATAGGGAAGAGTGATATGGGATCTGTGTACGCATGTGTGTATAAGCAATTACGTACGGCACTGGATGCCTTCTCTCCTGTTAGATAAATTGGATCCTAACACTGATATTATTGGTTCAGAGGAATGTAGAAACCACTTGTGAAATGAAAACTTTTCAATTTACTCATCCTAACTCTACTCTTTAGGGTCTGTTCTTTGACTTTCCACATTATTCAAGATACTATCTTCTATTTTGGGCTACATTTGGAAGTAAAACTTTAAGAAATGAACCGATTTCTATCTTATGTACTAACAAGTCCATTTTCTGGAACTTGCATGCCAAATGCTATCACCTACTAATGCCTTACTTGTAAATATTTCATTTTGTGGCTTCCAATTCCTCTATTATTATGTAAGGCCTCTGTTCTCGCTACTTCAGGTTTCATCCCCTCAATAAACTGGTACAGGTGCTTTATTAGGTAGTTATACACTTACTTAGAAGTACACAAACATGGTACATGCAATTTGGCTTGAAGGTGTATATCTGTGTGTCCCTGCTCTATGCCATTCATCTACTGCCATTTCACATTACTGTATCTTTTATCATGTATGCTTCCTCTGAACCGTGTGTGCTTCTTATTTATTGGAACTTTTACTATATATATTTGCCTCGCTGAAAATAATAATAATAGTCACTTCTTTCAGTCTTCTAGTCTGTCAGGCTGCTATTTGTTATTGCACAAAAGTTATGCACGATGAACATTCTATCGATGTTAAATCTTCTTCAATTTTTTCTCAACAATAGTAATAGAGTATTTGCATTGTTCAGCTTTGGCACTGAACAGACTCATGTTGCTCTTTACATGACTGCAATTGCTTCCCTTTCCACGTTGGTGCAAAAACCTATTTTTAAGGTACTCTAATTTGTCTTCTCATTTTAGGTGGAACACCAGTTATTATTGGAGAAAATTTTCAAATTTTATACTTTTTGTTTGATTAAGTGTACTGTTTAATAAAAAATTCTTCTTTTCCCCAGATTTTCCCGGAACATGGCCTAAAGGTAGGATTATCAGGCTCAGGGGCTACTGGAAGACCACCTACAACATTGTCACCTACAACATTGGTTGTAGATTGGAGATGTATGGATATTTCTTGTTGCTGTAATATTTATATCTTCTACAATATTTGATCTTCTGATCTCCCATCTATAATGGTCTTAGGTGAGAAAGCCCGCAATGCTCCATATGAAGTTGATATTACTATTCCAGTAGATGGTTATGAGCCCATTCAGTTTACTCTCACAAAAATGTGTGGTAAGCTCCTTAATCTAATTGCTTGAACTGAGTTGAACTTCTCTTTGAATATGGGTGCAAATGAGTCGGTTCCAATGTTTCAAAGATCGGACTTGATCGGCTGGTTGGACTATTGACTAGTCCTTTTCCAGTCCAAATCAAGGTTTAGCCTATTTATTGGCTCAATCACTACCATTGACATCTATATCTGTCTATCTGTCTATTATTTTTTACTTCAAAATTATCTGTTTCTTTATCATAAACTATATCATTTTGCTCATGTCAAAATCTAATACTAAAATTTCAGTAAAATTTTTGGAAGACCCAATAAAAGAGGAGATGTTGCCAAAATTCGATTATATGTATATTTGGTCATTTTTTGTTGTTCTGTGAAAGTTATAAAATAATTTGCCTTCACTGTTAAATTAGAAATTATATTAATATTTTTGGTTATCTTCATAAGTTATTCATACTGTTTTAACTTTTAATAATTGATAAATTGCAGTTATATTTGCATTCACCTTATTTACAGATTCACCCTAAAACCTAAAGTCTCTTAATGCAGCCGCCTAAGTATTTTCTACATAAAATCTCCATAATCTTCCCTTCCAGATCACATCTTAGTTTGTTACCAGAAGAGTGTTTGTTGTAATTTCTCCAACCTCTATTATGCATTTTAGTTAGTATCCACTTTGTTTTATTTATTTATTTATTTTATCTTTTGAAGCTTAAAAATCAATGGAATGAAAAGAGTGTCTGGAGTTTCAGGGCTGGAGTTGGGCAATCTTGTAACATCCAATGCTATACCTTTGATACATCTTTTGTTCACCTGTTCTTAAGGATGGATGTGACTATAATGTTGGATTAAGATTGTTTGAATGCATAGTATTGGATGGTTCAAAGATTAGCCAACCCTTAAACTCTGAATAATCTTCTCAAACCCTAGACTTTTAAGCTCTAAAAAGAAAAGAAAAAAAAAAAAAAATTTGTTAGATTATATCTCTACACTTCTAGCATCATTAAAGATGATTGTGTATTTATCCATTGTTCAAAAACACTACCTTCTTCAAAGAAGTTGAGGTTATTTAAAAAGAAAAAATGGGGGAAGTTGTGTATTAATTTTAAAAGTTTTTTTGGTCTTGTCACTGATGGCTTATTTTTATCCTTTAAATATTGTAATCCAGGCAATGAAAAGATTTTGAACAAGGATGCTGATGCTGATTATCATTTTATTCAAAGACTCATCGCTCATTGCCTGTTTTATATTTCATTTCAAGTTTTATACCCAGTAGCCTGTTTTATATTTCATTCTAAGTTTTTATTGGTGACTTAATGTCATAAGCAGCCAGCTTCTGAAACTCTAGCCTTGTTTGTTTAATTTTGCAGAATATCCTCAAGGAAAAGGAGGAGGAACTACAAGAGGATGGGCTATATTTGGGGTGGTATCTTGCATGTATGTCAAGTTCAAAAGTCCTTTAATTCTGCATGGATTGTTTGTTTATACATATTTAATTGTGGAACTAGATGAATTAGAATGTATAACTTGTACGTCTGAACAATTAGATCTTATGTGCATGGATTGTTTGTTTATACATATTTAATTCTGGAACTAAATGAATTAGAATATATGCCTTGTACATCTGCACATCTGGATCTTATGTCATGTGAAAAGAATCATAACATTCCTTCACAATCACACAATGTAAATAGCATGAAAAACAAAAAATTAATTACCACATTTGATAGAGGAAGGTTATAATATGGCACAAAGAAACAGGTGAGCGTAGAGGGAAAGATCAAACCATCAAAACATTAACAGATTTCCAGCCTTCTGGTCCCCGGTCCAGAAATCCAACTTTACAGCAGGTCTGAAATTTCAAGAGTCATTTGATATGAATATGGATCCAAGCAGGCAAAACCTTCGAGACAAGGCCAAAGTGCCCTGTAGTCCAGCTCCTTTAGCTTGAGAAAGTTTTCACTTATTTCTGTAAGCTAAAAGTGAGAATCCCCTGTTCAAAACAGGTGATGAGCTGCTTTCAAGAATTCCTAACGCAAATCTTTTGCAGCTGGAAAAACAGTCAGGACAGCTGGTTACTTGGCATCTAGGTGCGCCAGGTAATCCATAGCTGAATGGAAGCCAAGTGCTCCATTTAAGATAGATAGGTCCTTTTTCTTTCACATACAGCTCCAAAGAAAAACTCTGTTCCAGATCATGATTCCTGGTCGATCTCAAATTCCTTTGATAAACAAACAAATCAAACGTTTTTTTAAACAGACCAACACTGTTCCTACTCTAATCAACAGTTCCCCAGCTAGTAGTGTCTCATTTATATGCTTAACTGATGTGAGCGCTTCGTAAAATTAGCTCTTTGTATCGACCGAATTAGATAATATAGTATAGTGTTTCTTTGCGTGGTTCAAAATGTGTCTAAACAGGCAACAGTTACTTATTTTCGTTTTTGGTCCATGATGTGAAGTGGGCTGATGTACTGTCAGGCAAGGATGAATTTACTATTCATTTGAAGCTTTATGAAATTGAAAACTATTGTTTAAAATTATGATATTTGCTGAACTGACTTTATTTATTTAGTCTGATTGATTTATAAACATGGGTTGAGTTTGCTCTCACATCATCAGTATACAAGATGATAACTCGGTTCAGATAAGGTGCTTCACAGAACTGTAAAGTGCATTGTGGATTCATTAGGCCGGAAACATAAATGGAAAAGACAGCCTTATCGTTACAAAAGTTATATTTTTTTCCTTTTTCCTGCTTCTCGTCTGTGACTAATAATTTGTTGAATTTTGACATGAAAAAAGGTAAGCGGAGGATCGCACGGTTACCACTTATTTGCAGCGATACCTTAAACAGTGCATTTTATCAATCAAGCCTCTTGGGAAATCAAGCTTTTTAGCCTGATGTTACTCAAGGAACACTGGAAAACAAGGGAAAGGGAAGTATGGTCTGGTAATGAATTTTATAGCTGTATTCTTCGATCTTCAGCTCCTGTATAAATTTACTGAAATTTTCTATGCCTAATTAAAGATCACAGATGAAACCTATAACCCAGCTGGCCTGCTCCCTGAAAACAAAACTTCTAACCCCAGTTTGTATCTGGGAATATTTAATCCATACTTCCCACTCCCACCCAACCCATTTCTCTTAATTAATAGTATATGCTGGATCTTATTTTGAAGATTACATGCTCCCACTTAAACGCTGGTACTGCTTTTTATTTGAAACCGCTTAGAAAAATGCCAGAAATAACACTTATTTTCTTTTATTTTAAAATAAACAAAATAAAGAAAGAAAATCCTAAACGCGATTCCCGATTAAAAGACAGTCCTGGAAAATCGAGTCTAGGGTCCGGTGGGGTCAAAAGCATTTATCTTAAGGTACATTCGGGTTGCAGAAGACCTCTAAGCCTCCCAAATGGGTCTTTATTAACAGAACAAAGAGTAATACGGCTGAATTAATCAACTAACGAACGCCACACGCTAAATAATAATGCAAAGATGCAGAAGATATATATAAATAAACAATCAAGAAACCGACGGTAAAAACGCGATTCGGACCCATATTGTAAGTCACTACCAATCGAAACAACGTTAATACACAACAAAATACAAACTATTCACATTAAATCATACGTCAAATTATTTATTAAAATTGATATATGAATGCAAGTCGGTCCCCACTAAAAACCTGTAATGAGATATAATTAAATTAACTCCAAGATAATATTTTATGAATTATGTAATTAATCATGCTAGCTTAAAATTTCAAGACCGGCTTGAAATTAAGTTTTTGCAAATCAAAGTTTGTAGTTTCAGATTTGAAAATTTGAACGATCGTCAATTTAAATTATGAATTTCAGAATTAAAATTATAAACTTTAAAATTG
Organism: Tetrastigma voinierianum; assembly: GCA_016808115.1. NCBI lineage: Eukaryota > Viridiplantae > Streptophyta > Magnoliopsida > Vitales > Vitaceae > Tetrastigma > Tetrastigma voinierianum. The sequence goes on from JAEQBH010001362.1 coordinate 504,146, forward strand.
GAAATTAAATTGTAACCCGAATTTTTCAAATTACGACACTTTGATTTTTGAAATTATGAATTTACAATTTTGAAATTGAAACATTGAAAATTTGAAATTATAAGATTTTAAGTGACTGAATTTAAAATTAAAATAGAGCTTGAATTTTTATTTTTTAATTGGGGATTTTATTAAATTAAGGGTGGGTGATAGTTTATATGAGCAGGAAAATAAATAAAACACACACACACACATCAACAACCAATTTAATTAAATAAACAAAAAGTAACAATATACTTACAAAGAAAATAAAATAATAAGATTATAAATTAAATGACTAATATAATATATATACAAGACAATTAATTAAAAAAAAACTATATAAAAGAAAAAAAAAGAAAGTCAAGAAAAAAATATATGGTAGATGGGTAGCTCCCCGGACCGAATCGCCTCTCAAGCTAAAATTGCCTCCAAAGCTGGGATCGTCTCCTAAAATTGCCTCCGAGCTTAGATTTTTCCCAAGGCAATTTTATTTTAAATTAAACCTGTAAACTTCAAACCACTGTGATCTCTCCCATCAATGGGAAGACCCATACTTCTTAAAAAAAATAAACTTAATGAATTATCAGACCTAAATTATATGTTTCATTTAATTTATTCTCAAAAAATATTTAATTGGCCATATCAAGTGTCTCACATTTTTTTAATTTAATGTTCTCACTGTTTTCTTTTTTGATAGACCTGAGTGTGGAGGAGGACCTTTATGAAAATGGACCCTCTCCCTTGTCTATTTTAATAAGGGATTATCTCTCTCTCTCTCTCTCTCAAATTCTGCTCTCCAAATTTAGTGCACACACATCATAAAGCATGAGGGTTGAATCACTTGTACATCAAGTAAAGATTTAAATGTCAAACTGAAACATTAATTATAAGATTAGTGGTACACTTCAAAAGCTGGTCATGACTTCTTCAGCGAGGCGGTGACCAATCAAAATAATATTTCCTTGCAAGTTTTTTGTTTTCTGCAATCTTAATTCTATGAGGCTGAGCTAGACTCATCTAAAAAACAAATATCATTCCATAAAACTCAAAATGGCAGTCATCAGAAACACACAGTGTTTATAAATAATAATCTTACTATTATGAACAAAACGTTTAGCTGCTAAAGCATCATATAAAAGACACTGATAAACTAAGTGTTTTCTCTTCCTTCAAAGATACTAGTGGGAGAATTTCAACTTCACCATAATATGCATCTTAGTCCAGTTGTTTCTTCCTTGTTCTAACACGAATTCCATTAATCAAAGATTCTCTCATTGAATTAAATTTAATGCACATATTTGACAAAATCCCAATTAAAATACAATTTACACACTATGGGTTTAATTAAAAACTATAACTATATTATAAACAAAAGAGAATGGAGTTATTTTCAATATAGTGCCAGAAAAACAAGTGCATTGAAGATTCATTCTGATTTTTAATAAAGACTTTATAGGCCTCACACCACAAGAAACGTGTTAATATAAAATAATAATTAATTAAAAAACCTTATAAGATTCACTGTTATGAACAACTTTTTAAATAGTTAATCTATAATATAAACAAAATACTTTTCAAAAGACATTTGTAACGTTAATAATAGAACAATAGAGAGATGGGTCTATTTCACTGTCCACCCAATTGGAAAATAAAGAAAAAGTAATCTTTGTTTGAATATTTTTTGTGAAATATATTTAAAACAAAACAAAAGAATCCCACTCTTATATACTGGTAATACACTGCAGATGTGGGCTTTGTTTTTCAACGGAGCAGGTGATGCTACTCAACTGATCGTCTCCTTTATGCCTGCACCTCAACATAAAGACAGAGAATAGGTTTGACTCTTTTAATGATTTGGATTCTAAAATTTGATTTACCCACCCAAAAAGCTAGCGCTTTTTCGACCCGGTAAAAAGTAGACTATAAAAAACAAAATTAAAAACATTTCAAGATTTTAAACAAACTTTTACTTTATAAAGCATCCTAAAGCGATGTCTAAAAATTATTTTTTATTTTTTTAAAGATTATTCTCATAAACACTTTTACTTTTTATAAAACAAAAATAGATTTTAATAAAGAAAATGTAATATTTTTAGTTATTTTTTAAGAATTATTTTTTTAAAAAAATTAATATAAATACAAAGAATAATTACTATGTATAAAAATGATTTTAAACATAAAATAAATGACATGCCTTTATTTTATAAAACAATATAAATCTAACCTCAACAGATGTTTTTCAAGACTATTCTTAAGAGGGTTTCCTTTACCATCCCAAATAGTAGGGTAGGTTTGAGGAGACTAGTTAAAACATCTCCAATTATCCTTTATTTGCCGCTTTGATATGTTTTTTCAATCGAACTCACTTTAACGCTAAGGTCCACTCGCTTGGCCCGTCATGCACGCTAAACTCCTCCTCAGAAACAAAAACAGTATGACTGGATGGGGCTCGGCTCGTTGTCGCTCCAATGCCTAAGCGGCTTCTTTCCCCATGCAAGAGACATCAACTCACAATGGAACAAGCATTTGTGCATAAGCCTACGTACCTTCAATCGGACAGGCGACCAGATTATAAGATAGTGTTTTTCCCACCACGCACTACATGACTTCCTTATCGACGAGGATTTTCTTTCCTACATCGTCAGATTATCAGTGATACCTGAAACAGCTTTGTGACCATCCCACTTTCCTATCAAGCAGATTTTGCCTGACGCATGATAAACAGTCATCGAATATCCGTACTTCCCTTTATCACAGATTGTCGATTTTACATGATACGAATTGCTTCGACCTATATTCATGTGGGGATGTCATCATGCTCATCAAGCAAGACTTAACATGTTTTTAATCCCGTTTTTGGGCTACGCTTCAGAACTCCAAAGACCATTATTTCCTAAACTCTATCTTCGTTTCTATATACAAAGATTCTTTATTTCTATCTTTATATTTATATTTAGAGATATTCACCATTTTTTATTTTTATGATAATAAAAATATGAAAAAATGAATAGTAAAGTACTTGTTCCCCATCCATTATTTCTAAAGAAGATATCAATTTGTCAAGCTTTTCTGTATAGGACACTCTATACTGCAATCAATATGTAACGTTAAACAGATTGGGTGGTTGATTAGTCTACTCTCTGCGGCGGAAAATTACATATAAGCTGCAGTTAGAGGGCTTGTCAAGCTCAAGCCTAAGCCTCACTAGTTTGCTTGGAGGCAAAGCAGCGAAAAGAGAGCAGAGCAAAGAAATGACAAAAAAAAAAATTAGGTTGTCTCTTAGGACATCAGACCTGCTCTATTATTCACTCTAATCAATAATATAGAGTAAAAATTAGGTTGTCTCTTAGGACACCAGACCTGCTCTACTATTCACTCTTATCAATAATATAGAGTGAGTTTTTAATTGATTAGTTGACTTGTACTACTCTATATCGCCGAAAAAACTAATTATAAGCTTAATTTAAAGCTGTATACACCAACTCCAAATCTCATTGGGTGCCCCTTGCCTTCTTTTCCAACTCTATTAATACCCATTTCCCATTTCCGTTTTGATCATAACAAACCTTGACAACTTCTCTATCTAGTGTCAAGAAAAGACTAACAGGAGACAAAAGTGAGAAATATGGCTCGGTTCTTGATCTTTCTCCTAGCTCTCCTTCTTCTTGCTTTTGTCCCCTCTGGCTGGTCTCACAAGAGTTATGGTGGGTACCTCTACCCACAATTCTACGACCATTCATGTCCCAAAGCTCAGGAGATTGTGAGGTCTGTGATGGAAAAGGCTGTTGCTAGAGAAGTTCGCATGGCTGCTTCAATCATGAGGCTTCACTTCCATGACTGTTTTGTGAAGGTTTGTGTGTTGTGTCACTACACTCTCTCTGCCTTTATTTATGGGCTTAGTGTGTTTTTCCTCCCAATTAATTACCAATATTAATGTAATTTTCTGTACAGGGCTGTGATGGGTCACTCCTGCTAGACAACAGCGGTAGCATAATCTCAGAGAAGAGGTCCAATCCTAACCGGAATTCTGCTCGGGGGTTTGAAGTTATCGACGAGATCAAGTCTGCTTTAGAGAAGGAATGCCCCCACACTGTTTCTTGCGCTGATTTATTGACTATTGCTGCCAGAGACTCAAGCGTACTAGTGAGTATTATCATCAATTTTCATATTTTTTGTCTTAGCTCGACGTCGTATGTAGTGACCCACCCGCAACCAATTATATGGATATTATATGTTTTAAATTTAAGGGGATAATATTTGTATGATTGAATGTTGACCGTTATCAGAATTGATCTTCAAGCTCGATGTGAGGGTTCATTTAACTCCATAAGGAACGTTTATCTATTGATTTGACTCTCATAATTTTATGAAGCACAACAAGAATATTATGCCTACATAAAATATGTTTATCATATCCCATAATAATTATGAAAAAAGTTTCAAAGCATAAACTCATATTAACGCAGTAGACGTATTATAAAGATATGAGGCCCATTGGCCCAAAACCGACAATTTCTGCGTGGTTGGTTGCCAGTTTTTACATGGGGCAGCCTGATACTGACAGCCACCATTTTAACTTTTTTTTTTTAATTAGTCAGCACAGTGTAGTGATATTTATTTCTTTTTGAGGGTACAGACAGGTGGGCCTAGCTGGGAGGTGCCCCTGGGAAGAAGAGACTCCAGAAGCGCCAGCTTGAGCGGTTCCAACAACAACATTCCTGCTCCAAACAACACCTTCCAGACTATTCTCACTAAATTCAAGCTACAGGGGCTTAACATCGTTGATCTTGTTGCTCTATCTGGTAAAATTGATGATGAAAGTTTTTAACCACTTTCTCACTGACTAGTTACAGGAACTGACTGAGAATTGTAAGAAGCAGAAATAGTTAACTTTTGTTCTGATAATCTGGTACAGGGAGCCACACAATTGGAAATGCCCGGTGCACGAGCTTCAGGCAGAGGCTCTACAACCAGTCCGGCAATGGCCAACCGGACTACTCGCTGGACCCGTCATATGCTGCTCAATTGCGCAGCCGCTGCCCGAGATCCGGTGGTGACCAAAACCTGTTCTTCTTGGACTATGTCAGCCCTACAAAGTTTGATAACAGCTACTTCAAGAACATATTAGCATCAAAAGGCCTGTTGAATTCTGATCAAGTTCTACTCACAAAGAGCCAAGCTTCCATGGATTTAGTGAAGCAATATGCAGAAAATAACGAGCTTTTCTTTGAGCACTTTGCTAAATCTATGGTAAAGATGGGAAACATATCTCCATTGACAGGTTCCAAGGGAGAGATCAGGAAAAACTGCAGGAGGATCAATGCTTATTAGGATGGGACAACTATAATTAATGCAATGTGTGTGCATTTGATCTTTTTTCTTCATTTTCCTTTTCATGAATTGATTTCAATCTATCCAAATTTTCATGTCTTCCATGGTTGTCCAAAGGTGTTTGTTCATTAATAGTGGGTGCTTTTGGAGAGTTTTGTATTCCTTTAATAAAATAAAAACGTAGTATCTTAATTTTGTAATCTGGTAATTGACTCTTGCCAAAGGTTTAATGGGATGAAATGAAACTTAACAACTCACACAACATAAACCAGAGTCTCAACATGCTGAAATATTACAGGACATTTTAGGAATCTGAAGGCCCAAAAGGATGTTTTTTTCAAAAATTTCTCACCTGTAAACACAATTTCTCAGGTATGGATCATAAGTGAGGATCCTACAAGTAACAAAAATAATAAATTTTGTCCCAGATGGTATTATTGGCATATGAAAACTGAGGCATGTTTTGATGTTGGAGACAAATGACTTTAGCTGCCTACTGATCTTTAAAGATAATAAAAGAAAATAAATTGCAGAGTTTCGTTAGAAACTTCTATGCATTGCCTAATGTTTCAACTTAATTTACAGAGAGTTCCATGCTGAATGGGAAGAGTTCTGTGCAGTACCTTACTCTTTTGGCTTCAAAAATGATGTATGAAATATATGAGGAAGGTAAACTGGACATTCAAAGCATATCAGCAAGTAGGGGCCTTTGGTACAAGCGAGCCGCCTTGGTCTTGGCATCTGAGATAGTTTCCCTCAATTTGTATGCCTCAGCCTTCATAGCAGCCAGCTTATCCTCAGTCAGTTGAACCTTTTCTTGTAGTGCTTCCAACTCTTTCTTGGTCTCCTCCATGAGGCGATGTTTTTCCTCTTGTTCCTCTTCCAAGGTGGTAGTATGCTTGACCAGATGTATTGCATCAAGAATCTCTTTCAGCCTCTGATGAAGCCAGCCAACTTCTAGTCTTACAAGTTCAAGATCCAAAACAATTGCAATCATGCTATTGATCTCAACTGGTGAGATATTATATGGAAGGCTGGTCGGTTGCAATTTGCGGACAATGGCACAGACGATCTCTAAGAAGGATGAACGGGTTTCCATAGTTTGCAAGGTGCAGTTTGCAGCAATGTCGCCATGCTTCAAAAGAATAGCACTAAGAATAGGCACAAATTCTTCCTTCACTCTGTATTCACCAACTGTTACTGAAGAAGAATCCACCCCAAGAAATTCCACCTCCTTGTCACCAGATTTGCCATCATCCCACAAACCGGCCATCTCTGACAGGCTAAGGGTGAGAGATTGGCTTATATGCCCATTCTCTTGGTCCTGATTGTGGATCCTCTCTTCTGGCCTGTCCTCAGAGATATTTGATGCTCCTGTAGCCTCCCCTAATGAAGTATGCTCTCTGCCATTGGTGTTAGCATCAAATGGAACTGGACCTATAGGTGCTGGGCTGCCAATTGCGGCTTCAAGAAGAGAAGGGTCAGGATCACCTGGATGTTTCTCCTCTGATCCCTGAGGAGAGACTGATCTTAAGTTGGCATGCTTGTGAGAAACCATTGCTCGTCTGTAGTACCTTGCAGGAGTGAGAGAGGAATCCCTTGGCATCTGAGAGAACACCAATGCAATCAATATGGAAGCCGATATAATCAAATATCAGAGCATGTGCTGCATGTCTACATCTTTGACCTTGATTAATGCTTGAATACTGAGAAAACTAAGACAAGTTCCATAAAATAATGCAAGATAATAAAGTGAATTACAGCTTCAAGGGGTTCCATGGGAGAAGCAGATATGTGGTTCTCTTGCAACCCCTGAGAAATGAAGTGCCTCAAGGAAGCACGTTGGCGGGCAACCATTTTTGCATGTATAGTAGTGTATCTTGAGGGTGTAGCTGGAGAAACCAGTAGTGGCTCAGAAAACACCTGGAGAGAAAGTAGTCACATATTAGGAATGACTTCAAAGAATTTCCTCTTCCTTAAAAATCTATAGAGACTAAATGATAGCACAGATCGCTTCGACCAAAGAAGAAGGCAATTGATGTCTTCGCAAGGGACAAGGACTGATTTTCCTACTGACAGAAGGAAATCATCTCTAAATGTATGGATGTGTACCCTGTGAGCAGTAGTAGAGTGATTTTCAGTTCCCTGAATGAGAGGAAGGGGTTCTGAAGTAGGACACCTCAAAGTGTTTTGATTATCCTCAGATGCTGGAGTGGACACTTCTTCTTCCTTAACAAGCATATCAACAATGTGCAGGTTTTCTGCTTCTCTAACTGCATTTGCTTGCATCAAGGAGGCACAGGAATACACGACTGTATTGGCATGGCCGCTTGGGCCCTTCAAGGGGAAAGCAAGAGAATCCATTGAGAGGCAAGAAAGATAGGAAGCACAAAAAAACACACTGCTCGTTGCATATCAAGGCATGTAAGTAATCACACTCAAAATGAGAACAAAACAGGACATAAGCAAAATGGGAAAAGAAAAAGGATTCATTTTCCCCTCAACATCTGGATTATCATAGACACCTCATTATTACATGAAAATGCACAGTCCCCACGATAGTTCCTGTTTGCCTTGATTTCTGATCTAAAGATCTGTTATCCCTATGCAGTAAGCCAGAAGCAAAGTAGGTCGCTTGCTTGTTACATGCACATTCTCCCCAAACAAATGACCTAGTTATTCAAACGGATTCAACATAAACGAGAAGAGGTTTTACCCATGTTGACCAACTGACCAACCCTTGAAATGGAAAATTTGGTATGGAGTGTTAAGCCATGATATTCGTATTAAACTCAATTCCTATAAGCTTGATCTTTTAGAAAAATTAGTCATTTAACATGATATTAGAGCCTAGTTTGGCAGGCGTTCTTGGGTTTAAAGTCACCTCTTTGCAATTTATCTCCATTTGTTGATTTAAAAATCTATGAAGGACTCTATTTAGTTTATTTGATTCTCCATGTGCGTGTATGGGGGCCACACGTGAGGAAAGGTGTTAAGGCATAATATTCGTATTAAACTCAAATCCTAAAAGTTTCTACAAGCTTGAGGTTTTAGGATGTTGGCTGATTAACATGAAGAAATGTTGATGGAATTCTCAGAAAAGAATTCTATGACCATTAACAACAAAAATTATTTTTCTTGTAGCCAAGCTTCATACTCAATAATTAGTCCTTTAAAGACAATTGCATACAAAATAGGAGCAGTCTCTTGTTCAGTGATACAGAAACCACTTTTGTTTTTTGAAGAGAGAACCCACATTATCATAGTCCAAAGGACTTTGTTTGGCTGTTGAGAATACAAAAAATGAGGAAAAAGAAGAATTTAAGCAAATTTGGGATTTTTTTTTTTATAACCAAGGATGTTCTGCCAATTCTGAGCACCTCGACTAATCCCATGGGCTCCTAAATTTAACAGCTGCATAAATCTCCAGTTGCCTTGGGGGACTCAGGGCTGGTGAGCATTGGGTTAAACCGCAAGGTGTTAGACTGAGATACCCCTCCCGGTTCAAAGAAAATTTGGGATTGATTCCTCCAATTCTTTTTTTCTTTATTTTCTACTTTGCTAGATGTGCAAGTAAACCATAAAATTATGGAGATTGGAGCTATTGGGTATAGTGGATTTGACAGGGTTGTTTTGGGTTAATGATGGGCAGATGATCCTCGTGGCTCTCAGGTAGTCTCTTGGACATCATCTTCGACTGCGGTGATTTCTTAAAAAATATCCTGAAACAGGAAACAAACAAATATTCGAACCTAAACGTTAGGCTTTCCATTATCAGAGAAAGAAAATGTTGGGCACTTCGCCACATGCAGATTCGGTAGTACTATTAAGGTCCAGATCGTATTTTCCTATTTGTTTTCCTTCCTTTTCTGTCCAGCCAAACAGAGGAGGTTTATGTTGCGTCCGGTCTCTTTCTGAAACCCAGCTTACGACACAAAATCCTCCAAGTTTCTGCAATTTCCTTCCTTTTCCTAGCTCGTTATTCCCCTTTCCTCACCTCCTCCCTTATATCTGACTACACACAAGCAAAAGAACAACCTTTTCCCTCCCTTATTCACCGATTTCCTTCTCCTTCTTACTTTCCGTTCAAAAGCTTAGCCTCATTTCTCCTCCATGTTTTCTCCACAACCAGCCACACAAAAAGAAAAGAAAAAGACTTTCTTCCTCACTTTCACTGTTTTCTCGAGAACCAAACAGGAAAAGGAAACAAAGAGAGAGAGAGAGAGAGAGAAGTGGGGGGTGGGGTACCTGGGAAAAAGAGTTTGAAAGAAGCTGATAGTCATTCTCCTCCTTGATCTTTCCTCCTCCTAGTTCTTTTCTCTTCCTTGCTCCAATCCCACTCGCCCTACTCCGTTTCATGCCGGTTCCGGTCTCGTCTTCCTCTACCAACTCTTCGCTAGTCACGTCGCCAAGCATGGCTGCAAAACCAGTGTCAGGCTCTCTGATGCGAACGTTCCTTGCTCTCCCTTCTAGTTTTAAATACTATCTATAATTAAAAAGTTGGGTAATTTTCCACAAATCCCTAAGTCTTGATGTCTCGTTTCATCTCCCAACTCCCAACTCCCAACTCATCATCTGAATCTAGGCTTTTACGTATCCCAAAAAATAGTTGTAATTCCAAATTCTAAATACATCCGATGGTAAATTATTATTAAAATCTTAGAATTTTTTAAACTTTTGTTTTTAAATTCTGATCAAAAAATTTATTTTTGTTGAAAGATAAAGAAGAAATAAATGAGATAATAGAGATAATTTAAGAACAAAAATGTACTTTCATTCTTCCGAAAACCCATATATATAGTGTTATACATATTAATACCATAATATTCAGCTGAAAAAGCTATGTGGTCATTCATGTTTATCAAGAATTATTTATAACACTACTCCCTTAAATGACCATCACTGGACAGCAGATCGTCTCATTAAAAACCCGACAGCAGAAACCCAAATGGACAAAACCCGGGACGAAAAGCCGAAAGAATGCTAAGATCAACATCTTTTCATACTCCCTGGTAGTGATATGACTATATTGTCTTGTCTCTTCAATTTGAAGATCTTTAAGGTGGCGATGCCAAACTTACCGCACAGTTCTCCCGAAATTGCTGCGGGCTAGGCTTTGATTTCTGAATAAATGAAATTACGGTTTGATTATCATTGACCTTATTTATTGCACATCAATTTCACCGTCTTTGAAGTTCATGAGCTAGAAGAACTTTAGCTAAACAAAGCTTAGTTGCCCCCCAATCTACCCTGAATATATCCTCATTTGATTTGGCTCACATGCAACATTGTCTTCATATAATATTGTTGGATTATTTCTTGATATAAGATAATCCACATGATTATCGATGCGTTGTATCAATATCTCTAACCAAACACATTCTCTAATAGTCGCTTTAACGCAGTTATTTCTAAATGATTAGAGGAGGTGGCCACCATCGTTTGTTTAATTGATCTCCAGGATATTGCAGTATTTTCATAAGTAAATATATATCCTGTTTGTGATCGATCTTTGTGAGGGTTCGAAAGATATCCTACATTTGCATAGCCAAGTAATTGTGGTTCCATTGTTTTGGAATAAAATAATCTCATGTCATTTGTCCCACAGAGATATCTCAATATATGTTTGATTTCATTCCAGTGCTTTTTAGTTGGAGTTGAGTTGTATCTTGCTAATAAATTAATTGAGAAAGCAATGTCTCATTTAAAGATAATTTCAGAGATACATTAAATAATTAATTGCACTAAGATGGTACTTTAGACTGCACTCTTCATTTTTTCCTAGGCCGAATGGATCTTAGTTACTTCATAACCTAACAAACTGTGGAGAACTTAGTATGCATTTATCCATATAAGCGCTTCAAGACTTTTTTCGTATATGATGATTGACAGAATCAATGCACCATTCAAAACAATACTGATTCAGAGGCGAGACCATATCTTGTTTTCCCAAGATCTTCATCTCAACTTTTCTTTAAATATTATTGTTTTGACAGCTTTTCCAAAGAGTCTCTAACCAAATCTTTAAATCTGTCTATGATATAATTCATGGTTTATTTGTTAATCCATTTTTCTTATTTTTCTTTAGATGAAAAACACATTGACAAATTGAATTATTCACATATCCTTCTTTGAGTAAATACTGGCTTAAACGATTATACCACATTCAACCATCGTTTAACCATATAAAAAGATCTACAAACTTTAATCGAATAGGATGTCTTCGTGAGCCTTGAATTCATTGGCTTCAGGCAATGTGAATCCTTTAGGGATTTCTATATATACATAGTATCTAGGAGATCCATATAAATGGTGTTGTGATCATATCCATTAGACGATATCCAGCTTCTCTTTCAGAGACTGCAACATATCAAATATCTAATAGAATGCGTCAATTACTGGAGAATATGTCTCCTCATCGTCAATTCCATGTCTTTGTGAGAAACCTTAGCCATGCTATTTTTATATCTCACTATTTCATTATTCTCATTTCGTCGTATTAAAGACCCATCGATATCCAAGAGGTTGTATATTTTAGTGTTTCTAATCCATCGGGGTCCAAATACTTCTCGCTTAGCCGTTGATCTTAATTCCGTTTTGATTGCTTCTTTCCATTTTTAACCAATCATTTGATGTCGATATTTATTCACATTTTTATGCTGATATTCATCATTTCTTATGATGTCCATAGCCACTTGGAAAGAAAAAACATTATTTATATGGGTAGTATTTTGATCCCATATTATTCCCTCATGTATATAATTGATAGAGATCTCTTCATTGTTATGTACCGGTACATCATTAAGAGATAAATTTTTTACTGGTGCCTCTGTAGGGGCTACTGGTTCATTGACATAGGGCTCAACAGTTATATGCTCTTCAAGAGTCATATATATAACACTTTAGGTTCATTTGTCATGTCAGCCAATTTTCCCTATTACTTAACCTCGCTAGGGATATTTGCAGCCTGTGGATATATGATTTTGTAAATTTTGTCAATCAATGAAAGATCAAGAAATTGATCGGCAAGACCTTGTAAATGAATTATTTTCTAAACCAGCCTAGTTCCGCATTGCGTACCTGGGATCAAGGTGAGATAAAAACACTCATTCCATGTAATTTCGTCATTCTTCAATTGGCTTATCTCCTAATGGCGTAAAATATTTTCATCAGTGATGAATCGTTAAATCGAGCAGTAAACTCGTAGTGAGTCTGATATAATTTATAATAGGTGCGCATTGAAAGCCACAATATAAATAACAAAATGCGCTGAGGGACCTAATTGTTGATGGGTGGGGCATTTGGAACATAAACAGCAGAACTAAAACTCGCAGAATGCGTGAATATTAGGTTGATAACCTTAGCAAGTTGTAATGGTGATAAATTGTGATCGGGCTGTAAGACTACATGACCAAAAATTATGTATGTATAATAGCATGTCCTAATGTCAAGAAAAGGCAATTTGATTTCAGTGCCATGGCCTATACCAATTATTGATAAAAGATTCAGCCAACTCATTATGAGAATGAACATGAAGCAATGTAATGTTGAAACACTATACTAATGTACATACAGCCAATAAAGGAATGTTTATAATAGAGAATTACTGAAGATTATCAAGACGAATTGTCTTGATAGGGTGATCGTGTGAATTGTGCTATGAGTTCCACTATTTGAGCCAATAATCTAGCAAAGGCAAGACTCAACAAAGAAGGTTATAGCAGATATCATCTGCACTTTAATCAATAGAAACCAAAAGAACAAAGGTCCATTAACGAAGAAGAACATAAATATCCCCTTGAATAATGCTCTAGAAAAGCTGGGATCAAATGTAACATTTGTAAAAGATGGTCTAATAATTAATTTGCCTTTAGAACAAGTAGCACAAATATAACCATCAGTTACTAAAATTTGTCTGCTTGTTAATGGATGCCCATTAGAATTTTGAATTATACGGCGCATCATGAAAATTCTAAGATGCCCAAGTTGTTCATGCCAAAGCAAAATGCATTGAGTGCAGCCATTGAACTGTTCATGACAAAGATAAGATCTAATAGATCTAATAGTTAATCGATATAACCAAGATAAAGAAGACAATTGTTCCAAGATACATTTTTGCTAGAATAGAAGTAATGAGTAAATACTCATTTGCATCATGATTCATAGTTTCAATATGATATCCATTTCGCGAATATCTTTGAAACTGAGTAAATTTCTACTAGATTTATTAGAATAAAGGGCATCTTCAATTTGCAATTTAGTGCCTTTAGGTAGAATAATGGTATTTTGCTTCTGAGTTCTTAATCAAAGTTAATGACTCTGAGATAGTATGAACATTGATTGAGCTAATATGAAGTTTGAAAATATTTTTATCACGTAAGATCGTAGGCCAGGGTACGCCAAGAAGACATGCATCACTAACAGATAACATATAATTGATCAATTATGAGGATATCTTCAAAATAAAAACGAAATTTAAATAGAAAATCAAAGTTCATTATAAATAAATCAGAGCAGAAAACAAGATAGAAAAGAAAATAACATGTGCACAGATAATCATATGTCGCAATCATAGCACACATTGTAACGCCCCGTCCCGAGAGAGTGTACAGTACATGTAACTGTAGGGGCGTATAAGAGCATTAAGTGTCACATTATAATATTTTGGAGATGAAATTAGGAAATTATAAATTATGGAACCCGAAATTGTGGTACTTGAACAAGGGTTAAATTGTAATTCACAAAAGGATATGAAAATTATTAAATGAGTAGAGATTGGCCATAATAGAAATAACAAGAATTGGAATTGTACATAAAGAGATGAGGATTTAGCTGTACTAAGGGAAGTTAGTTAAGTAAAAGAGGGAGACAAACCAATATTCACATTTTGGTCTCCAAAAGCTAGGGTTTACGTTTGGTGAGGAGAAGAGAGAAAAGAAGAGGAAGAAGAGGAAGAAGAAGGAGAAGGAGAGGAAGACCAAAACCAAGGTATGTTTTCATCTTAGGATCAAGTGTATTTTGATTTCCTAAGGTTTTAGTTTGGAGAATTGTTCCTCCCTTGTCTAGGGTTTTGTGGGAAAATCACCCAAACCCTTGATTTGTTGAGGTTATGAGGGTAAAACCCCAATTGGTAGAAAATAAACATGGAATCATCATAATTATATGATTTTTAGAAGAATTGATGGACCTTTGGGTGAATTCATGTGGATTTTTTACCTAGGTTTTGTGGTATGAGTTCAAACCATCAATTCAAGTGTTGTGAAGTTGTTTTGGCTGATTTCATGATGGATTTTGAGTATTATGGTCATAGAAGTTGTGAGGAAGAGATTTGCACTAAATGGTGGCAAAGAAGCAACCCAGTACTTCGGTCAGACAGATAAATGTGGTCAGACACCTAAGAGCTGTTCATCAAGCCAAACTGTGACTGCACAGTTCGTCAGACCGGTACAGCCAACACGTAACCAGATTGGTATAGCAGTCCATGTACCGGTACAGGTGTGCCCAAAATGCCTAGAATGTTGTGTTTTTGTGTAATTAAGCCCGAATTCGTACACCGATAGTTTAGGAACCTTATTAAATGATTAAGAGAGGTTCGAATGAGATTAGAACTCGACGAAAAACGTAACGCGCACTTCACACATCGGTTATCTCACGAGTATGACTAAGTCTGTAGCTAATTAAGTTTATACGTTATTGTTAACCGGACCAAAACACATATACAAATTTATGACACTACTACCAAAAGACTATTGTCTAATCCCCGGCAACGGCGCCATAAAACTTGTTAACCGGACCAAAACACATATACAAATTTATGACACTACTACCAAAAGACTATTGTCTAATCCCCGACAACGGCGCCATAAAACTTGTTAACCTGATCAAAACATCTCCTAGAGTAAATCATTTTCAATTTGATACCTTATTATACCGTAGCGCATTGAAGGTGACAAGTAACAATCTGATTTTAGTTCAGATATCGATCCTAAGCCGTAGATCTCAAGAATTCTAGATCAACGACTCGACTACCAAGCTCCATACTATTTCGACTATAAATGATTGTGTTCCTAAGAAGTTTAAATTATGCAAGTATATAGAATAAAAGAATGAATCCATCGAATAAACTGAATCTAAAAGAATAATGAATAACGAATAGTTAAGAAAAATAAATGAAACCCAGTAATTATCGTTAGAGACACATTATGATCAATGCTATTGCGAAGTATCAATTCCCCGTCGTGAACAATCACAATTTTGCTTGTGTATTCTCGTAGTTTTAAAATCACAAGTACAGTAAAGATTTGCAATCGATCTCTCCACACTCCACATTTCCCATTATCATTTTACCGGATCCTTCTCAACATGTGAATGAGATAACTACTTTTTAACAGGACTTCTAATTCCTAAGTGTTTTTTGGTGAATACTTCTCAGACACCTGATTTTATGACCGGTGAAACTTTAGTCTCCAAAATTTATTTCAATATATGGATGATACACCTCTTGTGTGTTTATTTTCTCAAAATTAGAATAGATCACCCTCTCCTTGGATTAGATCCCACCAACACTGATTGGCTTTTACTATTCGACCGAGGTGAACTCTCTCGCTTGTTTAAATTGGATAACTCATTCAACTCATTCTTGATTTCAAGTGAGAAGAGGATTTATCAAGTAAACTCACAAAAGCTCATTAGATCTCACATGTGTTACTATACCTTTAAAGAAATGTCTTATAATCTTATAGATTGTCATCTCGTGTCACTGTAGGGACCTCCTGAAATCTTAGAGCAAATGAAGTACCATTACACTTCGTGTATAAGAAAATCGATATTCGCATCAAAAAAACATGCAAACCCATAAATCGAAAGTAAATTCATAAAACTCCAAATTGTAATTTATTGAAACAACTACATGAAAGATAATTTCCGACAATAGCATCACTTAATAAAGCCGGGTTCCCACCATCAATTACACACTGGCAACATTCTCCGATCATAAGAATAACTGCATTATGAAACTGAAGGAGCCGAATTCAGAAATTGTCTGAACTTCAAACATTCCAAGTAGTAATTTGAAAAGAATTGAATTCTCGCATTCAAATTTCCCGCTTTTAAAAGAGCACATCCGGCCCAGAAAATAAACGAAACTAAAACGGAAATCTAATCTAACTTCAACTTAGTCAACACTAAGAAAAGAAAAGAAAAGAAAAGAAAATCCAAAATGAGCCTTCGCCCACCCAGACCTCCGCTCTGCGCCGCCTAAGCTACCGTGCTATGTCGGGTGAATGTCGCGCATTTGATAGGTTTCGCCTGGGGCCCTAATCCCACGCAGTCTTTGTGGATTTCCAAAGTGGACTGCCCATATATTATCGCACCAGTCGCGACTTCAACTCCTTGTCGCGACATCATCCGCAAGCCGCGACATCGATCTCATCGCCGCGACATCAGCTTAAGTCTTCTCAATTTCTTCAATCAGGTTCGGCTGCCGACATCAATCCCTTTGTCGACTCCTCGATTCATGCCTTTGCGTGTTTCAATCGATGATTCCCGATGTCGCGACCGACCCGTCGCCATACACGCCATGCCTCAGAGGTTTCAATTGTCTTCCCGATGGTCGCGAAGACGGCGCCCTGTCGCGACCTCGCCAAGTCACCTGTAGTCTTCAACTGATAAATCTTCTATTGTCGCGACATCAAGATCTTGTCGCGACATCAACTTATAGTTCCGGGCGGTGTTTCGTACTGCCGCCACTTGTATCTTTCTAACCGGGTTGCTCTTGATGTTGTGACATCAATTCTTTGTCACGACAACATCTCATGTGCTCAGAGTCTCAATCGGTCAACGCTGTGATGCCGCCAATTCCCATTCTCTTGTCACACATCAGCCTTATGGATCCTGGAGTTTTCACTTACGGTTACTCTTCGTCGCGGATATCAATCTCTCACGCCATCACCTTATGGCTCTGTGCCTTGAACTTATCCTTCTTAATGTCGCGACATCGATCTCACGCCGCTTACATCAACTTATGTCATTCAGAGTCAAACTTAGGTTCTCGATGTCGCGGACTGACTCTTCTGCTGGCGGCATCACTTTTAAGGAACTGCAACCTTCAACTGACCAAGTCTCATGTCGCGACCTCTATCTCCTGTCGCGAAATCACTTCTTTGCGTCTCAGAG
This sequence comes from Tetrastigma voinierianum, assembly GCA_016808115.1. NCBI lineage: Eukaryota > Viridiplantae > Streptophyta > Magnoliopsida > Vitales > Vitaceae > Tetrastigma > Tetrastigma voinierianum. Next base: position 521,672 of record JAEQBH010001362.1, read on the forward strand.
GCTTCAATCGTTTTGATGTCGCTGACCGCCATTCGTCGCGACAATGCAAACAATTCGCGTCAGCTTTCATCTTTTCACCGCTACACGGGTCTTCGTGCTTTTCTCGTCAGCGACTTCCGCTCTTGTCGTGGACATCAACCTTGTCGCGACATCATGATGTTGTCACGACATCATTTCTTAAGTTTCGCTCAACCTCACCACAATTTTTATGATCACATGTCGCGACCGCATCAAATTTCCTTCCTTTTCCCTCGGCGTCGCGACCTCATAACCGGCCAAACCCCAAACCGCAACATTAGTTAACCGCTTGCTTTCTATTTCCTCGCTTGCTATTTTCTACATTTGTACTCCGCTAGTTGCTGCATTTTTCCACCGCATTTTCTTTCTCTTTCTTTATACTCCCGCAAAATGTATTTGGTGAGTTTCTTCATTCGTATCTTAATTATTCATTTTTACATTAAAAACCAAACAGTCGGACTGAAAAATAGATGACTTTGCCCATCAAACTCCCCAACTTAAAGTCGGTTTGTCCGCAGCAATAAAAGAAAGATCTGTCGGTCCTCAAACAAAATAAAAGAAAATTTTGCTGACATTTTTCGTTTGTTCTAAGAAGGGTGATTCAATTTAATTGAAATACAATGTATGCAGATTATTTTCTCAGACATCTTGTTTCAAGTCCGGGGCCTAAGGTTTGTTTCTACTCTTCATAGTATACAAACTAAACTCCGGTTGAAATTGTTTTACAAACAATATAATATTAGATCTTGAATAATAGATTATTTTTCTTTCTCATTTTCATACTCTAGAGTCACCGCGAACTCCTAAAGTCCTTCTGCGCTTTGATTGTTTCGATATTTCCAAATCTGTGGTTTGTTTTTCATATTGATCTCCACCACTGTAGGTGATTTCGCCTCCCGATCAATCATCAGTCTTTTTGGCTTCAGGGATTGTTGCTTGAAGCTTGGGTAATGGGTAGGATGGAAGGAATTTTTTAGGTTAAGACACCTCAACCTTCTCTCCTTTGCCCTTCCTTTCTGTAGTCTTCCTAATAAACCCCTAAACTTCATGTCAGCCATCTCTTGATTCTTCAATCGTGAACCCGTATGCCCTCATTGTACTTCAGAATTCCACTTGGGAAATTTCTGTTTGTCACCATTCAAAGATAGTGCAATGTTTTAACTTTTAGCCTAACACTCTTAGCGAACTTTCTGCAAATAGTAGCTCCCATACCATGGTATTGTGGTACTAGGTGTTGAAACACCCCTAAGAACTTAATTGTTCAAGAGAGTTAGGCCACAAGATAAAACTTATCCCTATGTTTCCTTTCTATTGCATTTTCGCTCTTTCGGCTCTTTTTTCATTCCCTTTTTGAGTTCTTCAAAAACATATACTCCCCCAAACTTCATTTCTTTCTTCCTCCTTGAATTCTTGGGTAATCATAGGTTCTTTACTAAAGGATTGATTTCTTAGGATGAGTTGGGGTTTCCATTGGTCTATTTTTTTAAAAATAAGCTTGTTGGCTCAATTTCTGGAACTACAGTATATGCATCTGATATGAATAAAGATGGTTAATGGCTCAAACTATCCAAGAATGCTTTGGGATCATCTCTGGCTTACCTGTGATTTCTAGGATTTCGCCAATCAATAAATTCAGTCAAATTCTAGAATTTGCATCAACAGTCGCGACTAACCATGCGGAGTGCACTTAACTCGCTTTTGTTGATGAGTAGTTAAATTAATTGATATTCAACAGTTCCTGACTTATCGCTCATACCACAAACCTCAAAAATATGTTTTGTTCCTTCTATTGTATTACTTCTCTATTCTCGACTTATCAGCTAGGACTAAGTAACTTTTGCACCTTGTTTCTCAATTAAACTGTATTCATTTGGCCCTTATTCTGCAATTTTTCTGCATCTCAGCTTATTCCTAATCTAACTGCTTCATTCAATTCAGCTCATGACATCTCGCCAGCTTTTACCTATAACTAATCTCTACTTTAATTTCCTAATCATGTAACCACAAAGCAACACAACATTGAACAAACAAATTCAAAATAGCATGCACACAACAATTCAATTCAAGTTTCTTATTTTATTTCTGATTCAATTGCAACAGTTGGATACAATTCAAATGGGAATAAGAGGGTAAAGAAGGTTAGGGCAGGAGAAGCACTATTTTTTCTTTGAAATAGCCAGGAGCAAGATGTTGGGGGCCTAGGTCCAAAGGTACCTAAATGAGTCAAATTCAGAATTTTCAATTCTCTTCTTTCCTTTCTCTTCTTGGCTCTCTCCATTTGTTCTTTCAATGAAAATCTCATTAGAGAGATCAACCTGCTCAACTCATCCTCGCTCTTCCCCAAACCATTCATTGTATTTTCCATTTCGGGCCACATTCCTCTAAACATTTGAGAGATTACATTAATCAGATCCAAATTTTCTAGCCATTCTTTTGCCTATAGGATTCGTGATCTCTTGCTTCTTGTCTCTATCATCCGCTTTATATTTTCAAAATCCTTCAGAGACTTGTATAGGAACTTGAAGCCCTTGATTTGCTCCCCAAATTTAGCTTCGTCAGATTCTTTCTTTTATCAATGCTAGGAGTTGAGAATCACGCTCAAATGATTGTTATAAAAGCTTCATGACTTAGTTTGAGTTTCTCTGTAATGCATCAGATCTCTTTCCTTCATTTCTTCTAAATTATTCCCTTGTCAGCTTCAATATTTTTCTCATCCTGCTCCTCTCTTCTGCTCACCTCTTCCTCCCACGCGTTCTCTTTGTAGCTCAATCTCATGCTCCTTTTCCTTCCTATTTAGCCTTTCCTCCCACCGGTCTCTTCTTTCAATTTTTTCATAAATGCCTTCTCTCGACTCCCGCTTTAGGTTCCACTCTTCTGCTTTTTCATCCATTCTCTATGCATGGCATTGAGAGCTCTAAAAAGATCGAACTGTTTCCTCTTGTGCCCTCTTGAGCTTTCTCCATGTTGGAAATTTCGCTCGTACAGGAGGAGAACTGTCAAGGGAATAGAGAAGTCTATCACGCTCTTCATCCTCGCTCTCTTCATTGTCTCAAAATGAAACTACTGGGTTGGCCGTGAGTTTTCCCCTCGGGTTGCTCACCTGATCACAACCTCCGAGTCTCCTTTTCTGATCTTTCCGCTTGGGCTTCATCTCTTTCTACCAAAGACCCCCTTTTCTTCTCGGGGTTTCTTGTCCTTTGCTAACTCCTGGTCGAAGGAGCAGAAGCTCGGGTACTTCTTCTTCGATTCATATTCCTTTCACCTCAAATTTCAAACATAGAATGCTGATTGTCACGGGTGAGGAATAAGACCTCTTTGTTCCCTTCATGATACCTCATGATAGGAATTTCAATGACAACTCCTATATTGATCTTGTATCCTTTTAGGATGGCATACAAGAACACAAATCTTTCGTTTCACTGCACACATAGCTTTGTTGGAACCAAAATGTATTAGCGCACCATACTCTTCGCTTCTCGCTTAGCTTCCCCGTTCACCGTTTCCGCCTTCCTTCTTCTTGGTTTAGCCGCACCTTACCATTAGTGGCTTCGGGCAACCTTCCAAAATCCGGGTTTTTCCAAAAGTTTCTTAAATTTGAACCATGCTTTGTGCACCGCTATTACAGGCCCGGGCTGGATGGCCTTAGCTTCATATGAAACCCAGATTCCTCTAACGAAAACTGCTCCATCATTCCTTCCTACCAAATTTGAATAAAATTTTCACAAGGTCAGATAACTCTATTTTTGGTGTGCGCAGAGACTCCCACCCTCTCTGCTCTATCATCTCCTTGAAAGGCGTAACAGATTTCGAATTTCCTCTCTCGCGACAAATCCCTTTGTTAGCATAATATTTCTTCCACTGGAAGCACGCCTATTCACACGAAATCTTCTACTTCTTCTTCTTCATCTTTCCCTTTCCTTTTCTCGTCTTTCTGAGAAGTCGCTGGAGTTTCGGTGTTTCTAATGGCACCTCTTCCGCTTGCTCTTCCCGACGACCTCATCTAACCTGCTCTTCTTGGCGAGTTTCTTCCTCTTCGGGTTGTTCATGTTCCCCATAATCTCGCCTAGGTTAGGGACTAGAGTAAATTTCACCCATTGAAACTAAGAAAAGCTTTCGTAAGGTTTGGAAAGCTAGGTTTTCGTGGGTCGATTCGTATGATGCTAAGGTGAATAGCTATGTGGTTTGAAGTGAATGAGAAAGCCTACCAGCTGCAATTCAATCAATGTTTGTGGGCTAATTATTGCTTCATTAAAACACGCCGTGACTTCAATTTTCGCTGTCTTTTATTTGAGATCATTAAATTTAGTATTTTTAAAGTGAGTGAGTGCATCATTCTCTTTATGTCGCGACATACTAAGTTTGTCGCTTACATAACTAGGTTTTCTAGGAATTGTTTGATTTTCATGTTGCAACATCTATTTTTTTTTTTTTTTTATTTTGAACTTAATTCTCTGTCGCAATCTCACAAGCAGGTCGCGACATATAAAATTCCTCTTCCTTCAATACTACTCTGCTTCCCTTTCAAAAACAGTCACGACATCAATGTTTTGTCACACACTTATGTCGCGACATAACCCTTCAGCCGCTAATTCCAAGCCCTAACTCCAATGATCTCAAGAACCTTTTTCTTATTGCCCTAACCCTTTTAGACATTACTTCGTGCATCTCCAAGCAAAGATTTAACAAACAATTCAAGTATATCTACACTAAGCCAGTGGATGTGTTAATTCCCCTTCATGTTGTGACTTCTCCGCAAGTCGGGCTGATTGTCTCCCGTGATTGCCTTGCCATTCATGTCTTGAACCTTGCCATCGCAATATTCAAGAAAAACTGATTAAACTAAAATTGATTTCAAAATTAAATATATCCTTATAAAAACAATCACCTAATTTAAGCAACTAAGCGAAAATATTTCAAACTTAAAATCAGAAATTAAATCCCATGGGTTGCTTCCCATTACCAAGCCGCTTTGAGTCCTTAGTCGACTTGTCAGTTGCGGGTACTTCTTCTTCCTCAAGAACCAGCCGGAGTTCTTCATTTTCCTCTTCCCGTTTAGATAATGCTTAACCTCTCGTCCATCGACCTTGAATTCTTCTCCAAGACGTCCCGTGTCACTACTCCAAATGTAGTACTTGACACCACAAAGAAGGGCCCACTCCAATTGGATTCAACTTTCCTGAAACAATTTCACCGAATTGAACAGCTATAACCTGTTCTCGTTCAACTCCTTTCTCAAAATTCCTTTTGATCATGCCATTTCTTTGTCTTGTCTTTTGTATATTCTAGCATTATCATAGGCTTCATTTCGCTCTTCCACCCGCATATTGAGCAATCTTTCTTCCTTGCTTTAAATCGGGGTTTAACTTCGATGGCCCACATTGCCTTGTATTCTAATTCAAGAGGTAGATGACATGGTTTGCCAAAAACAACTCTGTATGGGGACATTCCAATGGGGGTTTTGTATGCGGTCCTGTAAGCCCAAAGTGCATCATCAAGTTTAGAAGACCAATCCTTCCTCGCCGAGCTCACAGCCTTTCGCGCCTTTGATCTCCCTCGCTGGAAATTTCGCTTGTCCACTGTCCGGGGATGATAAGCTAAACCATTACATGCTTGATCCCATACTCAAGCCATGAGTTTGCAAATATTTTGTTTGCAAAGTGGGTTCCCATCACTAATGATAGCCTAGGTGTTCCAAATCAGTTTAAAATATTCTTTTCGCAAGAAACTCACAACCGTATTAGCATCATTCCTTGGATACATCGTTTCCACCTATTTGAACACTATCACAGCGCATGTATAGGTTTCCAAATGATGGTGGGAAGGGTCCCATAAAATCTATTCCTCATACATCAAAAATTTGTATCACAATAATACCTTTGAGGGGCATTTCATTCCTGCTGCTGATATTCCCAATCTTTTGACATCTATCACACAATTTAACCCACTCAGCACAATCTCTGAAGATAGTGGGCCAATAAAATCCTCGATTGAGTATCTTATGAAGCCCGTAAAATGTCCCCATATGGTGATGCATGGCATTCATTTATAATGTTGCCTGTTCACTTTCTCTCGCACACATCTTTATTATCATGTCAAGACCTCTCTTGGAATAATAAGGGTCATCCCAAATATAGTACCTACCGTCGCTCTGAGTTTCTTCCGCTGGTAGTCGAATTTAAAGGCATTACCCACAAGCCGAGCACCACACACAAAGATACCATGGAAGTTGGAAGGAACCTTAAACACCGCTTCATCCGGGAAGTTCTCTCGTTAACATCACATTTTCCTCTTCATCATCGGCTTCGACTCTGACAAGGATCGCCTATCACATTGTCACATCCCTTTATCCTTGATTTCCAAATCAAACTCCCGCAAATGCCAGCCACCCACCTTATCAATCTCTGACTTAGCTTCCTTTTGACATCAAGTATCTGACGCCGCATGATCGTTGTGACCAATACATGAGATCCTAAAATGTACTACCTAAATTTTTCGCCAAGCAAATACTATGGCTAGCATCTCCTTTTCGCTTGTTGAGTAGTTCTCAGGCTTCATCAAGGTCCTACTAGCATAAGATATGGCCCCGAATACTTTCTTTCTTCGCTCTAACATTTCCACGGCAAAATCACTAGCATCACACATTATTTCAAATCCCCCGATCCCATTCCGTGCTCTTAATATAAATTGCACTCCTTAATCTGATCTTGATTTCTTCAAAAGCATCCTCTCATAGGAGTCATCAAAATTGAACTTTGTATCTTTTCCGCATCCGCATGGTCCGGCTATTTTTGAAAAGTCTTGATGAATCTCCCAGAAAAATCCAGCAAGATGCCCCAAGAAGCTTCTTACTCCTTTTAATGCGGGTAGCGGTGCAAGAGTTTTGATAATGGATACCTCGACCTGGTCAACTTCTTAAATTCAAAGAGCGTAAATTTTACGCCAAGAACAATACCTTGGCCACCATAAAATGGCATTTTTCCCAATTCAAGCAATGCTTGTCTCGCATCTCAAGTACTCGCTTCGCATTGTTTAAACATCGATCAAAGCCGGATCCATACACAAGAAAGTCATCCATGAAAATTTCCATCACTTCTTCAACCAAATCTCGAGAATATAGACATCATACACCCTAATGTAGCCGAGCATTACATACCCCAAATCCATCCTTCTAAAGGCAAAATGCACCATAAGGGCATGAATGTGGTCTTCGATCCTCAAAGTAATAGCAATCCGATTGTATCCCGAGTACCCATCCGTAAAAAACAAAAGTGAGGGTGTCCCGCTAACCCGTCCAACATCCGATCAACGAAGGGGGCAAAGGAAATGATCTTTTCTCGTGGCCGTGTTCACTCTTCCCTCAGACCAATGCATACCCTCCATCTTGTCACCGGTTTTACTGGAATCAATTCGCTTTTTTCATTTCGATCACGCAAACCCCCTTTCTTTGGAACCACATGGATCGGGCTTACCTAAGGACCGGCTCTGAATAGCATAGATAAAAACCAAAGATTCAAGAATTCGGAAGCATTCCTTCGACTACTTCCTTCATCACGGATTCGGCCTTTCGCTGCTCCACAGATGGTTTTGAAGTTCTCTTCACAGAATCTTATGCATGCAAATTGATGGATCGATAATTCTTCCAAATTTCTTCAATGGACCAAGCTTAGCGATTCCTTATGCTTCCTTAATATTTTCAAAGAATCTTTGTTCCTCATCACCGAGTCCTGGTCGAAATGATCACCGGTTTTTCTTTGGTAATTCCTAAGTAAGACACTTTAAAATGACATGGCAACTCAAACTACCCTTTTGCACTGGTTTCTTGATGAATTTCCTCTTTCAATATTTTCCCATTATCGCTTCGTTGCCACAAGATCAACACAGCTTATAGAATGAAAAATCGTATGGAAATTCGTATCGTATATCTTCAAGATACTAGGAATTCATCTTTTTCATTGATAAAACCGGAGTGTTACAATCATCATAACATCGTGATTAAAGCATGTGACAAAGTCACTACATCGCAACTTTCTTTGTCTCTATATTTTCATACTTTTTATCAAGGTGCAACAGCTTTTCCAACCCTCAAGGTAAGAACTCCTCGTATGTCAATCGTATGTACTCTCCGTAGTTTAGGAATGGTCTTCCCAATAGCAAGGGTACTCGAGAATCTTTCTTCCACGCCCGCACGATGAAGTCTACTGGAAAACAAACTTCCCAACAAATACCGCATCTTCAATGACTCCTCTTCGTGTTTTACCATCGATATGTCCGCCATTCAAGAGTAATGTAGCTGCGGGAGTAAGCTCCCAAACTTAGTTTCTTGGCAACAGAAAGAGGCATCAAATTGATACTAGCTCCGGAGTCACAGAGAGCTTCCTGAATTCAATTCCTCCAACAATACAAGGAATCGAGAAGCTCCCCGGGTCTTTCATCTTTACCGTAGTTCTTTCGACATCGGGATCGGCAAGCTGCGTGAGATTCACTATTCCTTCCCTCTTACTATTTTTCTTTCTCGCTCTCGCATGTCCTTCGTAAATTCCTACATAGAGTGGCATTTGAGTTACCACTTCAAGAAAAGGCATACCGATCTCCAAATTCTTCCGGAGTTTCAACCTCGCAAACCCGCTCCTCCATCATTTGGACTCGCAAATTTTGTGGAAATGGGACTCGTTGTGCTTCTGATCCTCGATGTTCTTCCTTCTACTCTTCTTTTCATCTCTCCAAAGACTCCTTCCCTTTCCGGGCTTTCTTCTTCTTCACTGTCACTTTCTCTTTCATCTCTTCTAATTCCTTCCCACTCCTGTCGCATTGCACCTACGTTAGCCTTGTAGCTCTCTCCTCGTGTCACTCGGGAAGGCATCTTCCTCCGGTCATATAGGTTGGGCTACCGTCTACTTCAGGTCTCTAGGTTCTTCAGGATGCACATGTAAGTTCCTCAAAAAATTTGAGAATTGGCAAAGAGTTGCTTCCAACTCCCGTAAATTTTGTTCATGGAGATTAAATGCCTTCTTATTATCCCACATGAACCGGGCAAAGATCTATTCTTTCAAAAGATCGGGCCCTCCTCCGACCCCGATATTCATTTCAGGTCATTTCCTCACATTGAACCCGTGGTCGCTGGAGTAACCCCGTGGAGGGTCTCCGCCCATGTCTTCGTGGGGCTCGCAAGCCCCCTCCACCATAAGAGAAATTCTCATGGTTCGTCGGGCAGGATAATGTGTCAAGGTGTTGCGATTGGTTTAAATGGTAGTTTCGCTCACCTGCATAATTAACCTCTTCAAAGATCATGTAATTGTTCTTCAGCCATCCTCTCAAGACTTCCCTTCAATAACTCTCTTCAATCGCCTCCTATTTCATGAGCGTTGTGTGTCTTTTCTTCGCTTGTCCAACCCGTGATAATGGCATCCAACTCGGGCCTCCAATGGCCGCCATCTCGCTTCACCTCCATGATCCCCTTTCTCTCATTGCTTCCTTCGAAAGCTCGAAGGAGTTTTCATGTTACATTTAGCCGTTCCTCTAAATCGAAATTTTCGCTTCTTCAAAGACTTTTCAAGCCAATGCTACTCCACAAAGATGAAGCATCGATCCCTCGATATATCATTCAAGGCATGATATACAATGTCCATCCGAGTCTTCATCTATCCCATGCATCGACATTCTAAAGAACCGTCAATCTTTCCCAAGCTACATACAGCGCCATCTTCCCTCATTGAACACAATAATTTCCCTCCTTTCGTGAGGGTCGGGGAAAGAATCTACCTATAGCCCCCAACTAACTCCCTCCCAAGTATCAACAGAACTATGGTAAGGATTCATACCATGTGGCCATGGTATCTCTTAGAGAGAATGGGAATAGATGCAAGCTTGATGACTCCGGTCTCACCCCATTCAACTTCATCAGATATTAACCATCCCGAGAAATCTTCCTGTGTGCTCGCTTTGGTCTTCACAATACCAAGAACTCTACGTCAGTTGGACCATTATAATCAAGTACCGGGCTTCGGGCCAAAATTATTAGCATCAACTCCGCAGCCGTCCCGATTGGCCGAAAGTATTCATCCCGTGATAATCGTCTCCGCAGTCCCCATCAGGACGATCGGGAGGTCTTCTAGCTTCTTCAGATGTACCTCATCCCGATCCTCGCCTTTCATCCCCGCTACGGTCGAGTTTTCGCTTCTTGTCTTTCTCTCAAGCTTCCTGAGTGTCCTCTCTCTATTTCTCGTGTCACCCGAATCGTATCGTTGTCTCCGCTTCCTATGCATTAAATTCGGTCTCGAAATCAAACACACTTACATTAATAGATTAGTTTGATCAACAAATATTTTCAATACGGCTATAGGTTAAGGGCCAAAATAACCACCGCTTGAAAGCTATTTTTGTTCTTTTTAAATGTCCAAATTTGTATTTCCTTCTTTCATTCCGAATATTGATTTGACCGAATCTTTCATCCTCATCCACGCCCATAAACTTGTTAACCCGACCAGCATTATATACAAATTTATGACACTACTACCAAAAGACTATTGTCTAACCCTAAGAACTGCGCCATAAAACTTGTTAACCTGATCAAAACATCTCCTAGAGTAAATCATTTTCAATTTCAGTTTGCCTAATATACCGTGCGCTACGCGCCGACAAGAATAAATCGGATGAGCCCGTATATCGATCCTACGTAGATCTCAAGAATTCTAGATCAACTAATTCCGACCACTCAAGCTCCATACTATTCGACTATAAAATGATGTTCCAAATCTAAGAAGTCAGAATTATGCAAGTATATAATAAAAGAATGAACCATCGAATAAACTGAATCTAAAGAATAATGAATAATCTAATAGCTTAAGAAAATAAATGGAACCGAGTAATTATCGCTTAGAGTACACATTAAGATCAATGCTTATCGCGGAAGTATCAATTCCTCGCCGTTAACACCGGCACTCTTTGCTCAGGCCTGCAGGTTTTAAAATCGCCCAAGGCGTTTAGTGCAGTACAAACTGATCTCTCCACACTCCACACATTTCATTATCTAATTTTTACCCGATCCTCTCAATACAGGAATGAGATAACTACTTTTAATGTGGACTCTAATTCCGGGGGTATTTTTCTTTTCGCAATACTTCATACCTTATTTTATGGACTCAGAATCCTTAAATTCCTAAATTACTCCAGCCAAGCAAGTGATATACAACTTCCAGTTACTCTTCCTCAAAATTAGAATAGATCACCCTCTCTCGATTAGATCCCAAATAACACTCCGGATCGGGCTTCATCATTCGAATCGGGAGGTGAACTTCGCTTGTTTAAATTGATAACTCATTCAACTCATTCAACTCATTCTTGATTTCAAGTGAGAAGAGGATTTATCAAGTAAACTCACAAAGCTCATTAGATCTCTAATAGCAGGTTAATATACCTTTAAAGAAATGTTCATAACTCCCAGGATTGTCATCTCTGTGTCACTCGTAGGACCTCCTTGAAATCGAGCAATGAAGCAATTCTTAATACGGTATAAGAAAACTGATATTCGTATCAAAACATTAAACCCATAACTAAAAGTAAATTCATAAATTGAAATTCTGCAATTTGTCGAAACAACTAATAAGTGAAGGGGATACCGACAATAGCATTCACTTAATGGAAGCTGGGTTCCTCAATTACTGAATTACACACTACAAACATTCCTCTGATCATAAGAATAACTCGCATGAAACTCGAGGAGCCGACCTGTAAATTCATTCGAACTTCAAACATTCCGTAGTAATTAAAAAGAATCACTCGCACGCAAACTTCCGTCAAAAAGATAACATCCAGCCTTAAAATAAAACGAAACTAAACGAGCAACTAATCTAATCTCTAACTATCAACATCAAGAAAAGAAAAGAAAAGAAAAGAAAACTAAAAATGAGCCTCAGCCACCTGCACCTCGTCTGCGGTCGCCGCCAAGCTACTCCGCATGAAATCGGGTAGCCGCAGATTGTGGCCCTCGGGCCAGCCCTAATCCCAATGCGCTCAGGATTTCCAAGTGGATCGCCCATATTAATGTCTGTGTCGCGACTGGTCCTCCCTTTGTCGCGACATCATCCGTCGCGAAGATCGATCTCACGTCGCGACATCGCCTTAAGTCTTCTCGCGGCAGCCTTCAACCGGTGTTCCCGCGTCGCGACATCAATCCCTCATCGCGACCTCGATCCCACGCCCCGACATCAACTTAGCGCCTCGCAGGCTTCACCGGCCTTCTCCCGATGTCGCGACATCGATATCTTGTCGCCACCTCAGCCTGCTTCTCATCCGTAGTCTCAATCGATAACGCTGATGTCGCGACATCAAGATCTCTTGCCGACATCAACTTATAGCCGTTGTGCTCAAATTGCCGCCACTGTATCTTCCAACCTGGTCGCTTCTCGATGTCGCGACATCAATTCTTTGACACGACAACATCTCATGTGTTTGTAAAATTTCTTCAATCGTCGCCGTGATGTCGGGACCATTCTCTTGTCGACATCACCCATGGATCTCGAGTTTTCACTTGACGGTTACCGCTGTCGCGACACACCCGTCGCGCCATCACCCATGGCTCCGGGCAGCTAACTCGCCCTTCTTAACAATGTCGCGACATCGATCTCACGTCGCGACATCAACTTATGTCATCCTCGTAGTTTTAAACTTGTGTTCCGCGTCGCGACTTCGACTTTGCTGCGACATCACTTTTAAGGAACTCGCAACTCAACCGAGCAAGTCTCATGTCGCGACCTCATCTCCCGTCACAAATCACTTTATGTCTCTCTGAGGCTTCAATCGTTGCTTCATGTCGCGACCTCATTAATTGCCGCGACAAATGTACCTCAATTCACGCTTTCATCTTTTCACATCCGTCACGGGCCCGTGCGCTGCCGCGACCTCCGCCTCGCCGCGCCACAACCTTGTCGCGACATCAGCGATGTCAGCCGCGACATCACTCTGCCCCGCTCAACTTCAACCGCCATCTCTGCGGATCACGTCGACCGCATCAAATTTCCTTCCTTTTTCCTGATGTTGGGCCCTCATAACTGGCTGTGCAAACCCCAAACTGCAACATTAGTTAACCAGTTGCTTTCATTTCTGCTCTGCTATTTTCTACATTTGTACTCTGCTAGTTCTTTGCATTTTCCACTTGCATTTTCTTTTTCTTATACTCCTATGAATACTTGATTTGGTGAGTTTCTTCATATTTCTGTATCTTAATTATTCATTTTTACATTAAAATCCAACAGAAAAATGGACTAAAAATAGATGACTTTTAAGCTCATTAGTTATCCGTGGCGATTATTATCATAGATTATGTCGTTTGGGGTGTTGTGTTCATGAGGCGGGAAATTGTGGAATTGTGCTCAATTGTCATGAAAAGGAGGTGGTGTTAAACCTATTTTCTCAAATACTGTTATTATTATTATTATAAGCATTTTTACCTTTGGTATTTAATGGTTTTGAGATTGTTAAACCATTTTCAAACAAGCAAGCAAGTAAGCAATGGTTTTGATTATTAAATGCATTTTCAAGTAAGCAAACAAATATGTGAATGGTTTAAGTGCAGGAAACTTAAACATTTTCAAAAAACAATGACAAGAGAATATTTGTGAAAGCAGGCACAACTAAAATCCCCAGTTCTATGAAACAAGCCCAGAATTCGGAGTGTTGATGTTGATGCGATTGGTTTGGGATCTCATACATGCATTTTAGTTTGCACAATTCGACAAACTTAGAGTCGTACATCCTTATGCATTTAAGGCAAGTGCCTGTCTGAAGTATAAGGTTAAGAGCTCTGGCAGAATTATGGTGATAGGCGACTGGGTCCCGATTCCACCCATATTTACAGGAAAAAGGTGATGTGGACACAGATTCCAACACGATTGATCTGCAGAGCTCCTGTGTTCACTAAGATATGATAAGCAAGTATAGGCCTCCGGTGGTTGATAGGCGTGATAAATACAGTTTGAAAAATCAGCGAATTTGGTGCATGGTTGAGCCTGACTCCGTGGGAATTTTGGTACATGGTTGAGCCAAGGCTCCGTAGAGATTTAAAAGCGAATGGTTGAGCAGGGCTCAGTTTTAGTTTCAACGATCGGTTGGGCTTGAGACTCCGTGGTGATTTTAAGCAGCGGTTGAGCCAGGGCTCCGTTTTTATAAAAAGTTTTGAGAAACTTTTAAAGCAAAAGGTTTGTGAAAGGTTTTAAGAAACTTTTCAAGCAAGATAGAGCAAATCAAGCAAGCAAATATTAAAAGTTTTATAAACTTTTAAAAGCAAGCAAGTACATAAAAGTTTTAGAAACTTTTTAAGCGCCAATGAAAGTAAACAGAGAGCTTCACGGGAAAACTGTTGTAAAAGAAAAGTTATGAGTTTAGGATGTTTAGAAAAGCAAAATATTTTATAAACATACACTCAGGCTGTTTATTCATTATTTTCTATTTTAAAACTATTTTCCGGAGTGCAATTACATGAATGTTTGGAGCCTGATAAGTTGCCACGACTTATCAGTATAAGTCATGTATTAATAATATTTTGTAAGAATATACTTTGAATTTGTATAATGGAACATATGTATATACATAGTATAGTCTTGTGAGAATGTGTTGGTATGCTGGTTGCCATATTTGGATAAAGTATAAATTTGTGTATACAGGATTTGGAATTGTCCTGTACGTAGCCGTCATGCTGCCAAGGTTTTACCGCTGCAAAGATTTTACCAAATCCTAAGTTGGAAAAAGTAAAAGAAAATTTTTTACACGAGGTTTATGGCTTGTCTGGCTTAAGCTTCACGGGAGTTTCTAGTCGTTAGAGTAACGTAGGGTTCCCGTGGAGTGGATTTAGCGCCCGTGCATTGGTAGGGGTGGGGTGTGTCCACACATTGCCATCCCAAATCAAATGGTGTTTTCACTTGGATCTTAAAAAAAGCGAAACATCAAAATGTTTCAAGGTATTGCACCATCGTCATCGAAGAAGGATCTCATCGGGATCCGTAGTGTCTTTACGTCGATAAATTTTGTTTCAATTTGCTTGTCTTTTCCTTTAATGAAGGCCTGATAAAGGTCGACCAAGTCTTAAGCCGTCTGACCAGTGAGACCGGTGTTTTTAAATTCATCGTAACGTTCGGTCACGTAAAAACCTTTTGTTATGTGACCCATTGCCTTTCAATGTTTTACGAGCGATTCAACTTCACGGTTGTTGGAGGTATTGTTCTTGTTTGGTACGATTATGATACCTCGATTCCAGAATTATAAGCGACCACGACTGACCAGCCTTGTCCGTAACCTATCCATGCCCATACGTCCCGATAACGTGAATTGTAGCATTAGGCAGGCGATGGTATAGATCCGATGGGAAGCGGATTGGTGGTTTTGATGCTTTGTTCATTATTATGCTCAACTACAGGAGACGTACAATTAACTCATAATATTTGGTAGCGACGCTCTATATTTATTCTTGTAGGAGCACATTAGGCGTGAAAAATGGTATTATGTTTTCTCGAGCATGTCTCATTTTGTAATCTTTTCTCCACATAATTCATTTGAGCTAATTTTGAACCGGTGAGGTTGTAGTCACTAATTGACTTGAAATCTTGTAGTCGTAAATGAAGCCAATCATAACTAGCCTTCGGAAGAATTACGGTCTTTTGATGATCATATCGTTCTTTCAAACTCGTCCAGAGGATCAATGGATCCTTGTGGTTACCAGATGTTCACTTTTCAAGCCTTCATGATATGATGGCGAAGGAATATTAAGATGTAGCGCGATCTGCGGGGGATCTGGTATTTCCTCAGCACGATTGTGTTTTCAAGATTCACTTAACGTAAGTGGATTTCAAGCGTTCGAATCCCAAGATAAATAATTAACACAGAAATATCGAGGCGACAAATTCGAGTTTGGTGATGTGGACATTTTACATCTTGCTTGACTTCGGGCTTGAACATTTAGCAATGGAAGCTTAGGCCTAATTTCAGAAAAAAAAAATATATATTCTTCATCTTCAAGCATCAGGCTTGAATATTTCAAACGTAGACTTGAGTGGTTTTTACAACGAGTTCAAACTTGGACTTTTATCGACATTGGAGAATACGAAAAACTTTCAAAAAAAAAAAAAATTCAGACTATGAAATTGAAATGTACCTTTCTTGTTTTATGATTTTGTAATATCGTATGAGGTATGAGTTCTCTGGATTTGAGCTTTCTGACTTTGTGATTGTTCGAGTTCTCGTGCTGATAACGTGTTGAAAGATAAAGAAGAGAGAAAAGAGATAATAGAGATAATTTAAGAAGAAAACTATATTTTCATTCTTCGTAAGAAGAAACTCATATATATAATTATTCTGATCATTAATATAAGTAATAATTATTGGCCGTGCTTGTGTGGTCATTCACAGTTATCAGTGAATCATTTATAACAATTTTTTAAATATAGTAATTTTTATTAATTTATTTTTATATTTTTAAATTTTATTTTAATTGTAGTTTTAGCATCTAAAGATTTTATTTTATCGTGCCACATTGGATATGGTAGAGGGTTAGAATCTTGTTGTGATATAAAAACAAAATTCACATAAAGTTGTTATATTTAAAAGGTAATTTTTTTTTTCAAGATTTAAATATAAAAGTTATAAAAGTTGAAGGCTTTAATACTAATTTTCCCCACATTTGATGGATTCAAAGGAATATTAACAAAAACTATTGGATATTTATTCAACATATGGGTCTACATATATCATTGATTATGCATTAAAGACTATCTAAAAGATGTAACTCCTATAAAATCATATTATAAGGTTTAATTAATTAAGTTAAATCATAATTGGAATGAACATTTAATGTATATATATCAAAGGTCTTATTTTTTTGATTATATGATGGACTAAATTAAAAGTCATTAATCTTCATAAAGAGGAATATATTATGAATCCTGTGTGTTTGGTATATTACAACGAGGAATGATAATGAATAATTTCTTTTCATTCCTATTTCTGAAGGAATATAATCAATAATTTGATTATATTCTTAGTGTTTGGATTAGTTTAGAAATCTTATATGGGAATGATGGTTTATTTTTATTTTATTGTTTGGTAATACAACAAATTGGAATGAAAAAAATGATAATAATACCCTAAAATTTTTATTGCTTTTAAAAAAAAAAAAACCTCCGTAGACCCTAAAATTTGGAATGATTTTAATTTTTTATTTATTTAATTTTATTTGATTTTACCTTGCTTGGAGTTGATTTCAGATGATTGAGATTTTTATTTTAGAAATGAGAGTTTTTTTTTTTAAAGAATGAGAGAAAGGGATCAAAAGGGGAGAAAGAAAAAGAATGGAGGAGGATAAAAAGGAGTCGTCCTGGAAAAGAAGCTACGGAGGAGAGAGTCGAGCGCTGATGACATCAACTACAAAAAAAAAATCGCTTGAGAGCAAATTTTCAGGTATGAGTTTAGGTCTTTTTTTTACTTTCATCTGTCATTTTTTTTATGTTCCACTACTCTGCTTTTTATATGGGACGAAAGTTTGCTGCTTGCATACTGGTTTTCTTTATTATTATTACTGTTTCTTGAATGGATGTTGTAGTAATTTGGGATTGTTCGAATGTATCCCAAGGTATTTGTTATTAATGCTTTATGGCCATTATGAGTATTTCGTCTTGTGGTTTTGGTGATTGGGTGGACTTTGAGTGTTGGAGATTAAGTTTTAGTTTTGAGATTCTGATGCATTGGGTTCTCTGCCTTGTGGTTTAGATGCTTAGGTGGGGATCAATTTTTAGTTTTTTAAAATTCTGATGATATGTTTGGGATAGGTTGGGTAGGTTTTTTGGCAAAGATATTTGTGTGCAGTTTCCATGGTGAAGAATGAGAATGCTTGATGAAGCTTGTGTGATGTCCTACATGGTAACTATTTCGGGAAGAATGGGTAGTGTTTGAATAAAGTTTACGGGGTGTTTGTGTGACTCTTGCACTTACTTCCATATTAGGTTATATCCATAGCATATTATTTATTTTATCATTTATTATTTAATATTCCATATGTTTTACTATTTATTGTCCCCGCAATTCAAGTCTTTTTACTCATAATTGAGAATTTAACATATTTTGTCATTTCAATTCTACCATATTTTAATATTCTTTAACTTCAATTTTACCTATTTAATATTCAATCACTATACTGTCTTATTTAATATCTAATCATAATCATTATCCTCCCATACCTCATATCTATAACAAGTATTCTACCATATTTAATATCTAATTCTTATTTTGACTAATTTAATATCCAATCATAATTCTTTCTTATTTGATATGCAATCTTATTGGTAAGTTTGTAGTCTCTTTTTTTCTTGCTTGTCCTAATTTTTTGGTTTGCATGTTTAGAATTATTTAGTCTCGTTTTTTTCTTATTTAATATATTAATTTACAATTACATTAGTTTAAAACAAATAAAAAAATTTACAATCACGTTATTAATATCATTTTATTTAAATAACTTCACGTAGTTCAACTTGAATTGTGAAATATACTAATCCACCAAACACCTTGAACCCTAAAGATTGGGATCCTGAGGATAATATCTTAATCACTTTCATAAATACTTTTGATACTAATCCACCAAACACACAGGCATCTACGTGATGGAAGGGTGTGCAGCTGTAAACCTAATTAATTGGCTTAGTTAAAACATTCTTAATATATCATATAATTTAACATATATTACGAGAACCACCATCATACCTCCCCCATTATGTAGACGTTCAAAGTGTCAACACACCTTATTTACAGAAATCATTTCAATGTATCCAAAAGTTTATATACATTATACTGTTCAAAATAAAACATTAAAAAAAAAACACTGCAGGTGAGCACCTATCATTGAGATGACCTTTGATATTGATGTGGAATTTCCTGTTATCTAGTTGCCTCCTCGATACCTACACAGATAAACACTCGTGCTAAGCATAAAGTTTAGTGAGGATCCTTACGCATGGATGACCACTAACCATGATCATCACATTCTAATACTCATACAACTTGCTATGCATTTATATATATATATATATAAGAAACACTCCAAACTTGTAAGTTACAATAATCCATGAACTTACCACGATTAGATAATTTAATTCACATTATGTTTTATCTCATGTATTTATGCTAACATCTAATAACTTTAATATAGATTCCATATCATTTTTAGTTATAGTATTAATGACTATTCATGTATTTTATATTTCCATTATATATTACAAATTACTTCCTATGTTTATGATTCATGTCTCATTTATCCATATCTCTTCATCTCTTTTTACATGTGTCATGTCTGCATTTTTCAAAAAAGTGGATACAAGAAAATTTGTATGTACTAGAAGTCTGTCATTTGTATGTGACAATGATCTATCTCACATATGCTATCTTTGTATGACTGGCAAGGATCGCGGTAATGGCCCAGAAACGAGATCGCAGTGGCAAAGGCGCCAATGGGACCCGACAATGACTGTATGATGCATGACAGTATCCACAATAGGCATGCCCGTATAATAAATATACACAGAGCTGACCCTTACTTTATAGGGTCTAGGCTATTTTTTTTTGGCCCTATTAAATAAATATATATCTAAAAAAATATATATATATATATATATATATATATATATATATATATATATATATATATATATATATATAAGTTAAAATAAATTTTGAACAAATATATTGACATTACGTAAAAATTTCGCATGGTTTATTTTACAAGCATTTTTAGATAAAAAATCAATAATTAAACTATTAAAATCAATTTGTTCTAGCATATGTTTTCAATAGACGATTATAGTCAATTATTCGATGCTGCTTTGTGACATTGTTGGTCGAAGGTATGGTTGATTAAACTTGACTTTAAACTTCTTTCTGTAGTATTTATGGCTGGTATAGTCAATAGTATTCTGTGGCGATCCATGCATTTGGAGAAAGCAGGAATGTCGTTTTCAAATAGTCCCAGCATGATTGTTCTTTTGGTCTCCTTTGGTAAGCACTTTACCATGATGCTGGCTCGAAATAATAATGCATCAATACCAGTCATGTTATGTCTCGAAAAAATTTTCCAAGCTTATCACGACAAGGCTTGAACAATCATCATACGTAATATGTAACTTGTGTAAATCAAATAAAATCCAAAAATATCTTCATATTTTGAAATTGTTAAAATCTACTATTGGTGAAGAAATAACGATAAACTATATATAAAGAAATAATCAACTCTATAAGATTCTTCAACTGAATGTGTAATCTCTTACTTTAACATTTTTCATCAGCCTTAACACTACGCTAAATAATAAACTTTTCTAAAATGTAGGTACAATTTTCATACGAAGCGGCGATTTCTTTTAGCAATAATTTTATGATTGAATCCGATTTCTCTAAAGGTCTCAAAGTAAGTGCTTTCAAATGACTAATAAGCGACATCGATAACTGTGTCTTTACTATGACATTTGCTCGCTCTGATAATGAATAAAATATTGTACGAATAAACATGTCAAATGAATTCAAAATCCATGATATCGACGATAAACTTTTAGCATCCACTGAAT
Organism: Tetrastigma voinierianum; assembly: GCA_016808115.1. Taxonomy (NCBI): domain Eukaryota; kingdom Viridiplantae; phylum Streptophyta; class Magnoliopsida; order Vitales; family Vitaceae; genus Tetrastigma; species Tetrastigma voinierianum. The sequence goes on from JAEQBH010001362.1 coordinate 542,278, forward strand.
GTCTTAGGATCATCACTTGTTTCCACCAAAGTGAGTTAAACAACCTGGCTTTCTAGAGCTTGAAATCTTATTGCCTTAACATTGACGACTTTCCCAAAGCGTGTGTGATAGCGGCAAGGGTCGAGCCTTTTACATTTATCTTGCAAAATTTTCCATCGCTTTTAGTAGAAGATGAAAACAATATATATATGCATTGTACAATTCCAAAAAAAGATTTAGCCTTTAGACAAGAATTTGCCATATCACAAAGTCCAATATTAAGACTATGACAACCACATGGTGTGTAGAAAGCTCTTGGATTTACTTCTAATACTTTTTTTGTACACCTTTATGCTTTCCTTTCATATTCGAACCGTTATCATAACCATGACCTCTTAAATCACAAAGATCAAGTTCAAGTGTTCTTAAAGCATTTATTAATTCATCAAATAATCCTTGTCTTGAGGTATCCTCTACTTTCAAAAATCCTAAAAAGAACTCTTCTACCTTAACTGGACTTGCAGAGACATCCACATATCGTATTGTGAGAGACATTTGTTCTTCATGGCTTATATCTGGTGTACAATCAAGTATAACTGAAAAATATTTTATACCAACTTTTTTAATAATCTCGGTCTTTATTTCACACATGACATAAGTATAAATTTATTTTGAATTTTATGACTAAGATAATGATAATGGAATTCCTTTTCTAATCGCGGTGTTCTTTCATTATTGGATCAAACTCGACCAATCATTTCAATTATACCCGAGAATTTCCATTGTTTTCTTCTTATAAATTTTTCTCGATTACTCATGAAATGCCAAATTATTCCTTTGAGCTAACAACATAAACTAATTCTCACAAACTGTCTCCAATGTTCTCTATCTTTGTTGATTTGATCTTGTAATGCTTTATCAATTGTCAAATTCTTTTGTAATCTCCTTTCCTAGTTCAATCCATCTTCTCATGTTGCATGTGCTCATTCTGGTTCTATTGACTTTTGAACTGCAACGATATTTTCCAATCATTAGTTCCTTCATTAGCTAATTGAAAAAATGTTTTTCCTCTTGTTTAAATATTTACAACAAAAGCAAATACTTTATCGATAATTAATTAAGCCGTAGATTTCGATAGTCTTCTCACCATTTGATGAAATACTTGAGGTGTAATGAGTAGAGAGAGAAATACCTATTTTAGGAGTCTTTAGGAAAATTGTCCACTTTACTTTAGAAGGACCTCTTTTCACCAACATACAGTAAATTTTGATCGATAATTTTCAATTTCATGGTCTGTAATGTCCCCAAAGCGAAAGAACAACATGTCATCTAAATCGTCTTATTTGTTTATTAATATTTTCCTCAATTATCATCTTCCAGCTTATTCCTATTTTTCCACATTCTTCAAAAATTTCTTGTTCACAATCATCGAATCTTCTTTGTTACTAGATTCTCCCTCTCTTCATTAATATCTTTTTCACGTCTTAGGCAGCCCACCATATATTTTGTATCAACATTACTTATATTCTTAAAAATTTGTCTGAAAGCTCTACTTGAGGATTAGTAAAAACTTCTCAGTTTTCTTCTTTCTTTTTCGTATCAGAACCAATCTTTACAGTAGGCATGTGGCTGATTGATATCAATTCAAGATCAAACTTTAAATTGAATCGATAATGATAGAACGATGAGAGGAATCTTGATAAATTTGATCGACGAACATGTCTTTTTCTTAGTTAATTTGCGTAATAAAAATATAAAGCTATGAAAATTATTTGATAAAAATATAAAATAATCAAATAAAAATCGTTAAAAAATAAATAATAAATTATTTCCTTACCTATGATCGGATGCGAATATTTTTGTCTGTTTGTTTTTTTATCGGCCAAAGGAGGAAGCTATAATTTTTTGAGGAAAAATACTAATATTTTTGAACGGAGCTTCGAGATGTTGAAAGGATGTTTTAAACTTTTTTTAACAAAAATAAAAAGAAGCCCGTCGCATGAAATGTCCCGTGATTTGAAGGAGTTTGCAAAAAGACATATCATTTAATGAAGTGGGGCCCATCATGAGACTTCCTTTATTGTATTTAAAGTGAGAGTATTTTTAGGAGCTTTATTGCATTCGCGTGAGTTTTTTAAATTGCTAACAACAAATTTTTATTATATTAATTAATTATAAATTATAAATATATATAATGACTATTATTTCAAAAAGGGCCCACTAAAGTGGGGCCCCGCTACCGGCTGACCTACACTTTATAGGCGAGGCGAAGTATTGTCTACACAGTCGTAAACGGGCAATCGGGTTTATTACATTTTCAGTACATATCCCACATACATGAATAATTATTGTTATCATATATGCATATGAGATATTCATTATCCATTATTCTCATATTCATAAAGAGCACTTTCACATATCTCTTATCATCATAAGAATGTATTATATGCTACTTTATATAACAACTATACATATATTATCTTTTCTTCACATGGCTAGAATTTTTATCATTTATTATTCCATTCTATTTATTCCATAGTATTTAGCAATAAATCATATAACTTTTAGGTCAATTTCTTTATCTCACTTAGCTAAGTTTTACTGACTTATTTCCATACAAAATCATTTCCAGTAATACTTTGAGAGTATATAAAAGACATTTAGATGTCTCAAAATCTTATAGAAAAGGACATGAAAATCCTTTCCCAAAATAGGGTCCAACTTCCCTTAATTTCTGAGTACAATAAGTTCAAAATCCCAATATGTTTCCTTCATGAACTTTGTTCCTCTATGAATATATTTTACTCATAAATTGGAATTACTCCATTTGAATCATCCAAACTCAATTTATGGCATTTTAATGCTAAACTGGTCTGTTCGCCCGGTTTACACTGGTACCCGACTATAAGACCCGATTTCAGAGATCTTAACTCCATAATTTGATACTAGTTCCTTCCACTTATTTGAAGCTATGGTGTGGAGACCTTCTCAATTAGAGATCATCAGATTTGGGTCAAACCCAGCTCAAGATGTGTCCTAAATAAGCATTTGGGCTTTGCTATGTTTTCAAAAACCGAACCTAATTAGTCTTAAGACCCAAATTCTAGGGTTTTAAAGTCATATTAATACTTTAGGCTCTTCTTAGAAAATGTAGTCACAGGTCTTAGGTTTTCTCTCCAACTAGAATTTCTGAAATCGAAGCACTCTAGGCCAAGTTATGGTCAAATAAGTCACTTAGGGTTTTGGGAAATTTTTGACAACATCTCCCCTAAAACCTCAACATTTCCTTTATACAAAACTCCACAATTGAGGACCACAAACCAAATAACAATTACCAACAACACAAACCATAAAAAATTGATCTTCAAGGGAGTCCCATACCTTAATTCATTCTCTTCCAACTTCCTTTTTTTTTTTCTTCCTTCTCTTTGTTTTCTTCTCCTAAATTATACAAAAGAGGTAAGAACCTTCTTTTCTGTTTGCTTGAACCAAAACTAAGCCAAACAATGGAGAGCACAAGCTACTTGATCTCTTTCTCCACAAAACCGGTGCCTTAAGCTCTCCCATACCCAAATTGGATTTTCCCCAATTGTGAGACAAGTTTGTCTCTTTATTTGGATTCCACTTTTAATTTTTGCTATTGGGTCATTCTATTTCATTCTAATTGCACATCAATTTATCATAATTATTCAATAACATATAATCATCTTACTTAATTTCCTTTATGTCTTTAAGTTGATAATTTACCACTTATTATTTGTACCTCTTTAAAAAATCTGATTATATCCATTTTCACACTTAACCTGAAAATTTCCGAAAAAACACAATTTGATTTCCATTTTACTTTAAACATGCTATAAAACTATTATGGTATAATTTTTTGTGTTACAACTTTTTTTTTTAAATTATTTTTTTAGATTAACTTTTATTTTAATTATTTAACTTCTTTAAGTAAAAGTATTTCTTTCAAAATTTCATACTTAAACTTAATTCTCTAAATTACCAAAGCGAAAATCTCACCTTTTTTAAATTCTTCTCAAAATTCTAAAATTATTTTTTTTAAATTCTAAAAAAAAAAAATCATTCTCTTTAACTTTTAAAATTCAAAAAGCGTCATCCTTAACTTTTAAAAATTCAAAAAAAAAAAATTTCTTACTTTATGAAAAAATTCAAAAAAAAAAAAATCAATTTCTCTAACTTTTTAAAACACAAAAAAACTTAGTTTTAAACTTTCAAAATTACCAAATTTTATTTTTATTAATTTCTCAAAAAAAATCAAAAATAATTTTCTTTAACTCTTTAAAAACTTGAAATCATTTTCTTTATTTTTTTTTTCAATTCAAAAATCATTTTCTTTAATTAAATAAAATCAAAAATCATTTTCTTTCATTTCTAAAAAAAATAAAACAAAATCATTTTCTTTAATTTCAAAAAAATAAAAATAAATATTTTCTTTAATTTCTCAAAAAATCAAAATTCATTTTTATATCTATAAAGAAATCAAAAATCATTTTCTTTAATTTCTTAGAAATGGAGGATCCTTTTCTTTAACTTTAAAAAAATTCAAAAATCATTTTCCTTAATTAAAAAAAAAAAAAAACTATTTTTTCTTAGTTTCCAAAAGAATAGCACAAATCATTTTCTTTCATTTCAAAATTCAAAATTCATTTTTCTTTAATTTCAAACTTTGTTTTCTTTAAACTTAGAAAAAGAATCTTTTAAATTAAAAAAAAAAAATCGCTTTCTTTAAATTCCACAAATTAAATTTCTATTTTCAAAAAGTTTTTTTCAACCTCATTTAAAAATTTTCAAAGGCACAATTTACTTTATAATCCCAATAAAATGGAACCACATGGAGTCAACTAATGTGCTAAATAAATGGGTCATGGTAGGGGCCCAATATCTCTTATATCCTTTATTAAATAATCTGACACTTTACTTATAATTGATTTTCTATTTTAATCATGAATGTTATTATATTGTTTGTCGAACTAACATAATTTTCTATTAATAGTGCTTTCAATTTACTACAAAGGTACACATTTCTCCGCTTTAATTTTGTTCTTTATTTACTATCTACTTGATTTATTGGTATCTTTAATTATTTAATTGACTGCCATAATTGTGGCAGTTAGTATAAATCCGACTTTAGGGAGCACAAGGGTCACTACATTTGGCTACGCTTACCTTCCCCGATATGTAACCTTGTTGCTGAATCTTGACTGGAGTTTTTGAACTTGTCTTTCACAAAGAAATGCTGTGGTTTATTTCTTATTTTGTTTTTCCTCTTAAAAAATAAACAAAACAAGTGGCTACTCCAAACCGTTTTCTAAATGGTTTTTCAAAAGTATAAAAATGAGTCTCATCTTTTAGTGAGAAACACATCATGTCCAAAATGCGGTGTCCACAACGTCATTCATTGATAAAATATTTTAATTATTCTCTATTGTTTTCATTTTTAAAGTATTTTTCAAAAATAACTATAGTCATACGATTAAAAATAAAATATTAGAAATTAAAATTATTTTTAATATATAAATAATTTTTAAAGTATTTTCGATTTTTAGTACTGTTATCAAGCATCTTCTTAGTTTTTATGTGACAGTTTAATAAAAATGTATCTTCTTAAGTTTTATGTAATAGTTTTATAAAATTGTTTTCTCAAAGTTATAAATTTAATGCTAAAATAAAACGTTAATGTACTTTCTCACAAAAAAAGTTAAATACAAAAATTTCAATTACATAGCTTTCAAAAAATGTTTTAAATCACTAATTGGAATTGTGGGACCTGATGAACCAAAGGTTAGAGATAAAATAGTAATTTTATGTTTTTTATATTTTTTAAGGAGAACGATGAATAGTTGTCAAATAAAATGAGGATGGTGAATTAGAATACCACCTATATATATAAGGAATTCAAATCCTACTTAGAAGTAGAATTTGATTTCCTTTTGAATTAGTTTTCATTGCTTAAATTTCATCCAAACATGAGATAGGCTAAAGGTTAATGACAGTCCCATTCCATATCTCCATTCCCATGATCTAAACACGCCCTTAAGGTTATGTATCACGAATCCTCTTAAATGGGTGTATCATGAATTCTCTTAAATTGATATATCATGAATCCTCTTAAAGGGATATAATATGAATCTAGAGTTATATCATGAATTAAAAGATGTATCATGACTTTTCTATAAATAAGTTGTAGTCCCCAAATCATAAGTACATTTTTTCTTTTTTTTATCCCATTACAAGAAAGAAGAGACATTTAAAGAATTTGAGGACTTGTGCATATAAGACTTGAAAGATCATAACCGAATATTTAAATTATGGTTACAAGTTTTGAAGATCAAGATCAATCTCTTCTCACCATCATATTCATTATGGATCAAAGTATGTTTCCGCTTTACTTATATTTTTAATGATTTGAAATGAAAGATCTGTAGATAATTGTTTTCATCTTATATCTTATTATTTTCTCACATAAGCACCCTCCAGTCTCCACATTGGTAGTGTTGTTCATCTCACATAAAAATTGAGCTACTCGTCAACCCATATTTACATAACGATCTAATATTTGAATAATAATATTTTTCTTGTCTGGATAGTCAGGTAATATATCCTTTGGAGTAAGGGGATTCAACCAATAAGGAATACACCCAAATGCCGGATGAATAGAGTTAAGCTATCCTTCATGGTCATGAGAACAATTTGTTTATAAAACATTTTTATATTGTTGAAAACAAGTACTATCTCCATTCTCTCTCAGGAAACCCTATCCTTCTCTTTATTCTATTTTCTGTCCTTGTCCATTAGATATGAGGGTGATTTTTTAGTTATTTTTTGTTCAAAATCACATTTTCCATCATTTTCTTCTCCATATACGGATTTTCTTTTCTATTAAAGTGGTTGGAAAGGACTCAAGTTTCCTTCCACAATAAATTTTATTTATTCTCCAATGAATACTGATACGAAGAAAAGACCTCCCCCTTGGTGTACATCGTCATACATTATATACCCATTGTAGGAGCTACATGGCAGACGGTTATGAGGTAGGTAGTTATAAATGATCCTCAATGTCCTTACGTTATATATTAATTTATACACTAACAGTTATTCATTAATTGTGGTGTAACGATTGTCGCGGTGGATAGCAACGCGTGTCTTGCCTGCTTATCTTTTATGCTTGAGATGACCTGTTTAATTGAGCGCCCGATCCCATACACCTCAATGCCCGAGTTTGTTGAGCTGGTAGCATACCCAACCTTCTCGAGTCACTTGCTAGACAAGTCTCTATCGAGTTTGGGCCATTCACACGGCTGCCATGTGATTGAACCGTAGCATATCCCATTCCACTAGCCCCCTCTAACGTCATTTCAAGCCATTAGGGTTAGAATGGCGATAGACTTCTTTGATCTTAGTGCGCCGCAAAATCCATCATTGTGTTGACATCTCCACGATCCGTTACACACATGTGGTAGTTCCGAATTCGGTGTTTGGACTTGGCGTGCTTTCCAATCTAACTAGTGCCTTTGATGTTGACTTCGAATGTCCCGCCCATATCACTGGTACCCTTGGTTTTAAATATCTCCCAAAGTCTCCTTTGAGGGATTTCTCGTCTGTGCTATAGAAGAAACCTTTTGTTGAAGTGCTATGCTCTCACTCTGCGTCTACATCAGTCTAGGTTGCTCCTTCGCACTGGTGCCTTGTGTGCATCTAGCAATTTCTGTCATGTAACCATTTTCAAGGTAAAATTGAACAGTAATTTAGAAAACTAAAGAGCTATTGGCTGTTAGCGTTTGGTTTTTTTTTTTTTTTGGATCCCCTCCCTTAAGAGCGAATGAGTTACCCTGGTGGGTTTTCCAGGCATCGTATCAGTGACGGAGATATTCAGAGGGGGTGGCTTGTGGGGGAGACAATGTGGGAAGTCGCGTGGACGAGGAACTACCTTCTACCTTATCCAGGGAGGTTCTTTTGCGTGCAGAAGCTACTGGAGTTATAATGTGGCTCAGACTCGTTGGGGAGTCTAGGGCAAATGCTTTATGGAAGAAATTTTCCTTTCCTCCTTATGTCCGGGTCTCATTCTCTTCGTCGGGGCCTTAGTTTGTGGCCTATACTGATGGGGATCGAGGTGTAATGAATTCCATCTATTGGTCAAAGATCCATATTAGCGAGGGGTTGAGGTTCCCCCTTTACCCCCTAATACACCAGTTCCTTCATTTTACCTAACTCCACCCTATCCATGGTTATGTGAACAATATTCATGTGTTGTTGGGGGTGTGTGTACTAAATAGGAAGCACGAGGTGCGTTTGGGTTTGGAGAAGGTACTCTACGCTTATACCCTCAAGCGGCACAACCTCAAGAGGTATTACCTCATTGCCAATGCAAAATCATTGCAGTTGGTGACAAACCTACCCACAACTAGCAAGAATAAGCCACTTGGCAACCTATTATTGTTCGGGGCTTGGGGATGTGCAAGGGATCCCATGCTCCGCGAGTTTCTGGTGAACACGGACTCTGGTGCCGGTTGGGCACAAGGATCTCGATCTAATGTTTCTACCCTAGCTCTTTGGTTAAATGAGATGAACTCTCCTTAACTTCTTTTGTTTATGGATTGTGTGTGCAGGTACCTTGGGTATGGGGAAACTTGCCGACGACTTGAGTTCGTCCCATTTTGACTCACTGGTAAAGGTTTTGAGTCTTTCGAGCTCCACGCAGGACTTCAAACACCTTTTGATGCCGGCAAACCTCTAAGAGGTATTTGACCACCCTGAGGAGTTTGTACTCCCAAAGGTCCCGTACTTGAACTTTGAGGGCTCGAGGGACGCCAGAGCTAAGGAGAGAGTTCAAAGCTGCCTTCTTTCCCGCATTCAAGGGGCGTTTGAGACCCATATTCAGGAGGTGTTCGAGGAGATGTTAGGAGGTGAAGTCAGTGACGCTTTTTCGCTTCGCCCTCCTCCCCTCCATGACCCGCAAGCTCGATTAAAGAGGCCACAGGAGTTGGAGATGGACGGCGTGTTGAAGTTGCGGGAACAAGCGGCTCACCAAAGGTCTTCTCAAGCAAGGGAAAGAGCTTTCATTCCTAGGCCAAGGGAAGGTGCTTGGGCCACTAACGCTGAGAGGAGCAAACCTCCCACGCTCTCTCATGGAAGCCTTCCAAGGAGTGTTGACCTCCCTCTATCCTCGGGGAGGGATAATGATAGCCGAAGGTGGAGAGGTCCCCCTCCCTTAAAGTGTCGTGAATGGGCGAAAGTAGGAAAGTGGAAGGCGTGACCCTTAGAGCCTTGACCACTCGTGGAAAAACCGGCATCCCCTCCTTCCCTTGAGGCGCTCATGGCAGACCAGTAGTTGTTCGAGGAGCCCCTCCTAAATGACCTGAACTGGGAGGCTATCACTTCATTAGGATATGTTTACGGGAAGGCAGTCATAAGAAGGGCGAGACCTCTTGAGGGACTCAACCCCCTTCCAGATAGCAGCCTTGGTTAGCATCCACCCTTATCTTTGTTGTTAATTTCCTCTCTTTGTGTTTGACATAGCTATTGCCAAAGATGAGCATCTTTGGCGCCTATATGGCGGAGTATTGCGACACACGACAACACCAGCTAATCTGTCTGTCTCATTTTAAGGAGGGAGCCTTGAATATGTACAAGAAGGTGCAGGCGGATTCTTGGGTTCCTCATATGGAGAAGGACTTAGAGGAAGCTTGGCTAAAGTGGGTTGATGTTGCAAAAGAGCATGCCGCTTTAGCCATTGAGGTGAAGTAAGTGCCAAAGCTATAGGCTAAGGTACAGGAGCTAAAACAGACCATAGCGAAACTGTGTAGTGTCTACCAGGCCGAAGTAGAGAGGCTCTGTGTTGCTCATCAAACCGAGGTTAGAAGACTACGTGGCCTTGAATAAATGGAGATAGAGAGCAAAGACACTTTTTGCGAAGCCGAGAAGGTGCGCGTGCTAGCAGAACTGCAGGCTTTGTTTATGACCAAACTGTTTAGTCTGTAAGATGAGTAGTTTGAGCTAGGCTACTGGGCCGGGTACGTGAAAGGTGAACGAAACACTACCAGCGACCCAAAGCCATCCTCTAAGGATGGTCTTAAGCCTACATGTAGCACAGAACCTGTTGAGGTAGTGAGAGAAAAAGCTCGGGTCTTGCCTGTGCTTCCAAGGGAAGGGACTTCTGAAGCTACGACGCCAACGGGGGAAGAAGCTCGGGTTCTTCCGGTGTCAATAGGGGAGGGTACGTCTGAAGCCGAGGTGGATGATATCTCAAAGCTCGTTGTTATTATAATCATCTCATTTGAGGGACTAATACTCATCTCATTAATCTGGAGAAATAATCATCTCATTTGAGGGACTGATACTCTTCTCATTAATCTGGAGAAATAATCATCTCATTAAATGAGAAAGATATGTAGCTTTCATTAGTTCATTAGTACATGCATCTCATAACAAAAGAGACTTAATGAAAATACTTCTTCAAATAGGCCGAGTTCCAAGGGCGAGTCTTCATCTGCTCGTTCTGGGATTGTATTTTGTACGCGCCCTGGAGCCCTTCATCATCTATTACATAGAGACCTTCCTAATTTGGCTTATATTTTCCCTCCTCAAAAGTTTGTCGAAGGACAAGATCCCCTTTCCTAAAAGCTCTTGGATTGACGATTTTTTCCTCCGCAAAGGCTCGACGACGTATTTCACACTCATGGTTAAGCGCATCTGCTTTCTCTTCTCGAGCTCATCTAGGTCTGGTAGGTTTCGAGGTGTCACTAGTGCGCGCGGCAAGCCCTGACCAATAGAACCAATGCTGGGCTCTGGTATGCCAGCATACGAGGCCTCCCTGCAGGTCGCTTCGGGGAGTAGTGATAAGCCCATAGTGCAACAGTAGTTCATTTACCCACTTTCGTTTGTCATTCGCCAACCGCTTCTTCAAATAGTCGGAGCAAATGTTTTATTTTGCATTTACTTTTACTGTTGATTGGGTGGATATCGAGGTGTACAATAGACGCTTTTTATCCCATCCTCGATACAAAATTGCTAAAAGGGCTTGCTAATGAATTGAGAATCATTATCCAAAATAATGGAATGGGGTACCTCGAACCGACATACAATGTTCTTCTGCACAAACTGCATGAACTGGGTTGCTTTAACTCCCCGCGGCGTGAGTCTCACTTTCTACCCACTCCAGCAATAATCCGTATAATAAAATGAATTAAGTAATCCAAGAATCCGCCTGGTAGAAAGAACCCACGCAGGTCAATACCTCACTTAAAATGCCATGACTTAACATAAATGCAAACACGTGGTCGACATGAATAATATTGCTGAACGTCTAGCATATGTCACATTTTTTCACGAATAGCTAGGACTCTTGCTTCATCGTAGGCCAGTAGAACCCCTATGTCATGATTCTCTGACATAGTGAATGTCCGCCAATATGGTGCCAAGCAAATGCCCCTGGGATGTGCCTGATGATCTGCTTCATTAATCTGCGGGACACATCTCCGATACGGGCTGAAAATGATTCTACCATGATGTAATATCGTCGATCAAGGCGCACTGGCTGCCAGAGCCTCACGAAACCACTGGGCCCTTAGGGCAAGGCCTGTTTTTACAGTTCAAGGATAGGGGATATCTAGGAGTATTCCAAATTTTTGATTCTCAAAGTACTACCACATTATGAATAGATGGGTCATTACGCGCAAACCCACGTGGCGGGGCATGTAGCATTGATTCTAAATCGCGAGAGCCGTCTAGCCATCCATTTTTGATTCAGTGGACTTAAGCCACTATGAATTGTGTGATTCCAACCATTAGGGACTAAGCCAACTTCAAATATTGCTCCATTCTCCCATGTTTGGCCTTGTATACCCCCCATAACTGGATGGGCACATTAATCAAGTCACATCAAAAGCTCCAAGTTTATGACCTAGAGCTCTTACCGTGACATAGCTCCAAAAGATAGCTTCATACTTGGATTCATTATTAGAAGCAGTGAATGCAAACTTGACTGTCTGAGCAATAGACAAGCCTTATGGGGATTGTAGAACCATTTCCCTCCTACTACTTCCCGCCGGGTGGCAAACCGGCGGGAGCCTCTATGTCCATAACGTTACTTATGTCCCGGTGCCTATACTGCCCCGACATCTATAATGACCCTGGGTAATACTCGATGTCGACCTCCACCTCAACCCATAGCCCACTTGAGGAGCCGCCCCGAAGCATTTGGTTTATGGAGAACAACTCTGATCGGATAGATAGTGAGTACGACTATAGTGTGGGTCATACTTCCGTGTAGTCAATACCATTACGAGGCCAATGCAATTGTCAAAGTCGGTCTACCTCGCTCAAAGATTTGTTACCAACACCTTACACAATAAGTATATCGGAAAGTTTTTAGTTTATCGTCTATCCAACCGTACTAAAGTTGCGCTTAAGGCCGAAGCCGAGGTGGCTAAATATAGGAATATGAAGCTATGCTAGGTGGTTGATGAGTGCCCAAAACACTCATATTATACAAGGCCGGGTCTTTTCATTTACATTTATTTTATGTAATTTCTAGGTTTTCTTGTACGTGCTCTCGATTGCGTTTGTTTGGTTGCTGTGTACAATCGAAAGAAAAAGCGTACCTTGGAAGCATTTTTCGAGAAACTGTCCAAGGCAAGAAAGGGGCCGGCCACGCCGCGAGGTCGCCGCCCCTTACGCCGCGCGCAAGGCGGCCTCACAGCCGCGACGCCAACGCCACGACGCTTCGGGTCAATAATGCATGGCTTCATTGTTCCCACCGCCGCGGGACAAGGCGACGTAGATCTCGCCACGTATCATCATTAAAAGGTAATAGGGCGAAATCATGGGGAGAGACGCACGGACCCGGAGGTACCTAATTCCGTAGCAGAGTGGACAATGTGCATCGAGGAAGTGCCTGATTCGTACTGCTTTATTGAGATAGAATCATGTTTTTAATACTAAAAAGATTTTTATCTGCTATTCAAGATGTTCTAGATTTATTTTCTAGGTTATATTGAGTCCTGCCATGTTGATGGATTAAAGCTTGATCTTTTATATTATTCAATCGCTTATCAACTGCTACATCGCTTATTTCTCGTAGTTCAATTACATATGATAAATGTCCCGGCCAACATTAGCATACAATTACACCTGAGAATCCGAGATTCGAGAGAGATGGCGCGGTTCAGGATCTGCAGACAGCCCTGCCGATCTCGGCAACAGATATTCCCAACCCACTATGGCGTCGTTTATTTGCCATTTGGAATGATCGAGTCTAGGATAGGTATATACCCGATTCTATTCACGAGATACTGGATATACCCCCGAGAGAGGATATCCTAGGCAAGATCACTCCTCAGCCAATGACTTTATTGTGTCAAATTTAATAATGTAATATATTTAGAAAATTAATCCATTGAATGCATAGGAGATATAACTCTGCCTCTCAATTCCAAAAATCCACCAAATTCACACAGTTTAGTTAAGTTTCATACATTTCATTTTCTTTCTTAAAATCATATATTCGCATATTATCTAAAAAAAGGTAACCTTAGCTTAATACACCTTTCCCCGTGTGGATCGATATTCATGACTATAAGTACACACTATAATATTTAAAGCTTACTTGTACTTAAGTGTTAATATGAAGTGACATTTTATTATTACATCGTGTTTTCTCGCCCGTTTAAGTTTTTAGCGCTACACGTAAGAGAGGCGTTTAGACTGAAGTATAGGAGAATTACGCGCAAATAGATATTACTCCGAAATTTTCTTTACTTTTGCCTTGCTCTTATCTTTACAAGTGCCTGTAATTTGGTTTGGTTAGTCAGGTGTTATCAAGAAGATAGGTTTCATAGCGCACGCTACATCGAGATCAACCAACCACAACTGCTCGATCCTCGGCGTAAAGACTTCGCACGCATTGCGCGCCGAGAACAGAGAAACCGAATATTAGAAATCCAAAAGTCATGGAAAAACACCGGGCGAGTTCAAGATTCGCATCGAACGTAATCAACCACAGAGTCGACCGGGAATCATGGAAGTGAACTGCCACCAGACCGCTTATACAGCCGCATGATCCCTTCATGCTACGGATGAGTTCTGCTTACCGTCAAAACTGTGTTCCAAATAGCTATCGACGACCACCCATTCAAGCAAACAATTTCGAATTGAAGTCAATCACAGTACAGATGCTTCATAATATCTTGTTCCATGGACTACCCCATGAGAACCCGAATATGCATTTGACTAATCCCCTCGCTGCGATATCATACAAACCCGAGTTATCAAGAAGTCAAAGTTACGCTTGTTCCCATCAATACTGGGATAGAGCCAAAGCCACATAATCCGGGCCACCACCGTATTCCTACTACCTCGTGGAATGACTTAGTGCGTAAAATTTCATCAAAGTTCTTCCCACCTTTCTTTCGAAATTGCACACGCCTGCAAGAGATCAATACGTCTGGGATTAAATGTAGGGGAGAACCCAGCTGGCTACGCATTTATTTCACTAATTATTGCTTATGCTCACATCACCCACTCATCTAGATGGATGCAAGTCATCCACACCTTCTACAATGGTCCGAGAAAAGCAACTAGAACAATTAGTCGATGCTTCCAAATGAGGAGAGTACACCTTGTAGTTTAAGAAACCACACTGCTACAGTCCAAGATGTCATACTTAAATACTAATCAATGGCCTTGGGGGAGAGGAAGGCTACACCAGAACACTATGGTGGCACGTGACACCCAGGTCCTCAACAATCCTGTGAATCATGTGGCATGCCTGGTCAAACAGCTTGTAATGTATTAGTGAACCGCAAATCCAACCAAAACCAACCAATGGGGAGTTATGTGAATTCTCGCGTGGTGGACCACAACAAACATCTTAATGTCAACAAAAAGAAACCCTACAATGGAGCAAGCCCAAGACGTGTCCGTTTAATCGTAATCAATCATAAACAGCTAGCGACCAGTATGGGGAAACGCTATCGAATCGTAATCAGTGGCCAAGGGTGGTAATAATCAACCGTAATAGTCTTTAACAATCAAGGATACGGGTGGCGGAATAACGTAACAATACGCTATCGAACCGAATTAGTGAACCACCCTCCGAGAAAAGTTGATGAACAAGCTTCTTGCAGCCGTAGAGCAAAGCAATCTCTCCACTCGCCTTTGCGAATGAGACTAAAGCTAACATGCGCCAGCCAGTTGAACCCGGGGCTTGAATAATCAAACAAAGACGTACCGAGAAGTTTGAGGCACAAATGGGCCAAATGGCAAATTTATCGATTAAAGGCACCGGGTTCCTTACCGAGCGATTCGGAGGCAAGGTCAACCCAAGAAGAGAGATGGAATGAGCATGTTAAAGCAAATATGCCGAGAAGTGGGAAAGAATTGAAATACGCTATAACCCCCGGCCGTAGAATAGCTTAGAGATCGAGAAGGTCATTCAAATGCAGCAAAAGATGATGCGTATAAAGAATGTACCTCAGAGAAAACAAATATCGAGAATTTCATTAATGCTAGCGCCGCGATACCAGCTTCCCTACCTACGCCGTCTCAAGAAGCATAAATCGGATAAGCAATTCACGAAATTTTACGGATGTGTTCTAAAAGTCGCGATATCAATATCCCATTTGTCGATGCCCCAGATATGCATGCCGCTGCCCGGGGCTATGTGTGTCTCATGAAAGACATCTGTCCATAAGAGTAGTGAGTTTAGTCGATTTCGTAAACAAAATTCATGAAAGACATCTTGTCCCGTAGAAGATTAGGCGATTTGAAGCAGTGAACAAGCGAGGAATCGGTGCATCGCGGAGAAGGCTGCCTTCGAAAGTTGAGCGGTTCATATCCCATGCATTGAAATATCTTGCATCTTTGAGAATTTTATGTGATTTTGGTGCAACATTAATCTTATGCCTGTCCATTTTCGGCGTTGGATTGAGCCACGTGGAGCCTCTGATCCTCTTGACTTGCAGGCCAGATCTTTGAAGCATGAGAGGGATATGAAGATGTCTTTGGATTAAGGTCGACAGAGTTTATCTTCGATAGTTCATTGTTTTGGACATATGGAAGATAAAGAAATCGATAATCTTGGAAGACCATTCTTTGCAGTGACGAAGCGATGATTCTGATGTCTGAGAGGCGAGGCGACGAGGAGTAGAAGTAAAGAGTTCAATGTGTTTGAAGCCAGTGCAGACACTTGGCCCAGAAGGTGATACTTGCTTCATGGTAGAAATGGTTGAGATTTGCAGTGTCTGACGAAGTGGTCTCACGATCCTTTGGAGGCCCAGCACAGTTGGAAGAAATGATCGAGAGCACGGCGAAGAGGCGAGAAGAATCATGTCAAATGGATGGACTCTTTGGGACCTGATAAACGGAAATACTTGATCTGGGTGAAGGAGTTAAGCCTTAGGTCCGTCGATTGAAGCGACCACGAAGATGGAGCAACCTGCACCTAGCCGTTTAGTAGCCATGCCTTGGTAGAATCTACACTACAGTGATCATTTGACATCTTTGGCGTACTAGAGGAAGAAGTTGTGGGGTCCTTCGAGATCCTGAACACATGCGCTCCCGGATGATCTCTGTTGATCTCGGATCGTCCTTATGTGCATTGCATCGTATTTTACTAGAGGACCATGACCGCCGAGTGGAGCGCGAGGAGGTTCGTCAAGCGATGAAGGAAGTCGTCCCAGTAAGAAGTGCTAAATATTTGGCGGGTGGTTATCATTCCAGACGATTACGTGATAAACCGATTGAACCAGTCATAGAAGAAGGAACAATTGTCATGGAATTTGAAAACAACATCTTCACTTGCATCGAGCAGTTCTAAATTGGAGGATTTGTATTGATTATCGGGGCTGAACAAGGCCACTCAAGAAAAAGGAAGTCGCTCGCTGCTAGTTCCTAGATCGGATGCTCGATCTGACTAGCGGGTTCATGAATATTGTGCTTTTGGATGGATATTGGGTTCCTGACTAATTTCACCAGCTCCACGAAGATCGGGAGAAGACCGCATTCACGTGTCATATGGTGTTCGCGCTCAGGCGGATGTTTTTATGACGTGTGCGGTACTTTCAACGATGTATGATGGCCATGTTCTGGGACATGAGTGGAGAGATAATTAGGATCTTTATGGACGATTTTTGATATTAAATTCATTTTGATATTGTTTAGAGAACTTGAGAGTTGTCTTGGCAGATGGAAGAGACCTGACTTAGTACTCAGGTGGGAAAATTATGAGCTCATAGTCTGAGAGGTATTGTCCTTGGACATGGATCTCAGTGAGGATAGAGGTAGATAGGCGAAAATTGAAACGTCGAGAGGTTGCCACTCACCTCGTCCAGTAAAAAGGATTCGAGTTTTCTAGGCCACTGTTGGATTCTATAGGCGGTTCATCGAGATTTTCAAGTTCTTGCTTCAGTTGTCTAACCTATAGTCGAGGATCCATTTGAATTTGATTCGATGTTTGCATGCATTCATGATGTTGAAGGATAAGGTGGTTTGGCTCTATTATTTTGTGCTTTGATTGGTCTTTAGTTGAACTCTATGTGGCGCGACTTCGCGATTAGGCGGATCTGAGGCGAAGCAGAAGAAAATCTTTGGGTAATCATTATGCTATTAGACCTTGAATAGTGCCAGCTAGATTATACCTTTCTGAAGAAAGCGTGGCCCATTGTGTTTGCTTTGTTAAGTTCAGGCCATATTTGATTGTACTTATGAGGTCAGTAGTGCTATGATTATTATAACCATTAAATTACTGATGGCCAAAGATCTAAAAACCGTTAATTCGATTGATCCTCTTCTATTGCAAAATTCGATGTGAAATTAAAACGAAAGAGCCACGAAAACCTAGTAGCGGGACCAATCTCCACATTGGAAGGAGGCTGGAGATGATGTCCAGTGGTGTGATTTCCGGACAGAAACTTTTGGCTATTGAGGGGAAAGAGCGGGTTCCATGGTTTATAAATTATATGGTCATTTGGTAGCTGAAAGTAGTCCCTCAGGATTTAACTATCGTGAAAGAAGGTTTTTGCACACATGAACACTACTATTGGGAGGAGCCAATTCTTTCTACAGAGACAACTGCCGGCGATCGGGTGTGGGAGATGTGTAGAAAATTAAATATGAGCATTATATGTGTCACTCAAGTGTGGTGGACACTTTGGGTGGCCGGAGAGCAGCTGACTAAGATTAGCCAGTCGGGTTTTCTGCAGCTGCTTTGTTTAGTGCTCATCAAAATCGTTTCCACTTGTGTTGATGTCATGAATGGGAGACATCTCACAGAAAGGACGAGCCACTCCCTTTTGGGTAAAATTGTTTGATTTATGGGGGATAGATTTCGGCAGGACCATTTCACACTGTGTACGTGACTTGTACATCTTGTTCGAGTAGACTATGTCTCAAAGTGGGTAAGAAGCGGGTTCCTACACTTTTGATGATGCCGAGTTTGGCAGCTCGATTCTAGCAACGACAATATATATTCTCACGTTTTGGACTCCTCAGGCCTTGATCACGGATAATGGGTGCACATTTACATAATCTGATGAGTGATAAAGGTTTTACGAGAAGTATGGGGGTAAATCAACTCGTACATCTCTTGCATACCACATGGTCAAGCGGTGGCAGTGCTCAAATCAGTCAATACATTCTTGAGAAGGCGTTCTGACTCAGGAAAGGATTGAATAAAGATGGGCCAGTGCACTCTGGGCATCAAGGCCTGACATTAAAACTCAACTGGTGCCGTACCCAGATTGAATCGTTTGTAGTAAAAATGTCATCTTCGGTGGAATTAGACGCCGAGCCTATTTGGGCCACTCGGCAGTTCAGCTGGATAGTACATTGTTGTGGCTTGGCCCACTCCAGCTCAGTGAAGCCCGGATGAATTCCAGAAACGAAGCAGCAAACGCCCTCATTTATAAAGGAAAAGACTAAAGCACAGCACGTGACACATCACGAGAAAGGTTCCTGTGGATGACAGTTCTTCTATTCAATTTCACTTTAAAGCTTTTTCGCGATGAGTCCGCGATGGTCAGGGCATACGATGACCAAGATATTTTTTCGTACGATTAGGCGAAGTTACATCTGAAAGGCACATTCTGATCCACCACCCAGCGTTGGCGTATTATGGAGCGAGTTTATATTCAGCTTAAAACATTCAGCGGCGTGTGAACCACATTGGCGGTCATCGGGTTGGTTTTCAGGAGCACATTGCGACTCGGTCGTATTGCGACATTAAACATAAGCGACTTCTTGGGAAGTAATCCGATCTTTCTTAAAATTTCCTTTCTTAGTTCGATTCTATTGTTTATTGGTAATAGGGTTTCAACTCTCTTGTTTGTTTAATTTGAAATTGTGAATCACGACTAAGTGGAAGATTAGTTCAGGTGCATTACAAATCCATAAAGTCTAAGTACGGAGTGGGGAGGTTTTCTGATCAAGATATTGATGTACAAAGCTGTGCCGATCCATAAGCTTCTGTCCGTCGCTGACGTGGACCTCCAGTCGCGGCATTGATTGTATCCTCTGTCCGTCGCGTGGGTTTCCTCCGCGTCGCGGCGTCGTTGACCCTCTGCGTCACGTTCTGCGGCGTGGTTTCTCCCACGTCGCGGCGTCAGAATATATCATCACGTCACGTGCGGCGTGGATTTCTCCGTCAGCGGCGGTTTTCATAGCTCTCCCAATCTGCGTCTTCGGCGTTAAGTCACAGGCGTCAGCGGCGTTAATTTTACTCTGTCACGTCGCGGCGTTTCCACTGTTTAAGGCGAAACGGTTTGCCCCTTCACTTACCTCCATTGCACGAAACCCTAGCCATCTTGCTTGCCTACTCTCACTAGCCCCTCACGGGAGCTCTACGTCGCAGCCGTGGAGGGTTTGTATATATTGTCGGCCAGCCATTTATTACATCGAGCTCTTCTCTACGTCGGCTCCGAGGTCCTTGTGAGTATTTCCACCACATTGTACTGCAGTCTAGCCTTAGGGCATTCTCAGTTGGTCTAGGGGTCTCTTAGATTCTATTTTAGGGTTTGTTAGGTCTATTCTAGGGTTTGGAGCCATAATTAGTTTTTTTGGCACTTTGTAGTTTTGGTTGTTTAGTTGCACAACTAGGTGTTTTGCTTTGTCTGGTCGTTGGAGTGCCACTTTGGTGCCCGCTGCCAAGTGTCGTTTAGATCGATATCTTCTGTGGCGAAATTGCACACTTGGCCAGTCGGCCAGAGGACCCGGAGCTCCCGCCGATCGCGCGATTACGGCGGGTTGGTGCGTTGATCGGTTGGCATCATTTGGCAGATCCTTCATCGAAAGGAAGGGGTTTCACCACCCACAGTGACTTCTTCCAGCGAACAGTGCGGCTAGGGATGGCGTGCCTTGTGCGGCCTCATCGGCTGGCGATGAGTGTGGTGCAGCGAGTTCTACGCCCGATCGCGCATCCACGTGTCTTGAAGAAAGTCGAGTGCGGCGTATTGGTGGAAGCTTGGTCGTCGATCAATAGTTAATACGATCTAGAGCATGTCGCCGGGCGGACCGATCGGCTCGCTGAGCCTCCCCCGACTACCCCGAGATTTATCTGGCGTGACTTGATGGTCGGGGTGAGTGGAAAAATCGTAGTCTGGTGTGGGGTGATTTAGTAAACGTTTGGCGCTCATTCAGGTCTGACACCGCACTTCATCCGTCGCGTCTGTTCGGAATAGCGAGCGTGTGTGAAGTAGTGCCCGGTAGTAGGTAACCAGCTATGCCATCTTACGAGTACTCGCCGATGTTAGAGCGAGGTTATGAGGATGCCGTCATCCATAGCGGGATTTAAAGATGAACACCGTTTCACTTCATGATCTTTGAAGCGTGCGAACAAGCGAGGTATAACAGATGACAACGACATGGCTTCACGATCAAAGCTATATACGTGCGTAGGGACACACAGGTATGCAGTTAAGTCTTGTGATGGTGAAATTTGAATCGACAATATTTATATACCTAAGTTCTCCTCTGCTAGTAGTCGACTCACTGAGTATGAGTGGTCAGGAACTAGAAGCAGAGGATGGGGTTTGTTCATAGAATGATTTATCTTAAAAAGTGGGCTTTCTATTTTGGACTTTTTGGTTTTGTTTCCAAAACAGTCTCGTGAGGTTGAAAGCGTGATTAGCGTAAAAAAAAGCGAAAATGAAGTGTGAAAAGTTAACTTTGAAGATTTAGGTCACCCTAACTTGGTAGCAGAAGCGAAGCAAGTGTCCTCGGGTTTTATCTACATGACAAGCAACCCATAAATTCAAGCCACACCTGATCTATGTTTAACTGAAGAAACCTCACCCTTAAAATCAACTCTTATTCGAGTCAACACGGTATAACATTGCATCTATGGCCCCTTTACGCTTGAAACCCTAAATAAACATCATTTCGCTGGCTCGTAAAGACCATCTAAAACCACAGTTGCATCTAGCAATAAGTATACACTCGTATCCTAAAGCATTATAGTGATCGTCAAATCACTAATACCTGAATGCTATTCAACCATATTTTGAGAAGATATGGGTCATAAACACTTAACCTGTGAATCCTTTAACACAAGAGGACAACATGCATATGCCCCACCACCAAGGCTAGCTTCTTCCTCAAAAGAGAGGCTTAGCCAAGCACCTCTTCAGTCATTATCCAAGAGGTGCCTGGGCAGCAAGAAAATAAAGAGAAAGATGGTGAGAGAAGAGATAGTGCAAAACCCTAACTAAAGCTACGAAAGATATTTACAAAATAAAATTCACAAAATTACTCTCAATTTGTCGTTTAGGGTTACAAATGGGTGGGCTTTCTATGTGCCACCCAATGTATGAAAATACCATAAAGCCTTAACATTTTGGCTAAATTTAGGGACAAGGAGTAATACACCAAAATCAAGTCGGTTTTGCATTAATTACAAAAGTGTGACAAGGCAGCTGAATTTCAAGTAAGGCATACAAATTTCGCTAGGCAGAGAAAATTCTCAAGAAGAAGTAAAATTTCGCCAGTAATGAAATCAATAAGAGATAGCGAAATCAAGAATTTTCATAGTAATGGCAATTTCACTATTAATAAAATTTCGCTAGCTTAGCGAAATTCTTGTGAGTAGCTTAGTACCAAAATTTCGCTAGAATAAGGTTAGCAAAATCCCGGAGTCTAGCTAAATTCACATTTTCGCTAAGATTATAAATTTCATTAAGGCTTAAATTTTCGCAATCCCAGCGAAATTTTCGCAATCCCAACGAAATTTTCGCAATCTTAGCGAAATTCCCATGAATTGCTGATTCTTCATCGCTTGTTTACCGCTTCCTTCGCATTGATTTCATCACTGTCTTCATTCTTTCTTTGATTTTTGGTCCTGCTTGATGGTCGATTAAATTGAGTTCGATCTTCATGATTCATCATATGTCTCGATATTGAACTCCCAAAGTTCAAAACCCCGCAAAACAACCACAAATAACCTCTAAACGGCATAGTTTAAACTAAGACTCGAACACTCAATCGGGCATAAATGATATGATTAGCATGCAAAAGCACCTCTAAAACCTATCTAATATAAAGGTTCAAAATAAGACTGGGGTACTCCAATCACACCCCCAACCGAACGTTGCTGGGGTCCCTTAGCAATGCAAAAACAAAAAGGAGATGCATGTAGTGATTTTCAAAAAGTTTATGATTCAAAAGGGTTTATGTATATATAAACATTACCTTAAACTGAAAAATTGACACCAAGTTTGAAAACCGGTATGAAAGAACCAAAACCATATAAGAATAATTTCAGGTCAATATTGGTTCCATGATTCTCAACTTGAATTTCCACCTAAGTCTAATGGCTCTTAAATAACCGTATTGCCAATAATGCAAAATTATCCCTCTCCCCCAACCTAGCACCGACATGCCTTAAGCTATGGAACCTAGATAGGGAATAGCTACACTCCTTCTTTCTTTTTATTCAACTACATCAGGTGCAAAGCTTAAAATTGGGACTTCACTAAAGTCCCGTGGTAATCTGGTCCACCGATGACTCCCAACCAATTAATGCTTAGGCACTGGTCAAAAGGATCACTGACCACAAACTCTACAGGCTTCACCCCGGACTCTGAATGACTTCGAAAATCAAGCACCTACAAATCGTTAGACTCTACCTATCCACCCATGTAACGAACACTAAATCGATGACTCCCAACCAATTAAGGCTTAGGGCATCTAAGCCTAAAGGCTGCCATACACCTACTGACTGTGCTCGGGTTTGAAGGCAAGGCTTCACGACTTTATTTTTCTTTCTCTTTTTCTTTTTGCTTTTTCTTTTCTTTTCCTTTTTGGAAGACTACATTGGTCTTCAAATGTGGGTAACAAAAACCTATCCTAGGTTGCCAACATACCTAAGGCCGGCTATGCAAAGCGAAAGGAAGCAAACAAATTCACAGCCTATTGAAACAATCTGGTGTGCAGTGTGTGAATTAGCTTAAGGGAGAAATTTTCAAGTTGAGTGACAGGCGGAAAACGCGGTGTATAAAATATACGCCTATATGCGCAAGTGCACGCGTCGCCCCAAGTAGTATAGTGTACTCGTGGTACAGATATCGATCCACAAGGAAAGGGTATATTGACTACAAAGGTTCTGCTTTTTAGATAATATCTGAAAAGTGACTTTAGGAGGAAATTCAAATATGCGAAGACTACCTAAACTAATTTTAATCAAAGTATCGTTTGAAGCCTAGAGCTATCTCCCCCCATTACTGCTTCGATGGATTGCTTTTCTAAAGATATTGTTATTCAACATATTTATAATATTGCCATCGGCGAGGCTGCCTTTGCCTACTTAGATATCCTCTCGAGGTATATTCGCCATTCAGGAATAGAATCGAGTACATTCATCTCGACTCGCATTCCAATGCTTAAATGTTCTAACCCTGCATACTTTCGTGTTCTAATATTCTATTAATCGAATCTAATAAAGCTACTCTACCCGCATCCTCAATACTCCCATCTCTCGAATCTCGGATCTCCACACGATTATGCTAATGCCGGCCATTATCATATAATTAAACCGCAGTATAGAATAGATACGATAATTTATAAAACAACTCGAATAAATATAAAGATCAATCTTAATCCATCACATATGATGTGGTTCGACGAACCCTAGAAAAAGAGATTCGTAACATAATGAAAGAAAAGATGAAAAATGTTTAATAAAGAAAACATCGCTCTAATATCAAAATATCCAAAAATGAAAGCGGTACAATTCCCCGCACTTTTGAAGCTGTCACTGCTTCCTGGACCCGTACCTCGTCAGACGCTCCCACGCCCCAATTTATGAGCCATCGCACTTAAATGATGAGGTGCAGATTGAAGTCGACGCTGCGACGCGCAGGACGTCAGCGACTTGCGGACGTCACACTTGGTGACGCCTCGACGTGATGTCACTCGCTCCGCTTCCTCATTGTTCCAAAACTGCCTCCAAAAGCCGCCTTTTACGCCCAATGAACTCCGCAATCACACTGCATGACCAACCGTGGATCTAGCCACAAAACTATAAAATGGTTATAAAATAAATGTGAAAATGAAGAACCGACGCGAGTGTAAGATGGTGCGTTTTTGTGCACTCATCACACTCTAAACTTGGGCTCATTGTCTCAAGCAAGAACCGACTCTAAACAAACTACCTCTACGGATCTACGTACTACACACAAACGCAGTAATGCACATGTCGAAAAGTAGAGGATCACCTGAACCGACTCCACACTCCCACCGCTTTGCCGATCGCTCAGAAAATGCATGCGCATTTGACTTTCGGTAAATTCGATCGAGATAGTGGAAGTGACTTGTGCATCAAATCCCATGGTGTTCAATAGCCTCTTCCCAAAATCCCATGCGCTTATAATGAGTGACTCTCCAAGATATGCCTAGTTCCGATACCCCCCCAAACTTAAGTTCAACTCACCTATTTGAAGAAGCCAACACTAGAAAAGGATAGAACGCACCCATTTTATTCATGTCCAACTACCTAGCAAACGCCCACGACCTAAAACAAAATGGAAGAATATCTAAGTACAAGAAGTTTTAGTTGAAAGTGTTCCTCAGAAGGATCCATCGGGTGACTCCTGTTCGGGCCAAGTTAAGGGGCACCAGCATTCAATTCCTTCAAACACCAACACTCAACCAAACTCAAAGGCTCTAGGTTGTTGAATGATCCATCTTTCTGGGTTCCATGTAGAAGGCAAAGT
The DNA here is from genome assembly GCA_016808115.1 of Tetrastigma voinierianum. NCBI lineage: Eukaryota > Viridiplantae > Streptophyta > Magnoliopsida > Vitales > Vitaceae > Tetrastigma > Tetrastigma voinierianum. The sequence continues at coordinate 567,474 of JAEQBH010001362.1, forward strand.
GAAGTCAATGACTCCTACATTGTCAGTGGCATTAGGCTTTGATAAAGTTCTTCGCATCGGCCCGGATTCCAATTGATGATCCCGCTATTCTTATGCATATACCTATTGCCATATTTCTTTCTTTTTTTTTCTTTTTCTTTTCAGTTGTTTTTCTTTTTTTTTTCTTTTTGTCAGGGGCTCGATGGCAATCCTCTTGATTAGGTGTCCCATCACTCAAATGTTCGAATCTCCCAGTTGATCGAACTTTAGTAGTTGGTCTCTAAGACTCATGCATACCCGAAAGTCACTAGTGTGAGTGTGATGTGGTCTGAGAACTCCGGTTTCTTGACTACCCGGGATTGGTTCACTAGCCCTTTTCACCTATTCAACCTAATTACCGAGCATCAAGCAAATGTATGCATTTGAACAAGTCTATAGTGAATTCAATCCAAAAATGATCCTCAATATTCAACATGGCACACATATACGCAATTAGTACATGCAAGAATGTCCTAAAACACACGCAAACAACTAACACATGACTCATCAACATGAAAGTGCCATGCAAAATAAACTAAACTAAACCTAAACACCACCAATAATCGCATGCAATACTAAAAACAAACACAACCACATGCTGTACACACTAAAAAGACTACATACTACTAAACCAAACAACAATAAACAAACACAAAAACATAGTACCCGATCACCACATCCCCCCCCAAACAAAATATCCAAAGGCCCTCACCAAGATAGAAACAATAGAGACAAGGGACTTCAAGATCACCGCAGGAGGTGGGCGGAGGCTGTGAAAGCCGGCCGGGCGAGCCGGGTCAGATAGACCGGCCACGTCAGAGAATGATGGCTCGACAATGATTGTCTCGCATGTCAAGACGCAACGCCCATATCTCGGGGTAACGAGGACTCTGTTTCGGGTCTCATCCTGCACGCGCCAAACGCCGCTGGAGCGAGCACCGGTCCTCAAGATCTGGTGAAAGACGAGGAGAAACGGCCGCCTGAGGCTGCTGGGGTGGTGGTGGAGGTGGGTGAGACGCAGGTGGTGGAGGTGCAGACAGACCGCCTATGTCATCCCCGTGTCGCCTTAGAATCCAAAGCGAGCCCGACATCTGCAAAGCTCGCCCTCGCCCGAGGCTCGCGACCCGAATCGAGCCCTCAGTCAGCGGACACCGTGCGGCCCGCTTTGACCGACGGCGGTTGGCTTTGATCGGGCGGGGCCAAGTGTCGTTGTCGCCCATATACCCCGGCTTGTTCGCATACAAGCCAAAGATCGTGAAGCGGTGTCCCAGTTCATCTTCGCATCCCTGCTATGGAGGATGGCATCTCGACAACCCGCCCAACATCAAGGGTATACCGTAAGATGGCGAATGAAGACGGTCGGGCGCCACCTCAGCGCTCGCCGTCTTCTGGATGAGAGGGGCGGCGGATGAAGTGGTGCCGCACTGGGAATGAAGGCCAAAATGCTCGCCTTGAAATCGACCGCATAGCCCGGCGACCATTGATTTTCCACTCTCCCGCCCATCGGGTCAATACGCGATAATCTCTGCGGGTAGTCGTGCGGTGCTCGGCCGACGAATCCGGTCCAAGGGACATGCTCTAGACTCGTAGTAACTATTGATCGACCGACCAAGTCGACCAACACGCCCGCACCCCGACTTCGCACACGGGAAGCTAGATCGGGCGTAGGAACCGCGCACCACACCTCACCGGATGAGGTGGTCGCACAAGTAACGCCATCCCTTGGCCGCGCAATTGTCTCATGGAAGAAGTCATCTGGGGTGGTGAAACCCTCTCCTTGATGAAGGATCTGTTTTTGCAAATGATGCCAAACCGATTCACGGCACTCAGATACAAACCGCGAGACATCATAAGTGGAGCCTGGGTCCCCGCTCGGGTCGACCAAGTGTGCAACTTCGCCTCGCGCATTATTGCTGATCTAGAACACGGGTGCTGGCCCCAAAGTGGCACCCACGACTTGACAAAACCTAATGTGCTAGAAAACTGCTAAGACTGAAGACTCGAACTCACAACTCAAGACTGTTCGAGACCTACTCTAGACTAAAATACTCACTAATGAACGCACTTATTGTACAGAGCCACCACGGAGTACAAAGGTACCTAGAATACGACCCACAAGCTAGGGCCGAGCACGGTGGGGAATGCCACAATGACCGGAACGGGGAAGAGGGTGGCTCGTAGAACTGCAATGGGAGTCGGAGAACAATGGAAGGCCTCAGGCCGGTGGAAACAGAGACTCCAGAGCAAGTCAGGTGAGCGGTAGTGCCTTGGGGGGAAACTAGGGTTTCAATTTGGGTGTGCGGTTAAAAGCGAGAAATGGCGATCGCGGGAACTTAAAAAGCGAGGAATTGGCGTCGAAGCGTCTTGGCGGGATCGCGTCGCGACGTGACGAGAGAGCTTCGCAAATGGCGTCGCGGCGTTGTGACAACGTCATGGCGTGACGGAGTGGATTTAATCCGTCGTGGCGTTGGTCACGTCGGCGGCGTGGCGATCATGTTAAAATGGCGATCAGCGATGGGGATGGCCGTCGCGGCGTGGCGAGCTTGTGCAAATCCCGCACGTCGCGGCGTGAAAAGACAGCCAGCGACGTGACGAGAGAGTGTACAAATTGGCGTCGCGATGTAGACGAGGAGGGTGTACAAATTGGCGTCGCGGCGTGAAAATACCGCGACCGCGGCGTGGCCAAGAAAAAACCGAGCATATTGAAGATTTCATGAACATGAACCCCCTCTCTCGTACTTGTGACTCTATGAGCTTGTAATGCGTAGTTGGAGCAGGTCTCCCCAGCTTTTGCATCCGCGCATCACGAAAGTAAACAAACAAACCGAAATACGATCACGAATGGCAGAATCCTAAAATTGCGAGAAAATAACAATAGAACTTGGAGCCAAATAAAGGGAAAGTTTAAAGAACATAGGTTGCCTCCCAAGAAGCGCTATGTTTAATAGCCGTTAGCTTCGATGACCTGAATCTCACTTTGCGACATGATTAGAAGGAATGAGGAAATGTATGCATCCCCCCTATAATGCTCACCATGTTGAGGTGGATGAAATATTCTTCTATTCACGCCCTTGCCCTTCTCGGTGTCTTTCTGTGCAGTCATAGGCTTATCCCTGAAGTTTTTCGCATCGTCTTGCAAACTCTCTGTGTAATGAAGTTGCGAGATATCGTCATTTGGATCGTCATCTAGATTGCTTAAATTGAGTTGGAAGACATGGAAAGTAGTCTTCGTCTCCTTGGACTCTTAGTTTGAGTTCACCTTCTTGCACATTGATTTGAGCTTTTCCACGGCCCAGCTGGAAAGGTCTACCAAGTATGATGGGGGCCGTCGTCTTCCTCCATGTCGGAATGACAAAGTCTGGCTGGAAGGGCGAACTGCCAACTTTTACTAGCACATTTCGTATACCTCGAGGTGTTGGGTATGACCTATCCCAACGAGTTGTAGGCGATTGTAGTTGTTGGTTCTCCCAACTTTAGCCTTTTAAACATCTAGAGTGGCATCAAGTTGATGCTCGCTCCCCAGGCTCACATAAGGCTTTCGATACCACATTCCTATAGAGAGCGGTATATGCAAGTTGCCGGGTCTTGAAGTTTTAGGGGAAGTTTCTTTTGCAGGATGGCACTGCATTCCTCAGTTAATGTGATGGTCCCATATTCCTCCTAGCTGTATTCGCTAGATCTTTTTCATGAATTTCACGTAACTAGGCATGTTCTCGATGCCTCCAAAAAATGGTATATTAATATGTAGTTTCTTGAAGATGTCGAGAAATTTTGCAGTGCTTCTCAATTTACCTTTCTTCAGCCTCTGAGGTCGGGATTGGTAAGACCAGGTTCATACATTTTTGTCTGCGTTTCTCGGTTTCTTCCACCTTTTTATTATCCTTGGTACTCTCACATCTCGGTTGCTCATTTTCATCGGTCGAATTCGGGATACTTTGGTCTTGCTCCTTAATTTTCAATTCTCCACCACTAGGCGTAGCTCAGAGATTTCCAACTCTTTTCCACTCCTTAGAGTGATGACTTTCTTGATACTCTTTCCCTTCTCCTCTAGGGTTTACCTGCAGATTGCTTGGCAATGATCCGTTGCCTTTACGCCCATGATTATTCTTGCCCCATTTGAACCTCAAATTTCTCATGTCTTAGCTTGATTGTTCAACTGAGTTGCATGTTGCTGCATATTCGCCTTAGTCTCATTCATGAAGGCAGAGTGGGAGGTCAGCATTTGTGCAAGGGCTTGTTCTAAGTCCATCTTTTTCTCAGGAGGTGGTTCACTATCTTGGTTTGACGGCATATTGTTCTGATTATTCCTCCATCCATACCCTTGATTATTCTGTCTGTTCTGGTTATTACGCCACCCTTGGACTTGATTTTGATTTTGATAGTTGTTTCCCCCATACTGACCTTGTTGCTGAGATTTATTCTGACTGAACCTCGACACATACTGGGCTTGCTCTACAGTTTGATTTCTGGCCCGACATTACATTGCTGTGTCGCTGTCCTCGCGGTGCATAACTCCGTGGGTTAGTACGTATGGCGTTCGCGGTTACTTCTTTGTACGTTTAATTTGTTTGCGTCATTTGTGCCACGTGATTAACCAATTGTTAGGACCTCATTATACGTGCCACCGCTTTCTTGGTGTAGTTTTCTCTAGGCCATTGATTAATGTTGGTCGTAGCATCTTCAAGATTTCATAAGCAGTGCGTGGTTTCTTCATCGGTGCTCCTCGGTGAAGCATCAATCATTTGTTCTAGTCATTTCTCGGATTCATTATAGAAGGTGTGGACTTGCATCCATCTAGTCAGTCGGTGGTGTGGGCACTTCCGCAGTAATTCGTGAAATCTGTCCCATGCTTCTGCTAGGTTCTCCCCCTCTAGTTGTCCAAACGTATTGATCTCTTGCACAAGTTGAGCAATTTTCGAAGGTGGGAAGAACGATTATTTTTGCACCAAATCGTTCGTTCCATGTATTAATGGAATCGGTGGTATTTGGTTAGCCAGTGTTTGGCTCTATCCCAGTGAAAGTGGGAACAAGCGTAACCTTGGAAGCGGTCACTTTCCGTTGTACTTGTGGTATCGCAAACTTCGAGGAAGTTAGTCAAATGCATGTTCGGATTCTCATGGGGTAGTCCATGGAACAAGATATTCTGAAGCATCTGTACTGTGATTGACTTCAATTCGAAATTGTTTGCTTGAATAGATGTGGTCGATAGGTAATACGAGCAGGTTGGCGGTAACTGAACTCATCTAGTAGCATGAAGGGTCATCACGGTTGTATAAAGCGGTCACGGGTGCTGATTCCTTCCATGATTTCCCATTTAAACCTCTCATTGGTTCGGTCATTTCAATGCAGATCTTGTTCTTGATGTTTCCATGACTATTGGATTTCCTAATATGTTAAGTTCTGTTCTCGTATGATGCAGTAAGTCTTTCTAGTCGAGGATGACTTGGTGTTGGTTGACTGATCGTCGTCGCATATCTTGAACTATCTTTTAATACACCTGAACCAACAAAACCAATTGACCAGCACTTGTAGAGATAGAACAAAACAAAAGTAAAGAAAACTTCAGAGTAATATCTATTTGCTTAATTCTCTATATCAATCTAAACCTCTCCCTGGCAACGGCGCCAAAAACTTGACAGGCGGAAAACGCGGTGTATAAAATATACGCCTATATGCGCAAGTGCACGCGTCGCCCCAAGTAGTATAGTGTACTGCATTAGTGCAGATATCGATCCTGAGGAAAGGGTATAATATTGACTACAAAGGTTCTGCTTTTTAGATAATATCTGAAGTGACTTTAGGAGAAATTCAAATATCACGAACTACCTAAATAATTTTTAATCAAAGTATTGGTTTGAAGCTGGGGTTATATCTTTCGCATCGCGTTTGATGGATTGCTTTTCTAAAGATATTGTTATTGATATATTTATAATATGTCACGGCGGAGGTGGTCTTGCTACGAGATATCCTCTCTCGAGGTATATCAGCCTATCACGTGAATAGAATCGGTATATCTCTATCTCATTTCGATATTCAGAAATGCTTAAATGTTACAGCCCCAGGATGCCACTTTCGGGTTGAATATCTCTATTAACCGAATCGGCTGAAAGCTACTCTGCAGGATCCACACCAGACTACCCTCATCTCTCGAATCTAGGATCTCGGTCTGATTATGCTAATCTTGGCGAGACATTTATCATATAATTAAACTACGAGGTATAGAATAGATCGACGATTTATAAGCAATTGAATAACATAAAATCGATCTTTAATCCATCACATATGTGGGGGTTCGTAACTGAAAGGAATCTGAGAACATAATGAAAGAAAGATGAAAATGTTTAATAAAGAAAACAACGCTCTAATATCTGAAAATATCAAAAAATGAAAAGCGGTACAATTCCCGGGCACTTCCTTGAAGCCAGTGTCACTCTGCTCTGGAAACCCGTGCCTCAGTTCGTACGCCTCCCGATGCCCTAATTTATGAGCCATTCGTACTTTAAATGATGAGGTGCAGATTTTTATTGACGTCGCGGCGTGGTGACGTCGCGGGCTTGTGGCGTCGCGACTTGAGTGACGTCTCGACGTGGCCGATCACTTCCTTGCACATCTCATTATTCCAGCTGCTTCCAAAAGGCGCTCTTCACGCTCCGATGAACCTGCGATCACAGGACGCAAATGGGGATCTATGCACAAAAAACTATAAAATTATTATAAAATAAATGTGAAAATGAAGAAGCGCGAGTGTAAGATGAGTGTTTAGGCACTCATCATTGAGCATCTTTAGGCCTGGCCCATTAAGCGGTTCAAGCATGGAATTTGTTCAAACATAAAGGCGACAAATAGTGATTCTATTCTCCAACAAAAGGCAATTCAATTGTCCAATTTGAAGCAATTCAATTGTTTAATTGAAAAGAAAAACAAATATACATGGTAAAGTACAAAACATAGTATGCAAAAATGCACGTATATATATAGTGAATAGCTTTTGATATAGCGAAATGGCTAATACATGAATCTGGCTAAGCGTCACAGTATCAGCACTCTGTATTTAATACATAAATCTAATCAAAATAAAGTGAATAGGTTGATAAAAATTTGGTAACTATACAAAATCATAAAGAAACCTAACCACCTCAACTGCGTGGTGGTGGTGGAGTCTGAGAAAAATTTGCTGTGTAGCGTGAGAAACATCCCGAATAAATTTGCGTGCGTGGTGGGCTCCTCTGATCGGGAACACGAGAGGCCCGGGTGCGTCATAATCTGGCCCGAGCATAGAGTGACAGACTGACCTCGATCTGGGCTGCTGTGTAATTTGCTTGTGAGCGAGATGGCATCCCATCACACACCGCAATCTCTCTAGGGCGACGTGAACATACTTTCGGGGCCAGATGGTGTCTTTGAGTAGGATGGAGCCGGTGTGTCTGGCTGCTGGCTGCGGATGTGGTGTGTGGAGGAGGAGATGGAGGTGACATGCAGGCTGGACTTCTACGTATCTCGGGCTCGGGGGCGGGCACATCGTCTCTATGGAGTCCTGGCCACGACCCGAAATTCCCACCTCCTCACAGTCTCTTTGTCGGAGATGGAAAGATGCGGGCATAGTCATCACAGCTCGGTAGCCAGGAACCAGAGGGCATCGAACTCTCATCTCGATCCTCGGCTCCTCTAGGAATCCCATATGCTCGAGAACCTGGCAGAGTAGTCTCGGCATCAGTAGTGGAATGCTCTCTGCTCGTACTAGGTCCTTCCGATGGACCTTCTCCTCGAAATGTATCAAGGAGGTCATCACCATTTCGGAGGAATTTGAACGATATCCCTCAGAGGTCGGTAAAGAGCCTCCCCGAAGATGGCTCCTCCGGCGCGCGTAATCTTTGTGGCGAGGAACGATTCGTCGGGAATAAATGGTCGATCGGCCGGCATCGGCGGTTTGCCTCCTATAAAATGGTCGGTGTAGTGTCTGGCCGGTCTTTCGAACCATCTCTCGATGAGTGGGTGGAGCCGTCATAACCTGCGCATTGGCCCGGTATCGCATGCCCAATTTGCTAATCATCGGCCGCTGGAGTCTTGGCGATCATCAATGGAAGGCTGAAGCTCACGGGACCATACGCTCCTCGAGGATGTCGCGGTGATGTTCTGACACCGCTCGTGGGTAATAATGTTGCCTCGGAGTCATGAAGATGGCGAATAATCACCGATCAACCTCATAGAATCCTAGGCACGGGATCAGCCCTCGTGTGGGACATCATAGTACGACTCATGATGAAAGTCTATGCGGTGGAGCCGTACATTCCCCGGAATGGGGTTCCCCCGGCGAGCAGCGGCCTCCACGATCTGGAGGTTTGGTATATTTGAGCGATGATGTCGCCTCTGCGTACGACTCTTATTTGGTGATGGGCTGCGGCCAGAGAGGAATGACTTCGCTGGGCCGATGTGCGGGCCGGCAGGCTAGGAGCCCTCCTAACTCTCCCTGCAGGTGCAGGTGATGGGGCCGGGGTCCCATCGGGTGAAATGCAGCCAACGGCAAACCCGAGGGCTCCTCGAGTGCTTGCCTCGAGAGGGGCCGTGTGAAATGCTGGAGGCGGGGCCAGAGCTAGGACCCTCTCTCTCGGGTATCTTGAATCTAACCCGGCCAGAAGGCGGGACCCACCTCGTCTGAACCATATCGAAATGCAGATAATACTGCGGAAGGGGGCTAGACTCACGAAAATGCAACTAAGGCGAATACGAGTGGGGCTCAGGTGGCCAGGTCACTCGTTGGGGCGGGGCACTACTAGGTGAACCCGGGGCACGGGTCACAGACTAGCCGGTGGAGACGCAATGAAGGCTCGGCGAGAGATGAACCGAGTACAGACGAAATGGTCCGGTCGTCTGGTGGCTTTGGCGATTAGGGTGCGGCGACGGCGAGGCGGGACTCGAGCTGCAATGAGCAAATGCAACGGTGGATCCCGGTCGTGGTGTCTTGCGACTGAAGATGCAGGAGCAACAGAGGCAGTGACCAGGGCTCGGTACACTGAACTGCTAGTGTAAGCGCAGTAGTGGCTATGGTCACGGCTAACGGCGGCAAGGAGCAGATGGCCTGAACCAGTGGTGGATCGGGTGACTCAGGGCTTCGCCAGGGAGGGAGAATGTGAAGTGACCAAATAAACAACCCCCTTCCCTCTTCTTATAGGCAAATGAGGAAGCCGAAGAGTTTTTGTCCTCATTATTTGTTTGGTTCATTGGTGGCTTAACTTTGCATCACCTTTTGCAATTCAAAAAAAAATTATAACTTAAATATTAGTACTATGTGAAATAAAAATTATTATAATAAAATTTACTATATGAAACCAAAATTAAAAATGTAATACAAAGTACTATAGTATATAAACAAAATTATTAAAAAGGAAAAGCTAATTTAGGAAATTTCGAAAAATATGAAATTATCAAAATTAACTAAATTAAGACAAAAGCAAAAATTGTTGAACTGCAATCCGGTTTTTGAAAACATCGGACTAATTCAATTTCAAAAATTACTCAAGGAGGGTCGAGAGGTGATACCTCGACCCTGCCGATAGCCTGAGGTGACTCCATGGTGTTGGATGTCAATTATTTGAAGTGGTCCTCGCGATGGCTTTTGAATTGAAGTGATTGGCTGCGGTGGATGTTGATGGCAAGACGATATCTCTTCATCTCCTTGGCTGATTACCTTGCAATTCACGGACCGCGTACTTTACGCATACTGAGAACATTTGAAACAACTTCATCGGTTATTTGATTTTCCATGTTCTAGCAACTTTGGCTTGTTGTTCAAATGAAAGATGTTGCTCAAGGTCATGTTACCAAGGTAAGTTGCATGATTCCATTAGGCAATTATTAATTGCATTGGTTGTGGCGAAATGGTCTTCCTAATATGATTGGCACATGATTAGGTTCATTAGCGGTGGCTCGATGTCAAGCACTACAAAATCTTGGGTAGTAGAATTTGTCTATTTTCCGCAAGACATCTTCAGCTATCCCCGCCCAGGGATTTTGATCTATCGACCAATGAAAGTGTGATGTTGGTCCGGTTTAAAAGTTCACCACAAACCTAGTACCTTGTACGAGAATCGGCGGTAGGTTCACGCGCTCTAAATCAAGTAATGACTTGTCTATGCAATTCCCACCAATATTGTTGAGGATTGTGGAGATCCTGGATCCTTGTATTTGCCAGTGCTTTGGATTATGGCACTGACTTGTTCAGTGAGAAATGCCTTCTTCTCAATGCCTAATCCCTTCTTGATTGTACAAAGATCTTTCAAAAATTTTGCATATGCAGGGACTTGTTTGATTATGTCCAATAGAGGTATGTTAACCTTCACTTGCCTTAAGACCTCACAAAATGCACAACTTCTTTGAGATGCCTTCTTCTTACCTCTAAGTGCTTGTGGAAATGGGGTGGTATGCGGTATTTCATTGAATCCTCCTTTAGGAGAATATCTTTCAGGCGCAATTCTTCTCCCTGCTTGGATTCTTCAACAGGCTTTAGCATAGGCTGATCAACCTCTTTTCCACTTCTCAGGGTGATTATAGCCTTCACCTCATCCATTCCTGAATTGTTGGATGATCCTACCTCATGGATTCCCTTTGGGTTTAGCATTTGGAAGGAACCTTCCTCCTTCTTATACCTCAGCCCAACATTGATCTTGATTGAATACTGTAGGTTGTCCAATTTTTTTGTTTAGATTGCTCAAGCCCGTCTATTCTCTTATTCGATGTATTCTCAGCAGTATCAATCCTTTGTGCCGAGTTGCACAGTGATTCCCCTTTGTTCTCGACAAAGTTGCCTACCACCTTACTCAAATTGATGTAAGCTTGTTCACTTCCGGAGAAGAGGATGGTGGTGGTTGTGGTTGAAGTGGGAACAAAGCGTAGTTTGGCACTGAAATTTTTATAAGCGGGGGGTTGGGTCTCCATGAGAGAGGTTAAGGTGATTCTCCAATTGGAATTGTAGGTACCATATGGAGCAGTGGGTTGTGGTGGCTTGTATTGACCTCTGATGTTGCACATTCGACATCAAATCCTTCTTGTAGGGGCCATGGACCTTGTTCCTCTTTGAATGTACGAGGATTGATAATTAGTGCAAAGGTGGTGTGTGCGGGATTTTGTTCTTTGCATGAACTTCATGGAGCCTTTTTCGCTAAGCTCCTCCACTTTCCTAGCCTAAGGTTGAAATCCACAAGCTTTCATTTCTATATCCTCACGGCGGGTGTATAAATCCCTCCCCTAGGGTTGGCTGAAGGTCTCATTGTTTCCATTTCCCTAGGGTTTGGCTCATCCAACCCTTAAGTTTCAGCCACATAATTTAAAATCCATGGCTTAGTCGGGATGCTTGCGAAAGTCCTCCACACATGGTTTCCAAAGCTGCCTCATGGCGGAGACATACCACCATAAAAATGGTTTACCCGGCGTCCATGTATCAAACCCATGATGTGGGCATGCAGCGATGGTCTCCATGAAATCTCCCGACAACGATAAAACCTCTCACACCGTCTTGAAGTGCAAGGTATAAATTTGTCTCGAATTATTAGTCTTATGAGCCTTTGAAGAACTTCTTCGAGAGTCACTGCCCGGCTTCGGCCCGATTTCTAATGGTTCACCTTTTCCAATGATTGAGCCAAATCTTAGCCTTGTCCTTTAGGGTAAGTGGAAATGCTTTCAGCTTAAGAAAATCCATGTCCATCATTCCTTCCTTAAAGGTTGTGCAAACCTCCTCAAAATCTAATATAGATTATTATGGATTTTCATTTGTTATGTTAATAATGGGATGATGGGTTTCATAAAAATCTCTTCCCACATCATAATGTTAGACATGAGATCTTAGAGGGTTCATTCAGGGTTGATCTGTTCTCATAGCCCCATGAGTTGGGTTCAGCTGGGTACCTGCTCTCCAGTCTTGGAGTAGTGGATCCATAGTATCGGTGTGTACATAACTGCTATTTTAGTCAAGTTGTGTCGCGATTCTATATGATCTACGATGTGTCTCTATCCACTTGTTGCATAAACACTGTTACAAAATTATAGAGACAACAAAACACAAACAAACTTGCAAAAGGGTTGTGTTAAGAAAATAAAATAAGCGATTATAAAAAAACAAAACGGTCGATTCTTGCAAAGTGATGGCGCGGTTCACATAAGCGGGTTACAAAAGAGTTAAAGGTTACCTTCACTTGTGATGTTGATCACAAGTACTTATTTCATCATTAGTGGTTGCTTCATCCCGACAGCGGCGCCATTTTGATTCGTGCCACGGTAGGCTGGCCCGAATCAACGATATTTATATACCTAAGTTCCTCCTCTGCGGTAGTCAAGCTCTTCTTGATATAAGTGGTCTAGGGTCGAACAGGGGATGGGTTTCATCCTAAGATGATTTGCATAAGTGTAAAGGTAAGGCTTTCTATTTGGACTTTTGGATTTTTGTTTCAAAAAGCGATGTAATGAGTTTGAAAGCGATTAGCGTAAAAAAGCGAAAATGAAGTGTGAGTGCTTTGAAGATTTAGGTCACTAACTTGGTAACTTAGGGCAAACAAATTGTCCTCGGGTTTTATCCTCGCGTTATGACAAGCAACCTATAGTCAGTCACAACTAGGATCTATGTTTAACTAGCAAACCTCACCACAAATCGACTCCTGTTTAGTCGGCCGAGATAACATGCATCTATGGCCCCTTGCAGTTTGAAACCTAACATTGGCTTGTCATTTCGGTGGCTCGTAAGGACCATCCCAAAACCACCGGTCGTCTTGATAAGTATACAACGCATCCTAAAGCATGGTAAGTATTGGCCAAATCACTAACATTCAATGCTACTTCTGACCATATTTTGAGAGAAGATATGGGTCGTAAACACAGTCACCTGTAACTTTTAACGAGGACAACAATGCATATGCCGCCCACCAAGCTAGCTTCCCTTCTCTTGAAAGAAGGAAGCTTAGCAAGCATCTCTTGAGTTGTCATCCTCAAGAGAGGGTGTTTGGCAACTTGAAAATAGAGAAAGAGGAGAGAGAGAAAAGCAAAACCCTAACTAAAGCTACGAAAGATATTTACAAAAATAAAAACTTGCCAAAAATTGCTTCCCTCAATTTGTTGCCCAGGGTTACAAAATGGGAGGAGAAGCATATAGGCCCGCAATGTATGAAATACCGCAAAACTAACATTTAGCTAAATTTAGAGACAGTAATACAAAATTGAAGTCGGTTTGCATTAATTACAAAAAGTGTGACAAGGCGTGAATTTATTTAGGCATACAAATTTCGCTAGGCGACGAAAATTTCGCTAGGTAACAAAATGCAAGAGATAGCGAAATCAAGAATTTTCGCTAGGCCGTGCAATTTCGCTAGCTAGCGAAATTTGCTAACAACGAGAATTCATGATAAGCGAAAATGCAAAGAATTTAAGCTAGGAATAGTGCTTAGCGAAAATCACGAGTCTATGTGAAAATTCACAATTTCTTAAGTTGCGAAAATTTTTCGCTAAGGTGCGAGGTACCCAGCAGTCGGCAACACTAGCAATCTTAGCGAAATTCCACAGGTGCTGATTCTTCAACTGCTTTGCCTCTTGCTCCTGTACATTGATTTCCATCCTTTTCATTCTTTCTTTGATTTTGAGTACTGTTTGATGGGCGACAATTGAGTTCGATCTTCATGATTCATCATATGTCTCGATATTGAACTTCCAAGAGTATGCAAAAACTGCTGAAAACAACCCTGAAATAACCTCTAGCGGCATAAATTGAAACTAAGAAGACTTGAACACTTCAATTAGCATAAATGACATGATTAGTGCGCCAAAAAGCACTCAAAACATATCTAATAGGGTTGAAATAGCACTTTGGGCACTAATCATGTCGCAGCACGGGGGCCTACGATTGGTCATGAGCCTCGGACGAGGGGCGAGCTTTATGAGTGTCGGGCTCGTTATGGATCTGGCGATCCCGGGGAGACATTGGCGGTCCACCGTCCGGCCACCTCCACACCGCCCTGCGACGTTGTGGGCGGCGATATCGATCCTTCCCGGACAGGGACGGTGCTCTCCCTCATGGCACGGCGCGTGCAGGATGGCCGGGAGCAGCGTCCTCGTCACCTGGTTAGAATTTCCGTCTGAGATATGCGTCTGATGCGGCCAAATAGAGGCCACCATTTTGCGGCAATGAACCTTACAGACCAGTTGCGCGACTCACGGCCTCCACCATCCACCTCCACCACCACCGCCGTGATCACCAGGGGAGTACCCTTCACCTCTTTTGTTTATTTCTTGCCCGTGGGGACACTGGCTATTTTGTTGGGGGGGTGTGGTGATCGTGTTTTGTTTTGTTTAGTTCTGTTTTGTTTTTAGTGTTTTTATAGTGCTTTTGTTTTTATAGTGCTTTTATTTTGTTCAGCATAGTTGTGTTTCTATTTAGTTCATGTTTAGTTCAGCTTACCTGAGTCATGTGTAGTTCGTTTGAGTTTGTGTTAGGTAAATCTTATATGTAATAATTGCGTGTTTGTGCCATGTTAAAGTGAGAGATCACTTTGGGTGAATTCACGATTAACATGAATGTTCAAATGCATACAATGTTTTGATGCTCGGTAATTAGGTTGAATAGATGGAAAGGGTTAGCGAACCAATCCTGAGTAGTCAAGACACCAGTTCTCAAGAACCGTATCACACTCACACACTAATGACCTCAGAGTATGCATAGCGCCGAGACTAACAACCGGTAGTCTCGAATTAACCTCGGGAGACTCAACCATTTAAGTGATGGGACACCAATAAAAAGAGGATTGCCATCGAGCCCCAAACAAAAGAGAAAATACAAAACAATAGAAAAAGTGAAAAGAAAAGACAAATGACAAAAATAGTATCCGGCATAAGAATGCTTTGAGATCATTCAATCTAATCCCGCACAACCGAAGGGCCTCTGGCTGTGCCTAATGCCCCGAGCCAATCGGGCCTGAGTCATCGACTTCACCGCCCGCCATGGGACGAAGATGGATCATTCACGCAACCTAAATATCTTCGAGTTCGCTGAAAGTGTTCGGTGAAGTTTGAAGGGAATTTAATGCCCGGTGCCCTTAACCAATCGTGGGGAGTCACCAATGGAACTCTCGCACAGAACACTCCTGGGCTAAAACTCGCACTAGGTTTTCTTACATTTATTTGGCACGAGGAAGTTTCTAGTATTTGGTCGCAATAAATTGCGCGTTCCTATCCTTTTCTAGTTACCTTCCAAATAGGTGAGTCGAGCTCAAGTTCTCAGCTCTAACCTAGACATACACTGAGGTCATTCATTATAAGCACATGTGGGCTTGGGAAAGGCCATTGAAAGTACCATGGGATTTGATGCACCAGTCACTTCTACCTATTTTAACTGAGTTTCTCCGAAAGTCGAACACTTGTATGCATCCCGTGAACTGAGCAAAACAAAGAAGACATGAGCTTCCATCCAATTGATCCTCTTACTTTCACATGTGCAACGCCTAGTGTTAGTTTCTAGTAGGCTCCGATATGTGTCTGTCTAGAGGTTCATTCTTGCTTGGGACAAGCAAGAAACTAAGTTCGGGGTGTGACGAAAGTGCCCAAACACTCATATATTATACTCCGCCTACCTTTTCATTTTTACATTTATTTTATAGTATTTCATAGTTTTGTGGCCGTTCCTGACGGTGTTTTGGTTACAGTACAATCGAGCAAAAAGAGCAGCTTCGAAGCATTTTTTCGGGAGCAATGGACCAAGGTAAGAAAGTGGTTGTCACGTCAGTTCCCACATGCCGCAACGCCCCCATCGCCGCGACGCCCAACGCCACGACGTCAGTCAATAATGCGTAAGTCAACAAGGAAAAAACGCCGCGACGCTCCCAACGCCGCGACGTCGCACGAGATCCGCCATCACTAAGCGTAATAGGGCCCAGAAAATCAAGAGCGAGACGCACGAATCCGAGGCACTGAATTCGTGAGCGTAGTGACACAAAACTTCGAGGAAGTGCCCTGATTTGTAATCGTTTCTTAGTTTTTGGATATTAGAATCATGTTTTAATACTCAAACATTTTTATTCTTTTCATCCAGATGTCTAGATTTATTTCTAGGGTTATATTGAACCCCCGTCATATGTCGATGGATTAAAAGTTTCGACTATATTATTCAATTGTTTATTAATTCAGCATCTCATCGATTGTGAGTTCAATTACATGATAATGTTCTGCCAACATTAGAATAATTACACTGAGATCCGAGATTCGAGAGATGAGGGTATTCAGGTGATCCGGGTAGAGAGCCTTCTGCTGATTCTCAGAAATGTAGATATTCAACCCGACTGGTGGCATTCGGGGGTTGTGAGCATTTAAGCATTTCTAATACCGAGTCGATAGAGATATACCCGATTCTATTCACGAGATAGGCGGATATACCTCGAGAGAGGATATCTCGTAGGCAAGATCACCTCGCCATTGACGTATTGTAAATAAATCGAATAATAATATCTTTAGAAAATTAATCCATTGAATGTGATAGGGGGAGATATAACCCTAGTTCTCAATTCCAGTAATTCAGAAAAATCAATAGTTTAGTTAAGTTTTACATACTTACTTTCTTTCTTAAAATCATATATTCAGATATTATCTAAAAAAAAGCATAACCTTTGTAGTCAATACACCTTTCCCACTCGGAATATGAAGCTATGCTAGGAATATGAAGCCGACAATACTAAAGTTGCGCTTAGATAATCAACGCACACTCGCCACTTGCCATTCTTCTTCGAGACGACCATGACATTGGATAGCCACTCGGTGTACTAAATCTCTCTGATAAAATCAACGGCGAACAGTTTGTCCACTTCCTATTTTATTATTTCTTGGCATGCTAGGTGGAACTGACGTAGTTTTTTTATGTATTGGCTTGCACTCCTTCCAAAGGGTCAAGTAGTGTTGAGCCACTATAAGAGAAATGTCGGGCATGTCTGCATGGGTCCATGCAAAAACATCAGAGAACTCTTACAGGAGTGATAAGAAGGAGTTAACCTCCTCATGCGAGAGAGCTTTTCCCAAGCTAACCTGCTCGGGCTTGTCTGGATCGAATAGAGGATACAACTTTTGGAGCCATCATGCTTGGCAAGACGGGTCTCGAGTTGTCGTTGTTATTTCGTCGGCGTGTCGTCCTTATGTTATTTGTCCTCGTAGCAGGTCTTTGCTACATGTTGGTCTCCCCTTAAGTCAATATGGCCTTGTGGAGTCAAGAAACTTAGCATATGGTGGTATGAGGATGACAATGCCTTCATCACGTGAATCCAGGTGCGCCCCAAAATGGCGTTGAAAGAAGAAGGCGCGTCAATCATCTTGAGTGGGACCAAAGCTCTGACGGGCATAACCGAAATCGGCAGCACTATTTCTCCTAAGGAATTGGTATGTGATCCGTTAAAGTCGGCCAACACCCTTCTGGGATTGAGGATATTGTCAGGATTATAGCTTAGACGAAGCAAGGTAGGTAGGTAGAGCAGGTCGGCGGCACTACCGGGGGGTCGACTAAAATTCGTTTCATCAGTTGTCTTCTGACTTCTAAGGTCAAAATAAGTTCATCATGGTGAGGAATATATAGGTCTCTAAGGGTGGATTTGGAGAAAGTAATGACCCCGTCAATGGGTTGGATGCTACTCAGGGCAAAACTGTAATTAACCTCGACTACAAAGATACACGAGTGTGGTTGACCTCGGGTTTTTGGTGTTGCAGGGCCAGCGATAATTGTATCTATCACAGGGCGAGAGCTTGTCGACGGTGAGGCTTATGAACTATTTGAGACCGCCTCTTCAATGTACTCACGGAGATGACCCCTCTTGACCAGGTAATTTAGCATCCTCTAGAGTCAGTAATAATCGTTGGTCTGATGCTCAACGTCCTTGTAATACTCTCAAAATCGAGACTCGTCTCTCCCCTTTAGATCGCCCCTTTAAGGCCTAGGGCACTCAAAGCCTTGAAATGACTGAATGATTATAAAGGGTTGAGAAGGTGGGACAGTGAACCTTGTCTGGCCGATGTTCTCTCTTGTTTGCTGCTCCGTCACCTGAGGGATCAGTCTCATCATTACAACCGATGCGCCTCGAATCACTGGAGTCGCGCTTACCCCTCATGTCTTGATTGTCGCAACCCTACTTGCCCTTACTCCCGTCTTACCGTCGAGAATCAGATGAACTAGTGACGTCTATTTGGACGCGGTGACTATGTCGTTCTCAAGCATCGCTTACTGGTTTCCCCTCTAGAACAATTCGTAAACCGTCGTGGGGGGATGTAACGACAGGGAATAAAAAAACTAGGTGTTCGAGCGAATAACTTGCTTCACTGCCTACAGGGCTGCATCTGTCTGGGCTTACGACATCGAGTTGGAGGATTGCGGCCCTGAAACACTTCATAAAGTCCCTGATAAACTCATATCTCCCCATCTGGACGTGGAAGAGACTAGTAACGCTCTGCCTCCTGCTGATCGAGCACATATATTAAGTGACGAACTTCAAATAGCGCCGAAGGAGGCTACCGCATCGAGCTGTGCAATGCAACTGGGCAACAAGGCTAGGCCGGCTTAAGCTGGGTCGAGACGACCTTACACAAGAGAGCATTGTTTCTATTTCCAGCTGGCCATTATCCGAGAAACCGCGATAAGGTGATTGAAAGGGTCTCAAGACCATCGTACATCCGAATTTCGTGTGCGCGGTTAGGCGTGAAAGCATCTGCTTAGATGGCTGAGATAAACGGACGACGAACATCGTCCAATGCACGTACGTGGGATCTAGGATTTCTTTCTCATGTGGGAGTGGAGATTTGTTCTCTTAGGGCGATCGACTGGGGAGAATTCGAAGGAGGGGGGCGAGAGAAGTCATGGGATTCAGATCTGGTTATGGCAACGCTTGCCTGCTGTGGGGAACAAGTGGTGGATTTTTTGTTCCTACAGACAACGCCAATTGAAATGACTCAAGTTTCCTTCCACAATAAATTTTACTTCTTCTCCAACAAATATTGATACGAAGAACATACCTCCCCCTTAGGGTACATCGTCATACATTATATACTCATAGCGGGAGTTACATAATGAATGGTTATGAGGTGGGTAGTTATGAATGATTCTCAATGCTTTTATGTTATATATTAATTTATACATTAATTACAGTGTAACAATTGTCAAGGTAGATAGTAATGTGTGTCCTGCCCGCTTATCTTTTATGCCTGAGGCGATTAGTTTAATCGAGCGCCTGATCCCATGCACCTCGATGCCCGAGGTTGTTGAGATAGTAGCATACCCAACCTTCCTGAATCACATTCCATACAAGTCTCTGTCGAGTTCAGGTCATTCAGGCGACTACCACATGATCGGGTTCAAGTCACTCACATGACTGCCACGTGAACCGTAGCATATCTCATTCCAATGGTTTCTTTCACGTTGATTTGGATTTGGCTTATTTTTCAATGCTTTTGTCAGCTGACTGTCAGAATGCTGCTTTATCAATGACTCATATTTACGTGATAATGTGGTCATCAATCTGCTACTTTCTTCGCGGCTGCATTAATAGTTTATATTCCAATATTTGATCTGACATAGTCATCAAATTAAACCTTCTTGGTCAATATATTGTAGGTCTAGAATCTTAAGGATTCTAGGCATTGTTGGATTATCAAATGTGTAGACTTTGAGTGGATTTTTTTTTTCTATTTATCTAGATGTTGTGTCATTCCTTAAAATTTTTAACATTTTTTATTATGTGTTTCTATTAATTGTATTGATAACTAGAATTAATAAATTTATCTTTTAAAAAAAACATTATTATATTATTTTAAAAAACATATTATATTGAGGGGTAGCTCATATGTCTGACCTTAGCTTTGCTTCCTAACGGTGACCAAAGTCCTCCTCACAGTTAGTGGAGATTTATTCGATTGTTAATTTTAGAGTCCCAAATGATTAGTCGAACTCTTATGCACAAGTTGACCCAAAGATCCAAGATTATCGAAAAAAGCAACATAATATAATTTGATCAAATTAATTTGATCAAATTAATTTGATTTTAAATATTTGTAGATTGACTGGGCTTAAAAAAGAGAAAATTGTTATTCAGCTCATTGATTTGTGAATAATTGTAAATAAAGTATAAATAATATAAAATATATGTTTTAATATAATTTCATAAAAAAAATAATTATGTTTCAGGTCTAGCTTAAAGTAGTACATACATTTTATTATCATACCTCTAACACAATTATTTTTTATTTTTTATGTAACTCGTTTTTGTTATCTATTTTGTATTCTGTATTATTTATTTACAAGTATTCCCAAGTAAGTGCGATTTAAAAAAAATATGAAAATCTAGTTAATTTATGTGTTTGTAACAAATCCAAAATGGACCCTAATAATGTTCACTTGTAAGTTGTAAGTAGACCTGTCCAATAGGCCGGGCCGCCCATTTTGGCTTGTGGCTCTACTCGAAAAATAGGGTTGGGTTGGCACTCCATCTAGTACAGTAGCAGCGTGGCCATGGTCCAAAGCGAGCGAAATGCAAGCAGCCGAGGGTGCCGCATCAAGATACCATGCGGGCCGGCCCGTCATGCTAGCCCACCGTGTCGGCCCACCCATTATGCCAATTCTCATTTTTCATATAAAATTGTCAATAATACACATCTCAACAACTATATAACAACTAGTTTGAGAGGTATAAAAATCTTTTGCATATGAAATTTTTTGTGATGTACTTAAACTATAGTGATACAATTCTCTAACTCTTTTTTTGTAGTTTGTTGAAATTTTGAATAAAAGAATCGTATTTTTTTTATATTTTCTTTTCTTTTATCTTCTAATATTTCAAATTTTTCGTTATTTGAAAACATAAGTATAATATATTTTCTTCGTTGTATCAAAATTTAGCATTTCTGCAAATTATATAATTACAAACTAAATATATATTTTTTTTAAAAATAAATTGATTTAATTACAAAATAAAATTTAATATGGGTCAGCCCGTTAGTATGACCCACCTACACGACTAGCTCGTCAAGCTTATAGGTCATGTCGGGTCAATCATTTGACGTTCACGGATTGACCTGATTCGATCCGTCTTTAGCGGGCTGGCGGTCCATTAATCCTGTGCAGTTATCGGCCTGCCAGAGGCCGCGTTCAACATCGTACGGAACGCACCATGAGGCCGCATCGTGACGGACCATAAACACACTGCCCTATGAAGTCCAAGCTGCCTACAAGGTTCTAACGTCTAAGACCTGAAAGGAGTAGACGTTGCTAGGGTTTATGATGTTACTCCTTCCGTTACTCTGAGACTATGGCGTTCCTCCTCCTGCCATTCTTCACATAGTTTTCCCATCATAGCCTTACAATAATGAGGTATTTTCGCAGCATTGCCCCTCTGCTGTCAAGGAATCTCAAACTTACCAGCGCGAAGAACCCTACCTTCCATGATTCGTTGAACCCTAATTCTCATTTATGGAACCGTTTGAATTTTGTGCTGAAATACAATTCCTCCGCGCAAGTCCCTTCCGAGAGGGTTCCGCCCATCGTGGACGAGATCTGCGGTCTCACCTTGCTGGAGGTTTCTGATCTCGCGGAACTTTTGCGGAAAAAATTGGATATAAATGAAATGCCGGTGATGGCAGTCATGATGCCGGGGATGGGATTCGGTATGGGAGGAGCCGGAGGACCAGCGGCGAAGGGGGAGGAAGTGAAGGCGGCTGAGAAGACGGCGTTCGATTTGAAGCTAGAGGCGTTCGATGCGGCGGCGAAGATTAAGATTATAAAGGAAGTGAGGACGTTTACGGATTTGGGATTGAAGGAGGCGAAGGATTTGGTGGAGCATGCGCCGACGCTTTTGAAGAAGGGGGTGACGAAGGAGGAGGCGGAGAAGATCATCGAGAAGATGAAGCAGGCTGGCGCCAAGGTCACCATGGAATAAGGTAATACACTCCCTCTGTTTTGCGGGTTGATGATTCTTTGATACTTGTTTTTGTATGTATTAGATTTGGCTTTAATGATTTATGATGTGGGTTTGACTGCTACGTGCAGTTGGGCAAAACGAATTTGGGTAAACATTTCTTTTTCTCCAGCTCAAGTATTTTTCATGTCTCTTTAGTAATCCAGTTATGGACAAAGTGGCAGGCCGCTTAGGATTATTGGTCTCTGTTGTTTATTCTACCACATTTCCATGAACCTGTAAACCACCTTATCATGTGGCCAAACTTCTCACCTAAAAAAATGTTATGGAAATTGTAAGAGCACATCATATGCTTTATTCCTACCTTGGAAGACTTGCAAAGAACTTAGGAATTAATATACCTTGACATATTCCATCTATTAAATCAGTTGACAGAATTATGGAGATGAATAAAGAGGGCAGTAAAATCAGTAAACCACGTTATCATGTGGCCAAACTTCTTACCTAAAAAAATGTTATGGAAATTGTAAGAGCACATCATATGCTTTATTCCTACCTTGGAAGACTTGCAAAGAATTTAGGAATTAATATACCTTGACATATTCCATCTATTAAATCAGTTGACAGAATTATGGAGATGAATAAAGAGGGCAGTAAAATGTTTTGAAAAATAATTTTTTTCCTGGTGGCCAATTAGCCAGTCACATATCAGCCTAGAGGCTGTTTGCTGTGTGAATGGTCAGTAAGCTCATCTACACTAGCATTGTGTTTGTAGCCTTATAATAGTGTAGCTCACTGGTTTCACTCAAAGGCTGCTAACGACATTCCAATAATTTGTTATTCTTTATTACAAAAATGATTAAACTAAAATGATTTAATTGACAAAATTATGGTGGTGAATACAGGAGATAGCAAATGTTTTGACAATAATCTTTTCCTGGTGGCCAATTAGCCAGTCACATATTAGCCTAGAGGCTGTTTGCTGTGTGAATAGTCCAGTAAAGCTCCACCTACACCATGACTAATCAATTTGTAGCCTTATAATAGTGTAGCTCACTGGTTTCACTCAAAGGCTGCAAACGACATTCCAATGATTTGTTATTCTTTATTACAAAAATGATTAAACTAAAATGATTTAATTGACAAAATTATGGTGGTGCATACAGGAGATAGCAAATTTTTTGTCAATAATCTTTTCCTGGTGCCCAATTAGCCAGTCACATATTAGCCTAGAGGCTGTTTGCTGTGTGAATGGTCAGTAAGCTCACCTACACTGGCATTGTGTTCATAGCCTTAAATAGTGCAGCTCACTGGTTTCACTCAAAGGCTGCTAACAACATTCCTATGATTTGTCATTCTTTAGTACATAAATGATTAAACTAAAATGATTTCAAGATCAATAATGTGACATGGATCTTGAAATCGTTTTAGCGTAATCATTCAATAATGTGACGTGGGTTGTACTTATAAAAAAGAAAGAAAAAGTGACATGGGTTGCTTAGTGTGCTCCAATGGTTTTGTAGATTCAAAAGGTGACAATGCTTCATATACACATATCTCGGCCCTGTTGACTTACATGCGTGCATGGGTGGACACATGTCTACATGTTTAGTTTACATTTTTATAAAAATTATCAATTTGTGGTCTCTTGTTTGTTAATTGTTGTCTTGAATACCTCCGTTGGTGTTTGGGTGCATAATACCTAATGTGTGTTCTTGTCTTGTTCAACTTCAATGATTGATTGGGTTCTTGTTGTGGGAGGGAGTATTTTGTTTCCCTTGTTCTCTTTTGGTGCCTTGTGGCAACTGGCGTATATGTCCTGTGTACTTTGGTGCTTGTGTACTAGCTCTTGATTGATGTGCTTGTTTGATCAAGCTGAAAGGTTGTTCACGTCTAACTAAGCCAATTAAATAGCTACCTCAACACCCATATATTTACTTGTCTTTTGCGTCGGATTCCATAACTGTTGCATTTATTAGTTCAAATCAGTAAATATAAGCTAATCAAGAGTTAGTCAGGTTACTTTGTGTGTCTCTTTCGCCCTTTTTTTGTGGTGTTATATTTGGACAAGTTTCTTGAGGGTTTATGCTAACCAGCTTTTTACAAACGCACTCAAGCTTGGTTGCTTTTGTGATTGAGCCTGTAACACTATATTGGCATGTTTACCTTCTGTATGAGCTGATCCTGAGCTGCTTAGTAGAAACCTGGTTTATGTATTGGGCACAAAATTCATACTTGAAAAAATAAATGCTATCCATAGTTGCTGGAATACAAAAGTAGGTTGAAATGCAATCGATGAACGAGACCAAATTGGAGGCAATGCTAGTCACGGTATATAGAATATATGTGAAAATATGATTGGGAGCAAGTTTGGTGCTAATACTGCTTGGTTATGTTTTCTGGTTCAGGCATTGGACAGGGAAGACAAACTAACAATGGGGAGAAGTACGGAACTTGATGGTATGCTGTTGAAAATCGTAGCATAAATAATGTATTACATCTGGACTTGATATGAGAAGAGCATTTTTTTGGAGGCATTGTATTTTTCACACAAAAGGTCCAAAGCTCGATGGGTATCTCTATTTTCTCTCATCCTTGCGACAATTTATTTATATGATTAATTTGCTTAACTATAATATACTGTAAAAGGAGTATCTTGTGTGTCCTTTTATTTTTTCATTTTCTGCAGCTGGAGAATGCCTGTCAACCTGATTACCTGAAGCAACATTAACACCTTTGAATGATACTGTCTAAGCTAAGCGATGGAGAGAAGAACAACTCATTGTTTAGATGATAATGTCTGCTCTGAAGTATTGCCATCACGCTTCCTACACGTTGAACCCTTCATGATTGATCTAATGAACAATCCAGTCGGAAACCTGGTCTTTGGTTGTGATGATATATACATGTGAATGAATAGAGTGAAACACCGGGTCTCTGTTGGACGTCGTTCGTGTGTGTTTAATAGTTCGATCGTTCCGTTCAAATTCGAATCGGTTCGATTCAATTACCGATGATCTAAACGATGTTTTCGGCATTTGGGTCGTTGTTGGTGTTGCCGTCGATCAAGTACAGTTCGACGTTCATTGGATAAAGTCTAAAACAACTGCTTCGATATGGTTTTGAATATAAATAAATTCACATTGAGTCATTCAAAAATAAACTATCTATAAGACCATGCATAAGATCTCGTTAAAATAATCCTCCTAATAAAAGGGGAAAACCATAGGGCACTGGAAATGAAATTCGTTTTTGATTAATGGTTTTGACTTTGTAGTGTATGACGAACAGAGAAATGATCTTCAACCGAACAAAAGCAGGGTTGGCAAACACAATCCCTGAGGGTATGTTAATCAAGCTTGCATGAAGTTTTCCCCGTTTATGAGATGTGCATGCTTCTTGGGAGTTAACTAAAAGCCACCAAGGAGTGGAACAATCTTTATTAAATTTTAATTACATCATAAATATATATAACACTTCTAGAAAAATTAGAGGGTCATTAATGAATTGATTCTTCTTCATCGATCAATACTGGATTCATGAGGCAGCTTCTCAGCTTGGATAAAAGTTAAATATGCCTTGCTCTTCCCATGCCTTGGTACAGAATATGAAATAATTCACAAATTAGGAATTAATTAAAAATAAAACTATCCCCCATAAGACCATTAACATAAGATACTCGTTAAAATAATCCTCCTAATAAAAGGGGAAAACCATAGGGCACTGGAAATGAAATTCGTTTTTGATTAATGGTTTTGACTTTTTAGTGTATGACGAACAGAGAAATGATCTTCAACCGAACAAAAGCAGGGTTGGCAAACACAATCCCTGAGGGTATGTTAATCAAGCTTGCATGAAGTTTTCCCCGTTTATGAGATGTGCATGCTTCTTGGGAGATGTAACACAAGCCACCAAGGGTAAAACAATCTTTATTAAATTTTAATTACATCATAAATATATATACTATATATATATATATATATATATATATATATATATATATATATATATATATATACTTTTATATATATATATATATATTTATGAATAAATGAAATACTGTTCATTATAGTTCATTTCATTAATTAAATTATTATTGCTATTATTTTATGTATTAAAAATTAAAAATTAAAACTAAATTATATTATTTTTTGAAATTTTATATACATAGAAAGAGACAGAGTAATAGTTGAATCCATATAGGAATTGCGGGAATTTCCAATGACTGAAAAAACACATTTAAATTGAATACTAGGTCAACAAAGTTGATTTTGATGATTATTTAATACTAAGCCCATAAATTGATTTTGATAATTATTTAATTGGGCTGAATCACGATAATCTTGAAGTAGACCATTGCTTTGGAACTAGAACACTTGTTTCTTTTACCGCGGAAGGTGGTGTTGCTTTCACTTTTGCATATTACGATTATAGTATTATGTTTTTATAAGGATTCGATCTTGATTCTCCTATATATTCATTCCACTTTTTACCAACTAGGCTTAAAGGGCTTATAAGAGTAAATTTTATTTTATTTTTTAAAATAATTTTTTTTGTTGATTAAGAAGAACAAGACATTATATCTTAACATAGAAACTAAAGTGTAAAAAAATATAAGAGGCACATTATCTATGTTAATAGTAATAAAAAACGGTTTAAAGCCTACATAGTTAGTAATCATAAAATGCCTAAAATATCCAATATTTCAAATCTGATGAAACATATTGACGAATAAATGTTGATATAGTTGCTCTTATTTGATAAAAATAACTGCGAGATTGAATCGCTCGCAGAGGCCAGTGATAAATCATTTGTCGTCGATACTTAAAGCCCACGAGACGCAACAAATTATACAACAAAAATTCTAAAAAATAAAAGCGAATGAAAACTCGTAATGGGTCGGAGATAAGCGGGTTTTATTGAGAGAAAAAAGCTCAAATATGAGTGGACAAAAGATTGAATGGGTAATTTCAGACTAATTAATTCCAAAAAACCATTCAACATTTTATAACATAATTAAAATAAATAACATAAGGAATTAGGGTTTCCTAAGAAGAGGAGCAGTATAGTTCAACGAGAGTAAATTTTATTAATATTCTCCACTTTCACCTTTTTTTCATTTAAAATAAGAAATGTATTAAATCAAGGGAAATTGTGTTTAAATGCAACGAAGATACAGAAAATAGAAATTTGGTTTCTCATATAAGTCACCACATGTAATAAAGGCACAAAAATAAGCAAACATGCTGTGGATCAATAAAACCGTTTTAAAATATAAAAAAAACCTCATGTGAGCCCACCGATTCAACATATAAGAGAAAATAAATTTACATGTCTCTCATTTATTTTCTATTTAGTATTTTCTCTCTTATATTCTCTCTCTTCGAACAGTCTTCCCTTTCTCCACCCCATCACCCCTCAAAAACCCTTAATTAAATTCTTTAATGTAAAACTTTTAATCCCTAGTGTAAAATCTTTCCAGCTAGGACCATCCTCAGCCTCTGTACCCAAAGGTGTGGCTTTTGTACCAAGAGTAATTGTAAATATCATATTTTACATTAATTTCTCTCAACCACTTTACCATTTTTAATGCCAAAATATTCCTTTTATATTCTTTTTATCTCGTTTTATGTTCAATTTTTTTTTTTTTTTTTTTAAATATAGCTTTTTATCCTATTTACCAGTGCCCCTACATTTTTTCTCTGTTGATCTAATATCATGTATTTATTATAAAAGTTGTAAAACAATATATTCAAAAGTCTAGTACAATATATTATAAAAATTCAAATTTGCATTATAACATAATTTTTGAAACAACATATTACATAATATTGCATGAACAAGTAATAAAACCAATGGCGTAATAAATATGTAAAAATAGAAGAGACTTAAATTTAACCAGTGAATTGGTGTATTTTACTCACAAATGATCAGTGTCGTTGAAGCACAATGTGGCGTCTTTGTATGCTTTGATACGTATGGCGTGCAGCCGAATTGATTAAATCTCTTAGTTTTCATCTTCTATCATTTTCAACCGATCTTTGGTGCTTCGCACATCTTCAATTGGTGCATTAAGATTCGTTCATCCTCTATTTATCATATTCTTTATAATAATGCGCCTTAGTCATTATATCATGCGAAGACAATTTTCCCAGCGTGTTGGTCTTGCCACAATTGCGAATCGTGATTGAAGAGCAGTAAAAGCACGTTATCGTCTTTCTACATGCTTCATGTTTCATGCAAAATATTTTCTTTTCTACCTTGTGTTTGATGGTGTTTTGCAATAGTAGCCCACTTTGGGTATATACTATCGGCTAAATAATAACCCTTGTTATATTCTTTTCTTTAATAACATAATACTTAGTGGGAGGGGGCAATACAACTGGCTAAATTAGAAAAAGGTGGATGATTCTTGTTGATATCGTTATTTAGTACCTAGCATATACAAAGGAAATATGCATGCCATATCCAAATATCATAATACTCGACGAGAATAATAGTTGGATTCCACTACGACACATATTATCCACCCGCCCATCATACATTGGACAATTTTCCCGCTTCAATGCATACAATCCGGTTACTTGACGTCTGGAAGGCCACGTTGTTACTGATATAAAGTAGTGCGGCAATGTCATTAGCGGTGGGTATTTCTGGAATGTTGCTCTGCGCAAATATCTCCTGATAAGCACGACAAAATTGTTTTACGTAGCCTTTTGAAAATCGAAATTAGTTAATGACGAATCAACGCGGGAATACTCGTGAATCATCTGGAAGTAACGACACCGCTCGCGAAAATCGAGAGGCGATCGAGCTCTAAAAATATCTGAGAACTGTCTGACGTTCACAATGACCGCTGGGAGTCAGTGCGAGTAAAATAATGGCCACTTGTGCCCCTGCATTAATACTCACAAAATAAATATTCCAACCAAGTATATCTCCACACATGGATTCGAAGTTAACACGCTCTCTTTCTTATCTGAAACGTATATTAAAATTATAAGAATTCGAATACATGTCATATATAACTTCACCAAATCCTGACGGCTTTCTTCTAAACGGCAATAGTTCTTGGCGCCCAAAGATCATTTCGAATTATTGCACAGAAATGGTGATCCTGCGGGGTGAAGCGAAGCAGATAGAATGTCCTACTTGGGTTACTCCCCACTAAGTGCACATGCGTGACAAACAATCACATTCGAAGCAATTTCATGGAATATACTCGAATGTCT
The DNA here is from genome assembly GCA_016808115.1 of Tetrastigma voinierianum. Classification (NCBI taxonomy): domain Eukaryota; kingdom Viridiplantae; phylum Streptophyta; class Magnoliopsida; order Vitales; family Vitaceae; genus Tetrastigma; species Tetrastigma voinierianum. The sequence continues at coordinate 596,629 of JAEQBH010001362.1, forward strand.
GTGACCAACCCATGTCTCGAGTCCTCTCCAAGCTTCTCATATCCTAAGCGAGATCACGGGTAAAATCGCGGTTGAAACAAAAGTTGTTTGTTCTTGAGAAACTCACTCTCCGAGGATTTCGGTAAAATATTGATTCTTTCAGGGGCGAATGTGTTGGAGAATCTTCCAAGAACAATTCATGGGCTCCTCGGCATTGCATTAACTGGGTAATCTCAGCAGCGGTCAAGGAAAATCTTAGATTCAAATTCACTTTCACAAACATTTTCATTTTTTATTTCATTTCATGTCATGCACTCACACCTAATATTCTAGGTTGTCCTAATGCATATGGAATGCATTATGCCAATTCCAACAAACTCATGTCAATATATTCAATTCATATATATTAACATAATTAATCACTTTATCAAGCAATGTTATCTGGAATTCACCTCAAATACTTAATAAAAATTCATTCTTTGTGAGCTAATTCATAATATGTGATCATTTGGATAAAGCCCAACATCATAAAAATTCACATGCAAATATTCATGTTACTATTCACGTGAACAGTGAAATCCTCGGGTTACTGTTCATGACCACACAAATAGGAATTTTCTCCACTCGATTCAAAGCTTTTGAGACAGAATTTAAGGCTAAAACAAGCCTCGAGCACGTTCACAACCGTTCGTGGTTGCTATGAGGATTATGAGTAGGAAGATCACCTCTTGGGTTGTCGGAATCCCTTTGAATCGGTCACTGCTTGCTTGGCCCTCGCCGCGTAGAGAAGAAAGCAGTTGCTTCCTCGGGTGTTGAAAAGCCAGAGCGGTCAGGTCGTAGAAATCTAGAGAGAATGTGATCTCTCTCTCTCTCTCTCAAAAACACAAAATCTGCACCTCCTTTGCCGTTTTCCAACACGCCCGTTTTGGTGTTTTTGAAAACGCTCAATCCTGTTTTTGTCTTTTATAAATTTAAAAATTAAGAAATTAAGCATGTGTCAGTTTCTTGGATTTTTGTGTTTTTATATCGTGTCGATTTCCATCGTCTCTCACTCTTCAACATGTGTCACATGAGTACATGTAGTGGGTGACTTTTTGTCGCATCACGTAATCGTTTCTGGCTTCCAGATATCGATGCATCAGCTTGATGCAAATTCCGGCTTGTCTCGAAATTCGTGGAAGAATTTAGATTTCGTGAACAATTCAACCAGATTAATCTGTTTCGATCGTAGAGATCTAGAAAAATTTCACATTTTAAGAGAGTACGATTTTGCCCTTTTAGGAAATTGGAATTTTTCTGGAACCTTTACATTACCGCAGGCTTGAGAAAATTCCCATTTGGAAAATATGAAAATGGCCAATTTCGATCAACTCTGAAATTTTCTAGATCTGGATGATAAGCAGTTGTAGATTGAGGCGATCTCGCGAAATCCAGCTAATACATCGGAATTTAAGTAAGTCAGAGACGGTGTGTTTACCCGCGTTTTTCGAGGCATCCCGTGTCGAGTGTCTATGGCATGTGATGTGACGAAATCATACCATAACAATATGTTTCATGTGACATGAACCATGGTAAATATTGGAAATGGAAAGCGTAATGTGTCGAAATGTCGGAAATCCAAGATTTGAAGGCATTAGGTGAATAGTTAAATGATAATAAAACGAAATAGCGAATAGTGTTGTTTCCTACCTTTAAGTAAAAGAACAAAATGTGAAGGGAAAGGGAATGGAGATGCAGTGAGCTTTTAGGTTGTGTTTTAGAGAGAGAGTGTGCGACTTCTCTCAGAAGTTTAGGCGTCATTATCGAGATTTGTCGGGATAGAAGAAAAAGTTGCTTTGCGCGGTGGAGACTACAGCGTAGGCTCCGGTTTTAAGGAGTTTCGACAAGTCAGGTGGGGTAGGAGGTTTCGTCCTGCGCACACTCTTGATTTAAGAGAACTTGATGTTCAGTTGGGTTAAGGCCTTGAGCGGCCGTTTGGTCGATCCCGAATCTTGGGCAAAGTGTTGGGAATTTATGAGACCCATTGTGCGATCAGTAGCAGTTTTGGGTTATTTTGTGTTCTCATTGTATAAATTGTATTATGATGTGTGTGAGGCGGGAATGGCTAGTCGGGTTCGCAAAGTGGCTTGGAGTATTAGAAGTAAGTGGCGGAGTGAGCAGTAACCCGAGGGTTTCAACACATTCCACGTGAATAATGTTTCTGAAAATATTTTTGTGTGAAAATGTGTATAGTTAATTAATTCAAATCGAATTGCTCGTGTTTGTTAATTAGCCCATGTAGGCTAATTTTTTGTGCCAATGGATTGAAATTCATAACGTGTTTGTGTGATTTAAATTATGTAAATATATACGTGATGATATATTTGTATGTGTTATATTGATTGTGTTGAAATGACATAATGCATTTATATACCTTTGGGTAACCTAGAAATTAGGTGTGAGTGCATGGCCAGCGAATTTTGAAAAAGCGAGCATGATTGCGAAGGAATTTCACGGGATGATTTTCGAGAAGAATGGGGTTGGGAGACAATCCAGCCCGGATCATTTCGGATGAGGTGTGGCTGGGAAGTTCTCCAACACATTCGCTTTGGAGGGTAGTTTCATATTTTTACCGACACGTTCGGTAGTGTATTTTCGAAAACAACAAGAATTTTTTTGAAAATGATGTTTTTCTCATACATGGCTTAGACAGGTGTGAGGGAGGACTCAGGCGTAGGTTAGTCGTATAGACATTGAAGTAGGATCGCGCATTTACTTGAATGTGTGTTCGTTGGAGCATTGCGTATGCGGCATTGAGTGGAGAAGTAACGAATTTAGGGTGATTCGATCTGCGACCGTGCTCATCGAGGGAATTATACTATTTCGAATTACGGGGGCGCAGAGGGAAGTGAGTCGTCACAGAGGCCGATTTTAGAAGAAAGCGGGTTGTGGCTTTGAGAGTTTTATGATGTATCATGTATTAGGATTTTTAGATTATGTCGTGTTGTATAAAATAAATTTTAACTCTTGAAGCTATGAGTATATAGTTGGTATGTATGAGTATTGTTTTATAGAGCAAGTGGTCGTTTTTCACTACGTGTTATGCATGATGTTGATTAAGGACGGGGTTAGGTCTTGTAAATTCAGAGCTCAGGTACAGGAGACTGCCGTTTTCGTGGTCGTGTCGGGTTGCAGGCGTTGCGAGTATTCCGTAGGTTGTGGTTGGTCGACGGACATCCCGGTTTTGGGGCGTCACATTCTCCTATCCTTAAAAGGAATTTCGTCCCGAAATTCTAGGCAAATCCTGACACAGCTAACGTGCGTATGCAGCGTGCGGTATCTGGCGTGTAAGTAGTCGTTTAAATATTAAGCGACTAAACCACGTACCTTCATCCTAAGCAAGAAGGGATAGGT